>NW_021025995.1:2069679-2149633 GCF_004153795.1 Camellia sinensis | reverse complement strand
TTACTATGTGATGCGCACAGCATGCAAGTATAGATGGATCGCCTAATTTGGAACAAAGCATCGCATATCCGTTTATTTGGAAAATGATTTGAAGTTTGCTACTCGTAAGTAGGCTAAAACATGGATTTCAATGAATTATCCCAATTCAAGCAATCCAACCTTCACCCACAGGCATTCAAACAGTTACATCACCTAAGCAATTAGCCTTATGGAAAGCATGCTGTCATGTTAACATTCACACTCATGCGAGATGCTAAAGCATAAACACTTACAGTGTACTCCGAGCCAAAACAAGAAACTAGTTAGTAATTATGCATGATCCTAGTTCATGTTACGATGGCTAATGCAACGCATGCAAAATGCAACTAAGATAGGCTCGGCTATCCTAAGAATGGCATATGAGGTGCGACAATCCAATACACGTATTCAAGTTGGAATCGAAATTCAATGCAGTCAGTATGATGCACCGAGCCTGATGCATGCAATACAGATGAATGATGCAAACATGCATAGCATAAGGATGCTAATTGAAACGTGCCCTAGAACTAACCACTGAAAGCAGGTAAGTAAAAGGAAGAAAGACGTGGGGTTGGAAGACATGCATCACACACACGCACGCTTATTACAAAATTCGCCCTCTCTCGAAGGGGCCAAAAGAATAATACAAACCAAATAAATAATCAACTACTCTAGCTAATTAAATATTACAAAACCTTAATTAATTAACAAATTAATTAAGCTATTAAAGTAGTAATGCTGCCTCGGGAAGAGGGTCAAATGCATGTATGCTCAATTCGCCTCGCTCGGAAACCCGTTGCCATGCCACATGTTGCCTCTGTTTGCACTGTTCTGCACCTCTGATAATTGTGAAAATTCTTGGGATGGTTCTGAATTGCTCCCTGATCATTATGGGATATCACCGGCAAAGATATATGACCACAGACTATGGAAATATGGTAACCGACCAGAAGTTGGTCCACCGGTTCGACCTTTGTGGTTGGCCGGCACTGAAGATTGCCGACCGGCCATTTCTTCCTGCAAAATACTGGTTTTGCTGCAACAGAGGACAGACAGTGCATGGGAAGGTATTTTCAAGGCCATGTGTGCATAACCACTCTCCCTATCATGCAATGAACTCAAGGGAGCATGGCTCTCGGTCCTCGGGCCACCAATCACGCATTTCGATGCATGATGGCCAAAGGTGCCAAGTTTGCAAATCAATGTAAAATGAATGCAACGAAAACAAATGAATGCTACACACTTTATCATGTTGGGATCAAGAGTGCCGGCAACCGAGGATTGAGGCATATTTCGTCACTTTAAGTACGAACACACCTCATACCTCATGTTTGGCTTGACATCCCAAACCAAACACAATGCAATGCATGTATGCAATATGGCTCAAATATGCAAAATGGTTCAAGTATGCAATATGGGGCTAACTCAGCAAAGGATGCCAAATGCGATGCAACTTAAACATGCAAATGTAAAATGTGCTAAGCATGCAAGATATAATGCAATGCAACCTATCATGCAAGCTAAGCTAATGTAACAAGAACATGCAAACATGATATAATGCAAGCATGCAAATGATGTAACAAGATGCAACATGCCAAACATGCAACCGTGTACAAGGGTGGACTTAAACCGAAATGGAAGGCCTCAGCCATGCCCCAAAACAGTGCCCAATAGTGACGTAACAAAAGCACGAATCACACATGCAAGCATGCATGCACCAAGGTGTATCGCTTAAGGCATAAAAGAGGCAATTCCAAGCATACTTAAAAGAGACAAACATGGGCATTTTACAAACATGCTGAGCTCTGAAATCATGCTAAAAGGAATTCCAAATCCAAACACACAAGTGAAACATAGCATGCAAAGGGGCCCAAGGCTTGAAACCAACCAAAGGGTTCAAACCATAGCCATACCAACCAAGCCTTAAAGAGTCAAAATGACTTAAATCAGTCCTAGGGCAGACCAAAACAAGACTAGAACATGTATGGAACATGGCCAAAACATGCTAAGAAATAAGCACCAAAACAAAGGCATTCAAGACTACAAAGAGAGCACTCCATTACAACTATCACAACCAAGCATGGCATGGACTTTTCAACAGAAAACAGAGTTGTAATATACCAAAAGGAGCCCTGAAACCCATTGATATGGCAGTTTTAAGACTTAAACAAAGAGGCATGCACAATGACTCATTTTTAAGGCACACAAGAACAACTCTTCAAAGCATTGAGAGGATGGTAAATGCGAGCATACAAGCATGGAATATGGACTAAAATAGCATGATAAGTGATTCCAAATCACTGAAATGGTCCAAGTAAAGCATGCCAAAGACTCACACACCAAAGGCCAACAAGCTAGATTACATGGTAGCTATGTAAAACAATGCAAGCATGACCAAAAGGACCAAAATCAGAGCTTAATCATGTCATAACAAGGCTAAAAGCTTCAAGGAACCAAGCCAAAATATGTAAGCATGGTAGTCCACATGCTAGACACATGTTTAAAGCAAACAATGGGATTACAAGGCATGTATATGATGCATGTAAGGGACCACTAAACCAACTCAAAACAGAGGTATAACATGACAAAATAACTCCGAATACCTACTGAAATGATGCTAGAAACAACTAAACATACATGCTACCATATTAAGCCAATAATACAAGCAAATGAGACAAAAGGGAGAGGGGTGTCCCTCCCCTATACATGACCTCAAAACCACTTCTCCACCACTGAAAATCCTCCAGATTTCAGTGGTGAGAAGGTCGAAATAAAGAGGTCTCAAAGCTCAAAGAGAAAGGCACAAAAAAGGGCCAAACGAGGCCTAAGAGGAGGTGGACAACCCCAAACACAAAAGAGACCTTAATGAAACATCTCAAACATCAAAAATTAGAACTTTTATCAGTTATACACAAAGCTCAAAATAGCATGCAAGATAGGTTAAAATCTTGTACAAAAATGGAGAATATAAAGCAATAGTGCTCACCCTTGAAGAACATTTCAAGAACATCAACCCCAGCCCCTTCCTCTGATCAAAACCAACCTAAAAACTCTGAGACCGGTCCCTCAACACCTCAATAACCGAAGTATGGTGTAACACTAGGTGCCTTAGTGCAAAAATAGGAACAAAAACACACTTTTGAACACTAAAACACACACAATCTAGAGAGAGGGGGAGATATAGAGAGAGAGTGGTATGTGTGATATATATCTCTGATTTTTTGCTCAACTTCTCTAAAGGAGAAGGGAGGCCCTCTTTTATAGAACAAAAAGGGCCTAAGCTTCTTGGAGAAGCTAAGACAAAGGGGTCAAGCTTCCTCAAGAAGCTAGAACAAAGGTTCAAGCTTCTTGGGGAAGCTAAGGCAAAGGGTTCAAACTTCCTCAAGAAGCTAGAGCAAAAGGGTGCAAAGGGTGCAAAGGGTGCAAACCCTCCATACACGTGTATGGAGGACAGGTATGTGTGCTCCAGCTGGCACAACTGGCATGCAAAATGCCTGAAAAAGGCAAAAAAGAAGTCCTGGCCAGAAAATATGGCCGATTGACCAAACAAATGGCCGGCCGACCAAAACAATGCCAACCAGCCTCGCCAATGGATGGTAGCAGCAAAACAGGGCCGATGGCCTCAAGCCCAAGCCGGTGAGGTGTGTGGATGACCAACAAGCCATTCTCTGCCCTCAGAAGCAAAACAAACAAGTTCTTGGTCCACAACCGAGCACAGAACAGGCAAGTTAAGAGATCCTGAGGCAAGGCGCGCGGCCGAGACCTTCGAGAACTCAAAAGGAACATGAATATGGATGATCATCGAGTGTTCAAACGATGACGTCCAAGTCCCCAGACTACACCCTGGTTCCATATAACTACACCTCTGCCCTCCGCAACACATATTTCCTATAGGTTACACACCACTCAGCACCAAAAACTGAACAACACCAATCCAAACCAGCACTAAAGTTGAGAGCAAAAACTGCAGAAATTCACTTCAGCACAACATATCAGCAAAACACACAGAAGCAGCCAAATAAAAAAGCCAAACCAATGAATCAGCCAATGAAGCAACCAAAAACTGAAATTGAGCTCAACCAAAAAGAATCCCAGAAGCAGATAGGAAGCCACAAAAGGCTTTCAACAGACCATCAAAGATGCAACTGAACATCACCCTACTGATAGCACCGCAGAACTACACTGAGATGAATCAGCAGACAAGGCTATCAACAAAATACTCTAAGAAGCACCCAAACAGCAGAGGAATTGATCTACAGATCTATATGCAACAGTTGGTTGTTATAGCTGAAGTCAACATCTACAGTGCCTTTAGACTAATTGGAGCTCAAAGCAACAGTCTTCAAACCAACCTACACTAGAACTAAGAACTAAGCTACAGAACAAAAAAAACAAACACAGTCTAACTGCAGAACAAATGCCTATCTTCAGCACTGCAGAAAACATATTGCAGGCACATACTGCAAAAATTCAGACAAAGCACTGCAGCCTAGCATCAACATCAAACCACACAAGAGCAGCCTAGCAGCATACCTCCAAAACACCCCAAATTACAACCAGCAGAAGCAGAAAGACTGCTACGAAGAATAGGCCTCCTTATAACTGCACTCACTCTTGCCACCTCCCAAACTGAATCTGATACGCTCTAAATAAAATAGGAAATCATCAACTGAAAGCATATGTTCCTTAAATACTTCCTAAAACCACACAACCATTTTTAACTTAATTAGATCCATTATCACATCCACACTTGGGACAACCTCCCGAAATAAGCATTCATTACGATGTTGATTATATCTGACTTTACTAATGATTAGTTCTGATATGCATTATTGTGAGGACGGGCTTTTAAGTTTCATTCTTTTTGTTTCCCTCTGGTTTTTGTTTTTCTTCGTTAGTCTCCCATCAACTAGGAGGTTAGAGCTTTTTCAGCTTCAAGCTCCTCTTTATTGATGTAATTTTTCATATTTTGAATGTGTTTATTATCAATAAAGTCTTTTCTTTTGTCGACTTTACATATGATTAGTTGTCTCGCTTAGGTAATCAGTTATAAACCCTACAAGTGATACATGCATAAAAAAAAATATTGGTATGTTATCATTTTTTTCATCTTTTGATTTTGTACTAGGGTAAAAAGTACTTTGTAATCTAATTTTTATACTTTATGTTTTGTAAATTTCTCTATTCAGATTGAAAATTTTATTTGCTAATTTAATGATAATGTTGAATTTGTTTTGTCTGTAAGGTGAATATTTTAGTGCAATATATGTACTCAATTTTGAAAAAAATATATATATAATAAATTAAATTTTATAGTCAATTTTTAATTCTATATAATTTGGTCCCCTTTTAAGGAGATTTCTGAGCCTTCGTTTGAGATGTAAGTTGGCTTTTTGGCTTTTTGACTATTTTAACCTAGGACTAAAAAGTCTCGTTTGAACTAAGCTTTTTGGCATTTTTTGACTTTTGTAAGAGAAAAAATAAAATGATTATAGTTTGGGAGTGACATTTTGTTCTATTTGGCTAAAATAGCTAATTTTATCCTATATGGCTAAATTAGCCCAAACAGGCATGCCAAAAAGAACTGCTAATGCAGATGGTGTGCCAATATGAAAATAAACAAATTAAACATATATTTCAATGTAAAAATTGTAACAATATTATTTTTTTATTTATACGACCAACAATATTAATGAAAAAGAAAACTAATGTTTTGTAAATTAAAATTTTAGGGAGTTCAATGTAATTATATAAATATATTGGGCTCAATATATTTTCTCCACAGGTGATTACAATGGAAGACCAAAGAACAGTTTTACATGTGAACAATTTATTGCTCCATTACAATGGAAGACCAAGGAACAGTTTTACATGTGAACAATTACTTTTGTGGTGCAAAAAGGTTCTATCTTGAGACTAATAGTTTCTGTTGTATTAGTGGGAAAATTTCGTTGTCTTCTGCAAGAGCACTTCCTGAGCTCCAAACATTATACAGCAGATTCTGATTAAGCAAAAGAATCTCAAATACATAAAGAATCTCATATTCTGATGAAGTAAGCCATCTTTTAGCATATACTATGGAATCACAAATACCTAATACGTTATTTTAAATATTACACGTCAATGCCTACTCTCTTGACTTTATGGGATCATTTCATAACTAATGCAGTTGAACAATTCCTCACGATCGAAGAATCTTCAAAACAACTGATGATGTTCAATCCCTTGAACCAACCACCAAAGCTTATTCTAAAACTACTGCATATAACAACTCCTCCAAAATGACTATGTTCACAGTTTTGAAAACTTGTACATAAAAAGGTGACAGTTTAAATCAAGGCTGACAATGACTTGTTTTACTCCCATTATGCGTATGTATACATGTGGAACCTTTTTTATATTAAAGTATGTTGAAATTCACTTTAATCTCTTCTTTTGCTCCATGAAACTGCACTCTCCACTTATGCCTCATGCTTGAAAATTTACATATCTGCACTTTGTGAAAGTGCTCATTCTGTGTCCTCTTAAGTGGCTGTTATGTTTTGTCACCATGAAATTTTGAAGGACAGAAGCTGGATTATTTAATTGAGATGTTTGTCATGATGTGCTGTTGATATGTTGCTTGCTCTTGTGGATTACTTATTAAACAGTGAAACTAGTAGACAATGTTTTCTCTAGTCATATATATTTTCTTGTTATTGAATTTTGTGCAAGGATTTTCTGTTGATTTAAAATGTGTTGCAGTGTCGAACTTCTTTTGTTCTCATTTCTCTTCCATCTTTAAAATCAGGCAAAGTACATCTGCTATCAAGGATTATCCCATGCACTGCTTAAAAATTAGAGTTGCTTCATGTAATTTGTGGCAAAGTTGTCCACCTGTTACAAATGTACAAGCTTTTCTTTTATCTGTGGCTCGGTCTCTCTTCCAACAGGTAGCTTTCCTTCTTCAGTCAGATATATCTTCATTGGTGTGAACAGAAATATTGAATTTCATTCTCATGATGTTCTTCTGCTTCCAGATTATATATGCTCACAGAAAATCATTTGAAGCTGATAAGTATGCTGTGATTAAGTCTCTTCTTGGTTCCTTTCAGAAAAATATGATAACGGTATGCAAGTACTTTCAAGTCTTTCGAATTCAGTAAAAATTATACAGTATGTGAAATGCCTACAATAAGATTTTGCAGCATACCTATGGATGTTTGTTTACTGCATTTACGTTTCTATCCTAGACAAGTATTGTAAGACACTATTGCACGTATTTGTAATGAAATTATAACATATTTATAGAGTTTATTAGTCTCTAGTTTGAATGATTGGTAAAAGCATTTTTTCTTACTCTCATTTGGTCAAAATTTTTGTTGGTCAACTGTTTGATTCTTTTTAACTCTGTTTACAGGTAGACAACATAAATGATGTGCTTTCCATGCTTGCATCATCAAACCACCTTGGATTAGCTTCCTTGGTGAATTCCTTCATTAAGCCAGTGCTTTGAGGTCTCTCTCTCTCTCTCTCTCTCTCTAGACGATCGATTGATTTGCATTAAACAGAAGTTAATATATATTTTATATATATATATATATATGCTCTAATAATTTATGTATAAGTGCCAGCAACACCAGCAACCTTTACTGTATATATTAGGATAGATTTCTCCTTTCCCTTCTCATTTTTGCTATGTTTTGGAACTTTAGATGCGTTTGGATTTTGGCTTTGTGAAAAGAAAAGGAATTAATAGGTCTGTGAACAACAAAAAAAAATTATTTTTTTGGTTGGGTTAGGAATATAAGCAGAAAATTAATTGATTTGTTTTGTTTGGTTGGGTTAGAAATATAAGCAGAAAATTAATGGGTCTGTGAACAAAAAAAAAAATGAATGATTTTTTTGCTTCTTTTTGGATGACTGTAACTTATTTTTTTTGCATGTACAATGTTTGTTGGATGATTGTTACATTTTTATTTTTTGGAACTCTTGGATGACTGTCACTTGAATGCGCAACGTTTTCCTTATGTTTTATGTGTAATTTTATCATTGCACAACTATAAAATTTATTAAATTTTATAGTTTTATTATTTTACAGGGTTTATGATTTAGTAAAATGAGTAAAATTTGTGGTATCATATACGTGAAGTGTTGTAAACAAAATAGATTGATTTTATCTGGTGGTGGTGATTAATAGATTGATTGTTGATTGTGGTATGTTATGGTTGATTGTGGTATCATACTTTTTTAGAGTGATTGTGGTTTCATACTTTTGTATGTTGGTGGTGAGGCACTCCACTCCACTGTATGCCATTTTCCATCTTGTTATCTTTTATTGGATATGTTTGGAATTATGTATGTTATGGTTGACTGCTGTAGTGTGGAAATATTTATGATGTGAAAAGGGCTGAAAGTGATGAGCTTTCTTGCGGGCAATAAACAGACAGACAGGGTTGAAACACACTGAGCTGATTGTTACTCTCTGGACAACCTCCATTTGGGAAAAAATTCCAATATAATGCCAATATTGCATTGTTTATTCTTAGCTGCAGCCCAATAACATCACCCTTTATACTAAACAGATTGTCCACTAACTTTTTTGCACTTTATATTATATGGGGACTTAAGTATGTAAGGTCCAGCATTATTGGCACTTTTTCTAAATGTCACAAGGCCATCCTATATTAAATTATTGGCAGAGGCACTTGCTGCTTGCTTCTTGTTGCATATGCCAACTTTCTTCCTTTGTGGCATGTGCATTTGGAAGCTTACACATGCATGCATTCCAGCTAAAATGAAACATGATTTCCTCTTGCTGTCATAAGTCAATGTTTGAAGATGGCAATAACACTTGTCATGTCATTTCTTGCAGGTACGGAAAGAGAGTGCCTATTTAGCTGGATGGGTTTCATGGGGTGAGGCTGACAAACAAAGAACAATGGCATTGGAAAACCTCAAAGCTGATTGTAAAAATCTTAAACGAAAGGTTCAGTGACTTCTAGCCCAACCTCTGTCTCTCTGTAAATATATTATATCTTATAGATTAGTGGTATTGGGGCCATAAAGTTTAGATATTTACACTCCAATTGATATGGGGATCCAATTCTGGAAAGTCTAGCTATTTTCCTTGATTTTTAGTGTGAACTAATGTGTTGTAGTAATTGGCTGCATGATAATGCTATAAATTTTTTTAATATAGAACTCTTGTAGCTTTAATTTTTTTTTTTCTTTATCCTTATCTTCTTTTTTTATTTTTTTCACACCCTCTTAATGAGTTTTGTTTCGTCACGCAGATTGTGTTCCGCTCTGATCCTAGGAAATTTGTAAAGTTAAAATATGAATGTGAAGAGTTTCTTAAAATGGTTGTAACTTCTGTTGGTCTGATCAAAGATGTTGATAGCATGGACAAACAACAGATTAGTGACCAAGTGTGCAATTGGCAGGTATAAATTAGCTGTTTTTGACTGAATTCTCATTTTTAACTATTTGATTGTACTTTTAGATGAATTGGTTATTACATGGGCCTTTTACTTTTTCCTTAATGCAATTGTATCCTTTCAAATTATTATGCTGTTCAGTTAATAAGCTATAAAATTTTACAAATATGATTCATGACATCCATTTTATCTTTTGATCTATCAGGAAACAGCAACCCGTTTCATTGATCGGCTATCAAATGAATATTCTGCATACGTCGATATAATTCAACCAGTTCAAGTTGCAATATATGAAATGAAACTAGGTTTATCGTTGGTTCTATCAAGTGCCATTCAGAAAAAAATTCTGGATACAGTTGGACAGGATGATATGGACATAGTTCTGGTACTACACGTCATTCTTGGTGGTAGTGGTTGTTTTTGTTATTGTTGTTTTAATTGCTAAATTTGAAAACTACCTGGCAGGAGACAATTTATTCATTTATGAGATTTCCTAGAGGCTTTGCATCTGATGCTGTTTCTGTCAGGATCAACTGTGGGTTGGCCAAGTTTCCTTCATTTGATATAGATTTCCCTATGAACACAAAGGCAATGGATATGAATTTGCTGGAAAGTTTGGTTACTTCGACAAGAGATGTCAATTCTGATAAGATGGTCTGTGACTCCTTTGATTTAATTTCTTGCCTGTATACATGTTCTGATTTAATTTGACTCATGAGCATATTGTCTTTGTATCTCATGGTTCTTCTATTTCCCATGTGCTTGACTTTTATCTGAATTGATGAGAAGCTGTGTAATCAATTCCCAATGGGGTGTGTGTGTGAATATGTATTCTCAATTATAGCATGAAATCATCATACTGTACTTCTTTCTCTTGGAAAAACTAAACTAATGATTTAAATATATTAGCAATATAAATGATGAGAGGCCCCCTATATGTATTTCTTCTCTCTTTCTTCTATTCTTATATGTATATTTGTTTTAAATATTGGAAGGTTGCTATGGAAAAATGCAAAAAATCATGTGGTTAGATGGCATTATAACATAAATCAGAATTTCTACTTGATTTGCTGCAGCTAAAAGTTTTTAGCTAGTTTATAGTATTATGAATATGTTTAAGGTTACATAGATGGCATTATAACATAAATAAATAGATGGCATTATAACATAAATAGATGGCATTATAACATAAATAAAATAAAATATTATAATAAAATAAAATATTAAGGTTACATAGCTAGTTTATAGTATTATGAATATGTTTAAGGTTACATAGATGGCATTATAACATAAATAAAATATTAGGCGTCATTCTTTTTCAGTAGTGTCCACGACAATTCAGACAACACAGCTTTACAATACAAGTCAAACCTTACCTACTATGGAATCCACCATTAAAGCCCACTGTAATTTTTTATGTGCATGTGCAAGATATGCGGATGACCACTAAATGAGGGTTCTATCAGCATTCTAATTTCTAGCTAAGAAATTGCTTTTCTCCATCTAGAAAATTAGTGGATTAGTTCAATTTTCGGTTTAGTAGGTCCATGACAACATTCATTTTGATATATCTTTTTCATTTAATTTTTAGACGTTTGTTTAGATAATAATATCATTTTTTTATTCATATAATTAATAAATTATTGATAAAAAATGACCTAACTAATATGTGAATTAAAATTTCAAGAGATGTCAATGTAATTATGTTAAAAGTATGAGATTAATTGTATTTTTACCAAACTTGAGCGGAGTTTAATGCAATTTTCCAAAAAATAAGTTCAACAAAGGATATTAAACTATGCCTCACGTAGAAAGGGTAAAGGGTACAAGCCAAACTACACTTTGCATAGAAAGGATAAAAGATGCAGGCCAAACTACGTTTCACGTAGAAAGGGTGAAAGATGCTAGCCAAACTACGCATCACACAGAAAAGGTGAAAGATACAAGCGAAACTACGTTTCGCGCAAAAAGGGTGAAAAGTACAACCAAACTACACTTCGCGTAGAGTGGGTGAAAAGGAGTAAAAGCCAACCTATGCCTGGCATAGAAAGGATGATCAAGCTAAACGCATACAACAAGCCAAATCACACTGTCAGGTGATAGGGGTTGACATAATAAGATGAAAAGGCGCGATGCACATGGATGCAAGATAATTTTTGTAGTTGATACGAAATACAATGTGATGCATGCTCCATGTGACATAACATGCAACATAATAGAAAAGATAAACAAAAAGTGGTGGTTTTAAAAGCACCTTATAAGGGGAAGTAGCAGTGAACAACCCTGTTCTGCCAGGGATACTTCTCTTCTTTTTTTTTGTTTTTCAAACTTTTGTCTTTAACTTACAGCCAAAGGTTCTCGTATAGTAAAATCTGCTTTAGCTCAAGGTCGAGGCACACTCACACTTCGGAGAAATGGTGAGACTTGGAACAGTACATCCAGAACGGGATTTTAGAATTTTCTGTAACTAAGGCAAACACAAATTCTTCAATTCTTCCACTTTTCAGATGAATACAAGACCACCAATGCTCAAAACTAGGCAAAATTTCTATAAAAATCATCACAATCCACTAGAACAGTTAGCCGGCCAAAAGATGGTCCGGCCATACAACATTTTGGCCGACTAGCCAAATGTGCCAACATCGAGGGCAGATTCGGGATTTCACCCTTGTGGCTCTTTAAAACATGATTTTGGCCCTTTGTTTCACACCTACATATTTCGAAAACACCATTGCTCTCTCTCTCCAGTGTAGACATCCCAATTTTGACCGTCCTCAAGACTTGGACGTCATCGCTTGAACACTCGATGATTATCCATGTTCGTGTTCATCTTGAGTTCTCGGAGGTTTCAGTCGCGCGCCTTGCCTCGAGACCTCTCGACTTGTTTATTTTGTGCTTGGTTGTAGACCAAACACTTGTGTGATTGCTTCTAAGGGCAGGGAATGGCTTGTTGGCCATCCCCACACCTCATCGGCCATGGCCTGAGGCCACTGGCCCTGTTTTCTTGCTACCGGCCAAAGGTGTTGGCCGGTCGGCATTGTTTTTGGTCGGCCGTCCATTGTTTTGATCAATCGGCCACTTTTTCTGGCCGAGACCTTTTCTTGGGGAGACTTGACCCTTTTGAACCTTTGTTTTAGCTTCTTGAGGAAGTTTGGACCTTTTGAACCCTTATTTTAGCTTCTTGGGAAAGCTTGACCTTTTGAACCTTTTTTTAGCTTCTTGAGGAAGCTTGAACCTTTTGAACCCTTTTTAGCTTCTCCAAGAAGCTTGACCCTTTTTAGCTTCTCCAAGAAGCTTGACCCATTTTTTAGCTTCTACAAGAAGCTTGACCCTTTGCTCCAAGCTTCTCTTAGAAGCTTAACCCCTTTGCTCTAGCTTCCTCAAGAAGCTTTACCCTTTTTACTTTAGCTTCTAAGAGAAGCTTGGCCCTTTTACTCAAGCTTCTAAGAGAAGCTTGGACCTTTGTTCTTCTATAAGAGAAACCCTCTCCCTCATTAGCAAAGGTTCATATTTTTGGCCAAGGCTCCATACATATACATATCTCTCTATATCTCCTCCATTTTAGCTCAAAAATGTAAGGTTCTTGGCCCCATTGCACTACAACTCTTAGCCTAACCTTTCCACCTTCGGTCTAAGCATCTTGGAGGCCATTTTCAGAGGCAAAGGGGTTGGTTTTTGGGTCCAGAGCTGCTGGAGTTCTTGGCTACAAGGGTAACACTCTTTTTTTCTCTTTCTTTCCCCATTTTTGCACAAGCTTTTAGCATGTCTTGC
The DNA here is from genome assembly GCF_004153795.1 of Camellia sinensis. NCBI lineage: Eukaryota > Viridiplantae > Streptophyta > Magnoliopsida > Ericales > Theaceae > Camellia > Camellia sinensis. Next base: position 2,136,425 of record NW_021025995.1, on the reverse strand, counting down.
ATGCTTTTTTGAGCTTAGTGTATAACTGATAAAAGTTCTGATTTAGCGTGCTTTTGATCTTTGTTTAAGGTCACTTTTGTGTTTGGGGTTTTTTACCCCCTCTTAGGCCTTGTTTGGCCTCTTTTTTATGCCTTTTTTGTGAGTTTCGGGACCACCTTGTATTAGCCTTCTCACCACTAAAATGTAAAGAGATTTCAGTGGTGGGGATGGTGCTTTGAGGTCTTAAGAAGGAGAGGGTCATCACCTCTCCTAGTTGTCTTGTTTGTTGGCATTTTTGGCCTTACAAAGGAGCCCATATTTTCATGCATCTGTAGACACCCCATTTTTGACCGACCTTAAGACTCAGACATCACCGATTGAGCACTCGGTGATGGTGCATATTGTGCTCATTCAGAAATTTCAGAGTCTCGGCTGCGAGCCTTGCCTCTAGACTTCCGGGCTCTTTCGTGTCTTGCCTCGGTTTGCGAACCAGGCTCCCTTTTCTCTGTTTTCTCTTCCCGAAGAGAGAGAGAGGTCTCATAGATCATCTCTCAGTGGCCGCAGGCTACGTTTCGTGGTCGTAGGCCATTTTGCCCGTTTGGAGTCCGATTTTCGATTTTTCGGAGCCGTTGGTCGTGTGCCTCGGTTCGGGACCGCTTAACCACCTCCGTTTGCTCCGGTTTTTGGCATGCACCTTATTTGCTCCCTTTTGAGGGACACTATGGCTCGAGAGACCAACTTCGTGGTTGAACACCACTTCCGGTGCCTAACAGTCAGTTTTCAGGGCCTCGGGCTGCGCGTTTCGGCCCCCGAACCTTCATTTTGCATCGGTTTGGGTTCATTTTTGGCAGGGACCTCTGTTTCATTGTTAAGAAGGTCGTAGAAGGGTGGAAGGCCAGCAATTTTTCTGACAACCAGTTTTATTCCTCTGTCGCCCTCTGTCGCCCGTTTTTTCTCACTTGAAAGCCAATGTTGACCACCCTAAGGCCACTTTTTCCAGCCCTAAACCACATATTTGTGTTGTACACACCAGGGAGGCCACCAATATCATATGGCCGGCCAGTAATTGTGTGTGAACCTTTTGAACCCCTCATAAAAGTGGCCTTTTCTCTCTCCTGGTTCATTCTCTCCAGTTTTTTGACCACATGATTGTGTTGTGCACACATGAGAGGCCCTCTTTTTGGCATGGCCAGCCATTAACCTTGATTGACCCTTTTGACCCTTGGCTTCTCCAGTTTTTGACCACATGGTTGTGTTGTGCACACATGGGAGGCCACCAATCTGGGGTGGCCGGCCACAATTACTTCTTGAGCCTTTTGACCCTTGGCCGGCCGGCCATGGGGAGGGCCGGCCGGCCACCTGCAACTTCAATACCCGGCCGGCCATGATCCCCACCTCTGGTACATTACAAATATATATTCGGTTTCCCCCCAGATTGTGTATCCGGGGGGCTGCACTTTTTGGGGGAAATTTGAAATCCATTCCCCCCCTTTTTTCCCCCCTCTTTTGCCTATATATCCAGGCCCCCCAGCTGTGTTTTAAGGGTTAGAAATTTTTGGTTTAGAGCTCCTACCTTGTATCTCTCTCTCTCTACACTCCAACCCTCAAAACCTCCCAAAACCCTACACCATTTCTACACCACCACCTAGCACCATACCACCACCATCCATTCCAGCCACTTGGAGCTGTTTTCCAGAGCTAAGGAGCCACCAAACTTGGTCCAAGAGTTGTCAAAGGTTTGGTCTTCAAGGGTAAGTCTTCTCCTCCCTCTTTCTTGCCTTAGTTTGCTCAATATATTAGCCATACTTGCTTTCATATTTGGGCTCCAACCCTAACTGAAAATAGCATTATTTTGAGCTTCTTTTCATGTTTGTTTGAGGGCCTCTCCCTGTTTGAGGCTTCCTTTTTACACTTGCTTCTTTACCTCTCTTGTATGCCTCTTTCTTGCATAGTATTTTAGGCCTATTTTTAAACTGTTTTGAGCTTGGTTATAAACTGTAAAGTGGCTTATTTTGAGCCTTTCTTCAACATTTTTGAAGGGCTCTTCACTGTTTGAAGCTTCCTTTTGTCACTTGCCTCTTTATCCCTCTTTTGGCCTTATTTTTGCATGTTTTGTTAGCCCCTTGTGCTTGTATTTTTGGGCTCTGGTCCGAACTGTAAATAGCCTTATTTTGACCCCCTTTTCATGTTTGATCAAGGGTCCTTTGCTGTTTGAGGCTCCCTTTTTACTCTTTGTGTTTAAACCTTCTTTTAGGCCTATTTTTGCATAGTGTTTTAAGCTTACTTGTGCACTATTTTGGACTTGGTAATAAACTGTAAAGTGCTTCATTTTGAGCCCCTATTAAACTTTATTGAAGGGCTCTTGGCCATTTAGGGCCAGCAGCTGCTACTTGCTTCATTATCTCTCTTTTGGGGCCATTTTTGCATGCTAACTTAGCCCTATTTGCATTCATTTTTGGGACTTGTCATAAACTGGAAAAATGCATGTTTTGGGACTGTCTTGCATCTGTCTTCATGCTTCATGATCAAATAATGCATGTTTTGTATAGCTATAGGCCAATGCATATGCCTAGTTTTATGTTTCGGGACTGTTTTGCATCATATTTTGGTACTGAAATTTGCATGTTTGCATATCATGTTTCATACCTTGCCATTCTTTGTCAGAGTGGCATTTGTGCCTTAGGTTCGGTCCTCGATTTGCGTACACGTGTGCACGCATCTCGAGTGTCTCATTTTCATCTAATGGCCTCCTATGTGAGTGCGGCTGAGGTCCACTCACGTTGGTGTAAGCCCATATTGCATTGTGTATGCCATTTCATTTCATAGCATTGTGTATGCTAGGCCGTATGTTAGCGCATTGTGTATGCCATGTTATCTCGTGCATCGTGTATGCCATTTCCTAGCATTATGCATGATAGGTTGTATCTTAGTTGCATTTCATGCATGTCATGCATATTGCATCGTGTTGGGGATAGGAGTTAGCCCGAGCACGGGAAACAAGGGGCTTTTCGTACTCCGAGTGACGGAACGTGTCTCAATTCCTCGGTCGCCGACACTCCGGATTATCCATGATGGAGTCTAGGCCTTGTTGTGTCCATATGTGCATTCATTTCATATTAAATCGTGCAAATCGACTCCTCGGCCATCATGCATCGAGATGCGTAATTGGTGGCATGAGGATCGAGGACTACACTCCCCGAAGAGTAGTCATGCATACATATGTGAAAATACTTTGCCATGCCCCTTTATTGTTCTCTGTTACAGCAAATCAGAATCGACAGCCTTCCGGAGCTTGGCACGCATTCCAAGAACAATTGCAAACAGAGGCAAACTGGGGCATCGGAAGGGATTCTCCGCACAAGGCAACCCAAGCATACATCATTCATCACCCGGAGCAGATTTGAGGCAGTCCCAGGCTTGTATGCCAATTTATTGCTTTCCTAATTTAATTTGTTAATTAATTAGGGTTTTGTACATATTTGGACTGTAATTATTCATTTGGGACTGTATATTATTTATTCGGACCCTCCGCGTGAGGGCAATATTGTAATAAGTGTGCGTGTGTGTGATGTATGTCTTCCAACCCCACGTTTTTCTCCCTTTTATTTACCCGCTTATGATGGTCAGATTAGGGCATGTTTCAATTAGCATACAGTATGATAGCATGTTTGCATTCATTCATCTGTTTTGCATGCACCGGGCTCGGCGCATCATACTAACTGCATTGTATTTTCAATTCAAAGTTGAATACATGTTAGCTGTAGCATTTCATATGCCATGTTTAGAATAGCCGAGCCTGCTATAGTTGCATTTTTGCATGTGTTGCATTAGGCACTTCCGTATAATTAGGATCATGCATGGATTTCTAATTAGCTTCTATTTTGGCTTGGAGTACTCGGTAAGTTTTATGCTTTAGCATCCTTGCATGCGTGTGAGTGACTGCCATGAATAGCATGCTTACCATGAGGCTATATGCTTATGTGATATAACTGCCTGAATGCCTGTGGGTGAAGGTTGGGTTATTTGAATTGGAACAATTCATCAAATGTGTGTTTTAAGCTGTCACGACCCAAACCCGACCCTATGGGTTTAGCACCGTAACCGGCCAGTAATCCGAGATTACCGAAGGCCTGCAGAACAATAGTACAGTAAAACAGAGTATAGGGCCTGGCGGAAGCCAATACAGTAAATAAACAATGCCCAATGAGCTGTGACAGTCTGTATGCAAAAAAACTTTTCATATATTTATACGTAAACAGTACAGAACAGTATGCACAAATTTACAATCATTCAAACTAGGGACTCAACCCTATATAACAGTACGGTAAACATTCAGTCTATACAAAACAGTAAGACGGTACAGAAAGGGGAATTGTAAAACACCCCTAAGCCGTAACACGATAGGCTCGGAACCTCGCAGTGAGGCACGCAGGCTGGCTTGACAAAACTGGAGTAACCCTGACGCTCCTAGCTGCGGTCTGGTGCCTGAACACCTACATATATATATGAGCAGTGAGCTAAAGCCCAGTGAATAACATAATGCGTAAAGAGGTTAAGAATGAATGTCCTTACAGTATGAAAACAGTTCATTTAAACAGTATTCAGTCATTCAGTCAGTACAGTCATATGTGGTACACCCATTAGCATAACAGTACAGTAAACAGTAGGTCTTAAATGACCGAAAAGTAATGATGGCCATCAGTCAGTAAACAGTAGTGGTTCCAACAAGGGAACCGACAGAGAATTCTGTCGCAGTAACAGTAAACAGTAGGTGCTAAGGATGCCACAATACAGTTCAGAATATAGGACATACATTCATTCAGTTAACAGTAATCAGTTCAGAAAACAGTACAGTTTAGTTGTTCAGAAGATACTCATTTGTGAACATATCTTTACACAATCGTTACTCATAGAGTTTGGGCTACAGTATGCTAGAGCATGTCTCCCCAGTCGCCAACCCTACATAGTTAATAGATTGAACACACTAAGCTACACAGTTGGGAAAGATAACAACTTAATCCCTAATGCCTCGGTGTGTTCTACATCTATATCATCAACAAGATGTCTTAAACTAGGCCTAAGAATGCCTAGAATGGGATGAGGATGCAAAGATGCATATGTAAAAGCATTTTCAGAATTTTCAGAAAAACAGAGTCCCGCTCGAGCGCAGGTTTCCTCGCTCGAGCGGTCATGCAACAAAGGTACACGCTCGAGCGTAAACTTTCCCGCTCGAGCGTACTGTAAAGCACTGGATGGGTGAAATCTCCGCTCGACGCCCGCTCGAGCTTGAGACATGACTCCGCTCGAGCGCCCAATCCTCCGCTCGAGCGGACTGTAAAACAGTGCAGAGAAAATACTGGATGCTCGGATTCCACGCTCGAGCGCCACTTACCCCGCTCGAGCGTAAGTGCAAAATCTGGGAATTCCAGATTGCACCTCCAAGCTCAAACTCACATTCAAATGCATCAAAATCGATCCTCTTGGGCCCATTTTCTGGAAAACATTTATAAACACATAGAATAACATGGTTCAAAGCTCAATTTGAGAAATCAAGCCCAAGGGTGTTTACTTCAAACTCAATTTCAAACCATTTTTCAAGAATATGAAGAACATGCAAACATGCATGAATTCAAATCATTTTGAAGCCCCAATTTGATGCTCTAAGGAGTCAATTCTTTTCAAAACATGGTGAAACCATGGACTTAACATAATTATGAACATGCATGTAACCTTTTTGCCATGAATTCAACTCAAACTCCAACAATACTAACATGCATGCAAGAAATGAGCTTCAATTCACCATTAATGAACCAATTCATGACTTAGCTCTACAATTTAACATGGACCATGCAAGAATTAGTTCAAACACAAGAATGAGAAGATGAAATCCTTATCTAGAGCTTGAATTAGAAGACTAGGAGCTCAAATATGCAATCTATACTTCAATTAGCAAGCAATTCTCCAAGTTGACTAAGCCAAACCCTCAAGGACACCTCTATTCTCTCCCTCTCTCCCTCAAGGTCGGCAAGAACAAGTAATAAGGCTGAGGAAGATGTGTTTAGATTCAAGTACAATAAACTCAAGGTGTACAGGTAGTGGCCCACTCAAGGGCAAGGTTGTAATACTTGTGTTCCATCAACATTTAATCTAATTTAATCATACATAATCAGTTTTCAGATAAATATACCATAAAATCACATTAATTATGATGATCATAAAACATCAATCAAATCCCGGTTCGGCCGCCGATAAGGCCTTCAATTAACAATTTAAACATAAAACACGAACAGATCAAACAAACAGTCAACAGACAAAATGCAATTCAAACAGATGTATTCATTCTATTCAGTTTCAATTTCGGTCAGTCAGTTCAGCACTTTAATCAGTTCAACTATCAGTCATAATCAGTTCAGTTTAACGGTAATCAATGTTTATCGGTAAGCAGTGGTGAGGGTTATTACATAAGCCCACTAGATAATGGCAAAATCATGTTTTTCTAAGCCCACCCGAGGGTGGCAAATCCACGTCTTAGCCTACTTGCGAGTAGCACCATCAAACCATTTTCAAACAAACAAACATGAAATGTTTTGTTCCAATTCAGGCGATCCAGTCTATACTTGTATGTTGTGCGCATCACATAGTAAATCTAGGCTAATAACCGGAATAAGAACGCATAATGTTTTCAAAAATAGATATCATGATTAGTAGAGGTCGATCTTTGATCGGGCGAGTGGGGGTGCTCACGAAGTGACCTTCCCCAATCGTACCCAAGTTCCCGAGCCGAGGCAACTTTGGTGATGACGGACACGTGGCCTTAGGCAAACGAGTCAGGGTTTCCTAAATTTCCCCAAAATAAAACATTTAGGTGGCGACTCTGTATCTGGCAAAGCAGTCCATGTTTGGCACTTCTTTCAAAATCTGTTTTCTCAAAATGATTTGCCGGATTTGGACTCTTTGGTTCGGACTTAGAACCGTGACAATTTGAGAGTCCGAACTGTAGTGAGCCTAATATCGAATGGAACGGGGGACTCGTTCCACTCGGGGCGTTCGGGGACGTCTACAGCATCCTAAGCTTGGTTCAAGCCCTTTTGGGTGACTCTTAGAACCTGCCTAGCCTCTGTCCATGGCTGGTTTGGTCATCTTTTGTTTGCTTCTTGCATCAGTAGAATAATCCCTTTCTTGGCTTATCAAAGGAGCACCCCATTCTAGCATGTGTTGACTATGTTTCAGTGGGATTTTAGTCATATTTTGGCATGCCATGAATCTGTTTTTCGCTGGTTTGGTGGTCCCTCATTTTCTTCACATGCTTGTAGTGTAAACCATGCTTACTAGCTCACATTGCATGTTGTTTTGGCCCTCCATTCTAGCATATTTTGGCCATGTTTCAAGCATGTTTTGTTCACATTTTGGGCTGCCTTAGCTCTATTTTTAGGCCTCCTGGTAAATTGGTGCTTGCCATGCATGGTTGTAGTGTAATAGCCTTGCTTACCTTTGAGTTTTGAAGCCCCTTGCGTGTGTTGCTTGAGGTGTTGGCTTGTTTTGGTATCATAGGGAATGCTATTTCAGAGCTTATATGTGTGCCATATTCTCATGTTTAGCATGCCTTCGATGCATTTGAAAGTTCCATCATTATGCCTTGTTTATGAGCCTTTGCATGAGCTTCATTTTGGTGCATGTCAAGCCCTCATTTTAGCTTATTTTTCCACTGTTTAGGGACTGCATGAGGTCTGTTAGGAGTTGGTTTCATCATTTGTGCATTGCTTTGCATACCTCTAGTGTAATGTGCTTCACTAGTTTCGGTATTGGAGCCTTCCTACATGCATTGCACGAGTCATTGCATCATTTCGGAGTCATTTTGTATGCTATTTCAGAGCTGGAGTGTATGCCATTGTACCTCATGTTTCATCCTTGCCATGCTCTTGGAGAGTTACATTTTGTGCCCTAGTCACAGGGCCATTGCATTGTGCATGTTTGCATAAGTTTTGGTGCCTTAATTCCATCATTTTTTGCCACTGATTTTGGCATGCTTGAGAGCTACCCATGTTAGTGTAAGTCCATCTCACCATGTTGTTGCATGCTTGTTTCATTTTGCATGTTGTTGCATGCTATACAAGTCCACATGTCTAGGTTGTATGTCTATTGCATATTGCATGTTAACATGCTCATCTTGCATTAGATTTGTCGCACACTTGAGTTATTTGCATGCTTGCTTGCTTGCCTAGGTTGCATTGCATTGTGTGTGCATCTCTTGCCTCTTGATCAATCATGATAGAGGTTGGGGCCCTTTATGTGTTTTGTGCATTTCATTCCATATTGAGTTGTACACTTGGCTTCTTTGGCCATCATGCATTGAAATGTGTGATTGATGGTCCGAGGGTCGAAAACCATACTCCTTTGAGTCTTAAACATGATAAGGAGGGTGGTTGTGCAAACATTGCTTTGAAAATGCACTGCCATGCTCTGTTTACCTTCTGCTGCAGCAAAACAAGATTCTGCAGGAAGAGATGGCCGGTCGGCCATCTTCAGTGCCGGCCGGCTATGCATTGTTGGCTGAGAGCCTCACACATAGTCAATGACCAGTTTCCCATGGCCGGTGGCCTTGCCTTTTGGCCGGTGACCTTCCACAGTGCTCAGAAGGCGGTTCAGAAACATCCTGGAGACTTGTGCAGTTTTCAGAAGTGCAGAGCAGTGTAAACAGAGGCAGCATGAGTATGGAGATGGATTTTCGAGCGAAATTGAACATGCATGCATTCATCCCTCTTCCCGAGGCCTCTTTACTGCTTTCTTAGCTTAATTAATTCATTTAATTAGTTAAGTGTTTTGTAATAATTAATTAGCTTGTTAGTTAGTTAATTTGTATTGTTCTTTCGATCCCTCCGAGAGAGGGCAAATTGTGTAATAAGCGTGCGTGTGTGCGATGCATGTCTTCCAACCCCACGTCTTTCTCCCTTTTATTTAACCGCTTACAATGGTTAGTTTTAGGGCACGTTTCAATTAGCATACTTATGATAGCATGTTTGCACACATTCATTCGTATTGCATGCACTGGGCTCGGCGCATCATGCTAACTGCATTGTATCTCAATTCCAATTTGAATACATGTATCAAGTTACATTTTACATGACATCTTAGAATAGCCGAGCCTATTTCTAGTTGCATTTTGCATGTGTTGCATTAGCCATCTTAACATGAACTAGGATCATACATTTATTACTAACTAGTTTCTGTTCTGACTTGGAGTACTAGGTAAGCATTTATGCTTTATCATCATTGCATGCGTGTGAGTGTTGCCATGACAGCATGCTTACCATAAGGCTATTTGCGTTTGTGATGTAACTGCCTAAATGCCTGTGGGTGAAGGTTGGATTGCTTGAATTGGGACAATTCATTGAAATCCGTATTTTAGCCTACTTCCGAGTAGCAAAACTCAAACTATTTTTTCGATCAAACGGATATGCAATGATTTATTCCAAATTAGGCGATCTAGTCTATACTTGTTTTGCTGTGCGCATCACATAGTAACTCTAGCTAATTAACCGGAATAAGAACACATGTGTTTTAAAAAACATGATATCATGTTTAGTAGTGGCCGATCTTTGATCGGGCGAGCGGGGGTGCTCATAGCTGACCTTCCCCAATCGTATCCAAGTTCCCAAACTGAGGCAACTTTGGTGATGACAGATATGTGGCCTTAGGCAACGAGTCAGGGTTTCCTAAATTTATCAAAAATAAAACATTTAGGTGGTGACTCTGTATCTGGCAAAGCAGTCCATGTTTGGCACTTTTTTCTAAAAATTAGTTTTCCAAAATGATTTTTCGGATTTGGACTCTTTGGTGATTTATCAATCTTACATCGCACATTGTGAGATCAAATTAAGAACCGTGACATTTGAGTCTGAACTATAGTGAGCCCAAATGCACAAAATGGGATTCCCTCTCGGGACGTTCGGGGACGTCTACAGTTTCTGGCGATTCTGTTGGGGGGTTAGAGAACTTGACTCGAACTCGTGATATCTTGTTTTGATTACGCTTATGTGTTTCTTTGCATTGCATTTGCATTGGTGCGCCTAAGTCACAATGTTTGTCATCTGTTATTCCTGAACAGTTTGTCGGAAGCTCGCTTCGAGAAGCGTGCCATAAGGCTGACCGGTTACGAGCTCTGCCACGATGGGAACACAAACCATGGTTTCACCGGGGCACCCTTTTGACCATTCGACCTAGTGCATATTCGGAATCCATAGTGACCATTCCAAACTAGGACAGGTCGTTTACCCGATTATAGGTTGTTTGAAACCGCTGCGTGTGTAGTGAAACCCTAGCTCCTGACAAAATAGGACAGGGAAACCCTACCCCCAACATAGGGGTGTTTTGGCTCTCACTTGCTTGTTATATGCTTTTAGAGTGTGTCTCTACATGGAATGCATGTATCAGTTTGCAAGTCTGGGTATCAAGCCTGAGGGCATCAGTATTTGGAAGAATCAGTTTTACCTGAGAGTATTAGTTTATAGGGCAGAATTCTGTAGGGAGCACAGTCATTCAGCTTCGCTCATGATGGTTCTGGTGAAATCAGGCTGAGATGCTGTCTGTTTTCTCTTTTGCTAAGTAGTCTTGGAATCATAGCTTCAGAAGGGTCAGATATCCCTCAGGTACTCTGGACCTGTGTTGTTATGTGATCAGGGGATGAACCACCTGCAAGCGGCACTCAGTTTACTCCAGATATGGCGTATGGCACGCACTGTTTTGAGCATTTGTGAATACTGATTTTTGTACTTTCTGACTTGGGTATTGAGTCTGTCTTGTTGTATCCAATCAAACCTGTTGAGTCTGTCTTGTTGTATCGAGTCACTCTTGTTGAGTCTGTCTTGTTGTATCAAGTCAGTCCTGTCGAGTCTGTCTTGTTGTATCGAGCCAGTCCTGTTGAGTCTGTCTCGTTGTATCGAGTCAATCCTGTTGAGTCTGTCTTGTTGTATCGAGTCAATCCTGTTTTGTTAGAGTCGGGTGATTCCAGGGGTGTTCCCTCAGGCATCACTATTTTGTTTTGTGTTTGTCTTTTTGCTTTCTCTTGAGTCTGTTTTTGCCTTGGAGCCAGTTACGCCAGAAGTTATGAATAGAACAATAGTGAATTTTCACACTCTTGTATTTGCTTCTGCCTTGCGCCTGTTGTGCTAGCAAATTTGAGTGAAATGGCAGTCCATCTCACCTACTCTTCTACACCTTTAAATCATTGCATTGACCTAAGTTTTTCAAAACTTTTTGAACACTGCGGTGAAAACAAAGAGGAAGGAATTCCTCGGGTTTTGCAAAATTTGATCAACTGAGAGAAAGAGAGGCATGCTAAGCCCTTAATGATTGAAATCATGCTTGTTAGTGTGAGTACTGAGAAGGACCCTGGCTTGATCTAGATTGGTTCTACATTGTCTTCAGCGCGAGCAATTTGTCGCTTTCTTAAAAATTTTGAAAAAATGTTTTTGCGCAGTCCTGTGAAGACCTGTATGGAATCGCTCTTGAGATCGTGCAGCTTAGGATCGCTCTCAGCCTTGAAACTCGATCTCTCACTTTCAAACCTTGAACTTAGATTCAGAATGTTCAACGGCCAACCACAATGTACGGCCCGTGTGGCCAGATCAGAAGCAACCCATGAATCAGGGGCGAGAATATCAGATATGATCAAAAGGAAGCTTGAAAAGCTAGATCATAAGTGCCCCTGGAACTAGGGGCAAAAATGTCAGATGTGCTCGAAGTGCAAAAGATGAGTCATTCCTGCAAACCAATGAAGACTGGCAAGAGTGCCAAATCCCAAAAGGAAGGAAAGAAGAAGGTATTGCTAAAAAACAACTGAGTTCCTATCCGCAACACTAAGGGGCAAATTCAGCCCCCCATTGGATGGACTCCTGCATCACCAGCAATTCTCCTGGATTCAGATGACTTCGGGATCTCAAAACCATTTGACATGGACAAAGCTACACTTTTACCCTTGAGAGGCTCGCTGGGCCAAAAACCCGGAAGGGCGACCCAGGCAAAAGTTAGAGCAAAGAAAAGAACAAGAAAAAAGAGAAAAAATGAAAAGATAAAAAAAAATGAAAATGAAAAAAGAAGAAAAGAAAAGAAAAAAAGAAAAAGAGAAGAAATGAAAAGAAATGAAAAAAGAAAAGAAAAACATAGCTCGCAAGGTTGAAGACCCGGAAAGGCGGCCTTGGCAAAAGTTAGAGCGCAAAAGGAGAGGTTAAATACCCGAGTGTACCTTAACCGGAACTACGTAAGGCTTGATTCCCATGTTTGGGATACGTAGGGAACATCATTTTGAAGTCCAGCCACAAACACTTCCAAATCGATTATGTCCATGTAATGGTTCTGATCATCGTTGTCTTCTCTGTATCCGACAATTTGGTTGTGATCGTCACTCTGAAGGCTGATTACAAAGTGCTGCGATGTTATTCAAGCAAGGGGAAACTTTCCGTTGCCATACAGCGCCCTGCATTGCAATTCAAACAAGGGGCAACTTTCCGTTGCCATGTAGTGCCGTTCAAACAAGGGGCAATTCTTCTTCGGATCTGAGGTTGTGCATCTCGAAAATAGGTTCCGTGCTCGTTGAGCAGTGGCCGTTTGCAAAAATAGTTTTTGAGAATTTTTACTGAGGTTGACTAATTCTCTCGAAAATTATTCCATTTTTCTAAAACTGGACCATTTCTTGGACCCGAAAAAGAAAACATTTCAATGCTCATAGCCTGACTTGCATGATTTCAAATCAGAAAATCGAACAAGCGTGTTAATCTAACTCTTTTGTTGGTCAAAATTGTTTTAGCAGAACGTCAAAAACAGAAAATGGTCAAAATAATGAACTAGGGGCACAGTTAAGTCAGGTGTTTTGTCTTTTCCCCATTGTCAACATACTTGCCAGAAAGGGCACCGTATCTGCCAGAAAAGGGCACAACAGAAACTAACAGCAAAATGCTAAAAGCTCTCAACATTCTCCAAGCAACGAGGTATCAAGCCAAGTGCGAAGCATGAACTGGAATGGATCAAGATATTCCGCTCCCTTGTCTGGACACATTTGATCATGTCCAAACTCCCCAGCAGAACATCGTCAGCCGATGTCAGCTGCAGATTTGCTACACACCCAGTTGTAGCACAACCCCTCTGCGGGAAAGTTCACTGTTGTGAGCAGAAGAAGAGAATCTAGCAGAATACTAGGGGCAAGAGCCTGCAACTTCCTGTTTATCCATCAACCACCCTGGGGAGGGATGAAAAATGAGAGATTAAAGAATAGAAAGATGTGCGCTGAGAGAAAAAGCGAGGAAAGGGTTTTGAGAGAAAAACCGAGCTTGAGGACCGAGTGATGTGAGAATCACAAATGAGAAAGGGTGGGAAATAATACCCAGAGAAACAGGCTCCCTATGCATGTTTGCATGTCGTGTCTTTTTGTTTTATCTCGATTCTTGTTTTTAGTCGTTTCGAGTGTTACTCGATGTGTTTAGGTTGTTTACCTTTTGTTTTCCGTTGTTGAGTCGTAGTGCGCTGTGTTCAGTTGTAGGCTCAATACCCGATTAAGGACTCATCTCTCAATTTCAAAAATAAAATCGTTTTATGCTCCGAGTGCCGTGCCATTCTCCATATTTGTGCAAAACAAGATTCTTTCTTTCATAAACCACAAGGTTTCAACCCAGGTCATGAGAGAACAGTAGAACAAGGACCCATCTGAAGCTATATAGGTTCCGGGCTGCAAAGCAAGAGAAAAGAGGGAAAATTTGAAGCATCTTAGCATGTTTCAACCTCAGCAAATTCCGAGATTGCATTCCAGGTGCATCTTGTCAGGCCTCGCCTTTCTCTGGAGTATGAGTGTATCTTGACCCCAAGCTTAAGCCTGCTTCAAGTCAGAATGGCAGTCCAAGCAGCACATGTGGTTTTACCATGCAGATGTTATCTCTTGCCAATATAAACAGGGTGTACCCTTTATGAGCTAAGTGTGTTGCAAAGCCCTTTGAGAGATAAATCGGAGGCACCAGAGTACATGTTTGATGCCCCTCTATTGCATAGAATGTGCACTTTTATATACACTTCTATTGCATGCGTGCCACACATTGTTATGATTCATGCATAGAATATGCTTGCTTTCGATTCCGCATAGAATATGCTTTGCTTTCAATATTGCATAGAATATGCTTTCCATGTTGCATAGAAAATGCCCCCTTACTCGCACAGAAGATGCATTTTATCGCACTTCTTTTGTGCACCTTCCTCGCACTTTCTTGTGCATTGTATCTCTCTCGCACTGTCTTGTGCATTTTCACATTTCATAGCATTCGCACTATCTTGTGCACTCGCGTTGTTTAACGCATCGCGCTGTCTAGCGCATCGCACTATCTTGTGCAATCGCACTATCTTGTGCACTTGCGTTGTCTAACACATCGCGCTGTCTAGCGCATCACACTATCTAGCGCATCACACTATCTTGTGCATTCGCACTGTCTTGTGCACTCGCGCTGTCTAGCGCATTGCACTATCTTGTACATTCGCACTGTCTTGTGCACTCGCGTTGTCTAACGCATCGCGCTGTCTAGCGCATCGCACTATCTTGTGCATTCGCACTGTCTTGTGCACTCGCATTGTCTAACACATCGCGCTGTCTAGCGTATCGCACTATCTTGTGCATTCGCACTGTCTTGTGCACTCGCGTTGTCTAACGCATCGTGCTGTCTAGCGCATCGCACTATCTTGTGCATTCGTACTGTCTTGTGCACTCGCGTTGTCTAACGCATCACGCTCTCTTGCGCATCACACTATTTTGTGCACCTTACATTGCATCGCATCATTCGCGCTATTTTGCGCACCTCAATCGCACTATTTTTTGCATTGCATTTCAATCGCGCTATTTTGCGTACCTCAATCGCACTGTTTTGTGCACCTTACTTGCCTCGTGCATGTATATTATCGTGCTATTTTGCGCATCGCGCTATCTTGCACACCTCATCTGTACTTGTTAGTGCATTGCATTTTCATTCGCGCTGTTTTGCGCATCGCACTGTTTTGTGCATTACATTGTTTCATTTGCGCTATCTTGCGCATCCCACCTGCACTTGCATCTCATTGTATTACATTTGCGCTGTCCTGCGCAGTCTACCTGCACTTGTTAATGCATTGCGTTGTTACGCACTTTAACCTGTATTGTTATGTACTCTTCACTTGCGTCGACACGCATGGCTCGCTTCCACCTGCATTGTCATGCATTCCTCACCTATGTCAACATGCATGTTTCGCTTCCACCTGCATTGTCATGCACTCTTCACTTGCGTCGACACGCATGTTTCGCTTCCATTTGCATTGCCATGCATTTCTCTATCTTGCATTGTCATGCATATCTCATTTGCATTGATGGCACCGTTTCCGTGTTAAACGTGGTTTGTGTGTGTCCATGCCTTTCCTAGGCAAGATTTGGTTTGACCGCACGCCTTATCCACTGCATCCATTGCATTTTTAGCTAGCATGTATATTGCATTGTACATAGCACATATTGCATGCATTTACTGCATCACCTCCATCTATCACTTGCGCCTTTCCATGTTGAGCATGGTCTGGTATGTGCCCATACTTTTCACGTTGAAGCATGGTTATGATATTATGTATACGCACCAAGTGTTGAAGGTAACGACACTATTTCCGTGTTAAATATGGTTTGTTTGTGTCCATGCCTTTTCTAGGCAAGATACGATTTGGCCGTGCACCTTATCCATTCCATTCATCGCATTTAGCTATTACATTGCATTGCATATAGAATATATATTGCATTGTAGTTTGCATGCATTTACTGCATTATCCATCTATGGCTTGCACCTTTCCATGTTGAGCTTGCTCTGGTATGTGCCCATACTTTTCACGTTAAAGCATGGTTATGATATTATGTGTACGCACCTAGTGTTGAGGGTGACGGCACCATTTCCGTGTTAAATGTGGTTTGTTTGTATCCATGCCTTTCCTAGGCAAGATACGGTTTGGCCGCCCGCCTTATCCATTGCATTCATTGCTTTATAGTGCAGTGTGTTGCATCCAGCATTTAGGATCACGATCTTTCCTCAGCAGGTCATTCCTCACTTATATCATGCCACCAAATTACTTGTATTTTGTGCTCCATCTACACACACATAGTTCTGCATGTGTACGCGCCTATTCCATTGATGGGATTGTGGTTTGAGGGTGTCGGCACCTTTTCTATGGTAGACGGAGTTTTATGTTGTATCTCCATCCTCTTCATGATATTTGTGTGGCTTTGTACTGCTTGTGGTTTGATCATCTCAAATGCATTGCATATCATTTGCATTGTTTCAATACATTATATATTATTACATTGTTTTGTAATATCACACATCATTTTGCATCTTATACTCGCATTGTTATGCGTCACACCTAGGTTGCATTGTCTTGTATCCATACCGCATTGTTATGCGTCGCCATTAGGTTGCATTGTCATGCACACTTCACTCGCGTTGTCACGCAGTTTTAGATTGCATTGTCATGCATATTGCTAACGATATTGTACCTGTTAAGTTTCTTTCTTTTACAGGCATGATATTGTATATACGGTTCATTTGAGGCTGGCGTGACCAGACGAGCCGGACAGGTATTGTATTCTTCGTGTGAGACGTAGCGAGAATTGCATAATTCTCTTACATCCTTTCTATATTGTAATGTAGTTTGGTTTCTGCTAGCTTAAAACTGTCGCATGTTATGCTTCGTTACAGCATTCTTTGCATGATCATAAGTTATGCTCGGCTTTATGCATTGTCTTGCATTTTGCCCCTGCCCTCGGGCGCATATCTTTGTCTGTAGCTTGTATGCTTTGTCTAAGTCTTCGACCTTGTCAAAAATGGGTCGTCTCTAGGCTTTGACATTCACTCCCGTCATTGTTATGACTTTCGAGTTCTGTCAAAGAGGGGCAACTGTAGACACCCCATTTTTTACCGTCCTCAAGACTTGGACGTCATCGTTTGAACACTCAATGATTATCCATGTTCGTGTTCGTCTTGAGTTCTCGGAGGTTTCGCTCGCGCGCCTTGCCTCGAGACCTCTCGACTTGTTTATTTTGTGCTTTGTTGTAGACTAAACACTTGTGTGATTGCTTCTAAGGGCAGGGAATGGCTTGTTAGCCATCCCCACACCTCATCGGCCATGGCCTGAGGCCACCGGCCCTGTTTTCTTGCTACCGGCCAAAGGTGCTGGCCGGTCGGCATTGTTTTTGGTCGGCCGGCCATTGTTTTGATCAATCGGCCACTTTTTCTGGCCGAGACCTTTTCTTGGGGAGGCTTGACCCTTTTGAACCTTTGTTTTAGCTTCTTGAGGAAGCTTGGACCTTTTGAACCCTTGTTTTAGCTTCTTGAGAAAGCTTGAACCTTTTGACCCTTTTTAGCTTCTCCAAGAAGCTTGACCCTTTTTTTAGCTTCTCCAAGAAACTTGACCCTTTGCTCCAAGCTTCTAAGAGAAGCTTGAACCTTTCTTAGCTTCTTGAGGAAGCTTGACCCCTTTGCTCTAGCTTCCTCAAGAAACTTGACCCTTTTTGCTTTAGTTTCTAAGAGAAGCTTGGCCCTTTTGCTCAAGCTTCTAAGAGAAGCTTGGACCTTTGTTCTTCTATAAGAGAAAACCTCTCCCTTATTAGCAAAGGTTCAAATTTTTGGCCAAGGCTCTATACACATACATCTCTCTCAATATCTCCTCCATTTTGGCTCAAAAGTGTAAGGTTCTCGGCCCCATTACACTACAACTCTTAGCCTAACCCTTCCACCTTCGGTCTAAGAATCTTGGAGGCCATTTTCAGAGGCTAAGGGACTGGTTTTTGGGTCCAGAGCTGCTGGAGTTCTGGGCTACAAGGGTAACACTCATTTTCCCTCTTTTATTCCCCATTTTTGCACAAGCTTTTAGCCTATCTTGTATGCTATTTTGAGCTTAGTGTATAACTGATAAAAGTTCTAATTTTGCATGCTTTTGATCTTTGCTTAAGGTCACTTTTGTGTTTGGGATTGTTTACCCCCTCTTAGGCCTTGTTTGGCCTCTTTTTTGTGCCTTTTTTGTGAGCTTCGGGACCACCTTATATTGGCCTTCTCACCACTAAAATCTAGAGGGATTTCAGTGGTGGGGATGGTGTTTTGAGGTCCTAAGAAGGAGATGGCCATCCCCTCTCCTTATTGTCTTGTTTGTTGGCATTTTTGGCCTTACAAAGGAGCCCATATTTTCATGCATCCTAAGCTTGGTTCAAGCCCTTTTTGGTGACTCTTAGGACCTGCCTAGCCTCTGTCCATGGCTGGTTTGGTCCCCTTTTGTTTGCTTCTTGCAAGTGTAAAGTAAACCCTTTCTTGGCTTATCAAAGGAGCACCCCATTCTAGCATGTGTTGACTATGTTTCAGCGGGTTTTTAGTCATATTTTGGCATGCCATGAATCTGTTTTTGGCTGGTTTGGTGGTCCCTCATTTGCTTCACATGCTTGTAGTGTAAACCATGCTTACTAGCTCACATTGCATGTTGTTTTAGCCCTCCATTCTAGTATATTTTGGCCATGTTTCAAGCATGTTTTGTTCACATTTTGGGCTGCCTTAGCTCTGTTCTTAGGCCTCTTGGTCGATTGGTGCTTGCCATGCATGGTTGTAGTGTAATAGCCTTGCTTACTTTTGAGTTTTGAAGCCCCTTACGTGGGTTGCTTGAGGTGTTTGCATGTTTCGGTATCATAGGGAATACTATTTCAGAGCTTATATGTGTGCCATATTCTCATGTTTAGCATGCCTTCGATGCGTTTGAAAGTTGCATCATTATGCCTTGTTTATGAGCCTTTGCATGAGCTTCATTTTGGTGCATGTCAAGCCCTTATTTTAGCTTATTTTTCCACTGTTTAGGGACTGCATGAGGTCTGTTAGGAGTTGGTTTCATCATTTGTGCATTGCTTTGCATACCTCTAGTATAATGTGCTTCACTAGTTTCGGTATTTGAGCCTTCCTACATGCATTGCACGAGTCGTTGCATCATTTCGGAGTCATTTTGTATGCTATTTCAGAGCTGGAGTGTATGCCATTGTACCTCATGTTTCATCCTTGCCATGCTCTTGGAGAGTTACATTTTGTGCCTTAGTCACGGGGCCATTGCATTGTGCATGTTTGCATGAGTTTTGGTGCCTTGATTCCATCATTTTTGGCCACTGATTTTGGCATGCTTGAGAGCTACCCATGTTAGTGTAAGTCCATCTCACCATGTTGTTGCATGCTTGTTTCATTTTTCATGTTGTTGCATGCTATACATGTCCACATGTCTAGGTTGTATGCCTATTGCATATTGCATGTTAACATGCTCATCTTGCATTAGATTTGTTGCACACTTGAGTTATTTGCTTGCTTGCTTGCTTGCCTAGGTTGCATTGTATTGTGTGTGCATCTCTTGCCTCTTGATCAATCATGAAAGAGGTTGGGGCCCTTTATGTGTTTTGTGCATTTCATTCCATATTGAGTTGTACACTTGGCTTCTTTGGCCATCATGCATTGACATGTGTGATTGATGGTCCGAGGGTCGAAAACCATACTCCTTTGAGTCTTAAACATGATAAGGAGGGTGGTTGTACAAACATTGCTTTGAAAATGCATTGCCATGCTCTGTTTGCCTTCTGCTGCAGCAAAACAGGATTCTGCAGGAAGAGATGGCCGGTCGGCCATCTTCAGTGCCGGCTGGCTATGCATTGTTGGCCGAGAGCCTCACACATGGTCGATGACCAGTTTCCTATGGCCAGTGGCCTTGCCTTTTGGCCGGTGACCTTCCACAGTGCTCAGAAGGTGGTTCAGAAACATCCTGGAGACTTGTGCAATTTTCAAAAATGCAGAGCAGTGTAAACAGAGGCAACATGAGTATGGCGATGGATTTCCAAGTGAAACCGAACATGCATGCATTCATCCCTCTTCCTGAGGCCTCTTTACTGCTTTCTTAGCTTAATTAATTCATTTAATTAGTTAAGTGTTGTGTAATAATTAACTAGCTTGTTAGTTAGTTAATTTGTATTATTCTTTCGGTCCCACCGAGAAAGGGCAAATTGCGTAATAAGCGTGCGTGTGTGCGATGCATGTCTTCCAACCCCACGTCTTTTTCCCTTTTATTTAACTGCTTACAATGGTTAGTTTTAAGGCACGTTTCAATTAGCATACTTATGATAGCATGTTTGCACACATTCATTCGTATTGCATGCACTGGGCTTGGCTCATCATGCTAACTGCATTGTATTTCAATTCCAATTTGAATACATGTATCAAGTTGCATTTCACATGACATCTTAGAATAGCCGAGCCTACTTCTAGTTGCATTTTGCATGTGTTGCATTAGCCATCTTAACATGAACTAGGATCATACATTTGATTACTAACTAGTTTCTGTTTTGGCTTGGAGTACTAGGTAAGCATTTACGCTTTAGCATCCTTGCATGCGTGTGAGTGTTGCCATGACAGCATGCTTACCATGAGGCTATTTGCATATGTGATGTAATTGCTTGAATGCCTGTGGGTGAAGGTTGGATTGCTTGAATTGGGACAATTCATTGAAATCCGTATTTTAGCCTACTTGCGAGTAGCAAAACTCAAACCATTTTTTCGAACAAACGGATATGCAATGCTTTATTCCAAATTAGGCGATCTAGTCTATACTTGTTTTGCTGTGCGCATCACATAGTAACTCTAGCTAATTAACCGGAATAAGAACACATGTGTTTTCAAAAACATGATATCATGTTTAGTAGTGGCCGATCTTTGACCAGGCGAGCGAGGGTGCTCATAGCTGACCTTCCCCAATCGTACCCAAATTCCCGAGCCGAGGCAACTTTGGTAATGACGGACATGTGGCCTTAGGCAACGAGTTTGGATTTCCTA
Source organism: Camellia sinensis (assembly GCF_004153795.1). Taxonomy (NCBI): domain Eukaryota; kingdom Viridiplantae; phylum Streptophyta; class Magnoliopsida; order Ericales; family Theaceae; genus Camellia; species Camellia sinensis. Next base: position 2,115,570 of record NW_021025995.1, on the reverse strand, counting down.
AATTTTCCAAAAATAAAACATTTAGGTGGCGACTCTATATCCGGCAAAGCAGTCCATGTTTGGCACTTCTTTCTAAAAATTAGTTTTCCAAAACGATTTGCCGGATTTAGACTCTTTGGTGATTTATCAATCTCACATCGCACATTGTGAGATCAGATTAAGAACCGTGACATTTGAGTCCGAACTATAGTGAGCCCAAATGAACAAAACGACATTCCCTCCCGGGACGTTCGGGGACGTCTACATCTGGACTCTCTCTCTCTATCTAGATTTCCATCATATTTTCTTTACCCACCGACCCACGCAAACTTTTTCCGCGAAACCCTCTTGGCCCTCTACACTTTGGACAAATTAGATTTTGATTTGGTTGAGTTTTTAGGTTTCTCATTGTTTTTTGCTTGTTTTTCATGGGTTTTCCTTGGTTTCCGTATACTCACTCTCGCATTTTCACTTTTTCCTCTCATTTTCTCTGTACTGGGGTTTGGTTTTGGGGTTTTTCCCTACTTCTCTCATTTTCCTTGCTTTTCTCTCACCACCCACCACATTCTCCACGGTCAATGATATTTCACATGACGGGGCCCTTTCCGAGGTACCTATTCCTTCGCCTACCGCGAGGATAGAGGAACTCGATAATGGAGAAGGCCGACTAGGTAGTAGGAGATATTACCGCTGACATTGCCGCGGAGGAGATTTAGCCTCTAGAGCCTGAGCCTGAGCGTAAGATCCCCCCGTTCAGGGTGAGGCCTTTCAACCTAGCTACTCACCACCTACGTACACTTGCGATGGCCCCCGGTGGCATGATGAGATTTAAGGATTTTGCCTGGGGTGTGACTGAGGACTTCCTCTTGCGCAAGTGCACATCACATCTCTCCTATGATGCTTTTGAGGTAAGAACTTTTGCTCTTTTTTATGCACTTTGCTTGCTTTGACATTCATTACAATCTTTCATTTACTGTGCATTTAACAAATTCCTCTTTCTACACATGGTGATACTTATGCCTACAGAGGTTATAGTGCTATGACAGCGAGGGACTAGTACCAGGAGCCCCCCACTAGAGTCTGAGAGATGGTTGATGAGGCAGGTTTCAGCGTATTCTACTCCAGGCTCTCATGGCTACAGGTGAGCCGACCCTTGCTCGATGCCTTGGTGGAAAGGTAGTGGAACACCACCAACTCCTTCCACTTCTCCACTATCAGGGAGATGACGATGACGCCCTACGACTTCTCCATAATCACAAGGCTACAAGTAGGGGGTGATCCAATCCCCTTCGATCTTGACATGGGCTAGTGACGGGCTGCCTGGGTCCATCTTCTTGGCTCAAACCCTCTATTAGATAGGCCATCCATGGTGCCCTATAGCTGGTTCTACGACCATTTTCACAGGAACCAGCCAAAGATTGAAGAGCAGATGGAGCAGTACACCCAGGGATTTCTGATCTATTTTCTCAGCACCACCTTATTTGCGAATAAGTGGAACACCATAGGTCTATATCTTCTCAGTACTTTGGTGGTGTTGCCCCGGGTGCACTATTATGACTATGGTTGTGCTGGCCTCGCCACCATGTACGGTTATATGAGCTCTAGTTCCCTCAAGAAGGGGAACATGGTTGGCAGCTACTAGAGAGCCTGGGAGATATGTCCTGTACTTTCATTTCAAATTCTGTAGTAAACCATGCTTTCTACTTTGCATTTTATGTCTGTATTTTTATTTATGCCTGTTTTTCTATTTATGCCTATATTTTTGTCTCTGCTTGTATTTTTGTCTTTACCTGTTTGACTTACACACTGTTCTCCTCTTGCAGCTCTGGGTATATGCATACTTTCCTGCTCTTGCTCCGATCTAAAGGGATGAGGTGGAGACAATTGTGCCTCATTCGAGGTGATACGACGGCAGGTGCTATCCCCGGCACTACAGTGTCACCACTTTCACCTACTATCGCTGATTCTTCGATACAGCGATGGTATGCTAGGTAATCTAAAATTGATACCCATTCTATTTCATCTCTATTACTTCCAATCCATACTCTGACAATTGAGACAACTGACAACAAATGGCAACTGTGAATTCTTTGTTTGCAAGTTACCTGGTAGCCATGGGTGGCCATGCCTGCTAGGAGAAGGGATGAGTATGTCAGGTCATGGGATACCTTCCGATTGTGGATCTTGCTGGAGGGTCCTTTCTGCCGGACCTGATACCCAGGAGGGCATTTCGTTCACCAGACACTGGGTTTACCAGACCCCATTGTTCCTGCTTCCCTTCTGCTCTCTATGAGGATCGCCGACAATCTTCCTGTCGAGGCTATCATGCAGTTCATGGCAAGGCAGGATGCTGATCTGTTCTACGGAGAGGAGGACTACACTGTATTTATCTAGACCCATCTCATGCCACCTCTGGCCAGAGCTCGCGCAAGTGGCATCACAGATATACCTGCTACCAGAGGTGTTGCTCATGCGGCTGAGCCTGATGTTGGAGGGGTTGCCTCCGCTATTCATGTAGCTGGTCTTCTCGGGATCCTAACCATGATCACATACTGGCAATCGAATGGGATAGCCCACCAGATTCTAATTGAGTTCCTAGAGGGGTATGAGTATGTCAGGGACCCCGACGTACAGTAAGTACACATTTTGTCTTGCAATTTTATTTCGTATTCCCTTTTCTATATACTGATGTTCAAACTCACTTGTAGGTGCCGATGGGTTACGTAGACGGCCTCCGTCAGTTTGTCGACTCCTTGGTCCAGATGATACGGAGGAGAGAGGCCCTACTCGTCTACCACGGTCATAAGGTACCTCATTTTCCACATCTGACATGCACTGATTTCCTTTTGCCATAATCATACTGTTCATGCACCAAACTGTACTAATGCTCTATTTCTTACAAACTCTTTTTAGCCTCCTCTTGCACCTGTGGCACCCCCCCAGCTACTGGGAAAGGAGACAGATGGGCTCCTATACACGGCAAGAATGAGGGCAACGGTAGAGGTAGGGACAAAGGTGCCCAAGTCAGAACCCGAGTCAGAGTGGAGACAACGAGTCCCGAGCGCAGGAGGCTTCTTCATTTGTTGGGAGGACCATTACCAGCGAGGACATTAAGACTAGAGACACTGAGGAGATCATGAGTAAGCACTCCGAGTTTGAGGATGGAGACGATGATATTGGGTCGAAGTCGCATTCTTCTGTCAATAATGGTGCAGACAATGACAGTGATCCTGAGTCTCGTCCTCGAAAGAAGACAAAGAGGGTTTCCCAACGCACATAACTTGGTGGGCATTGCTTTTGGACACCTCTTTTTTTTTCTTTTTTTCTTTTCTTTTGCTTTGTAGTACAGAAATTGTATAGCTTCAGATAGGTTCTCTAGCTTTTGCTTTTGAAAACTTGTATTTTCTCTTTTGTAAAAACTATGATCGAGGTCAAACCCTGCAGTTTATAAAAAGAAGAAACTTTTACTTTGCACAGCATTCCGAGAATGGCACAACACTTGCATAAAAAGGATTGTATTTCTGAATTTGAAACTGAGAACAATCATATTTGAACAAGTTTGTAACCAGATATTGAGCCTACAACTGACAAAAATACAAAACACGACTCAACAAAGGAAAAAAAAGTAAAAACAATTTAAACACACCTATTTACACTTATCAGAAACAAAAGACTCAAATCAAGACACAAAAACAAAGAGGGCAAGCATAATACTGTTACCAAGTTATTTGGTAGGCACAATTGGCCGGCCGGCTAATGAAATATACGGCCGACTGGTGAAGTGGCCGGCCGGCCAAGACCTGTGGTTGGACAGTTGGCAATAGTTGTCAACCACTCACACACCCTTATCTTTCATAAAGGTCTTCTCTCGCTATTTCTTCGATAGAACCTCATCTTTTTGGTAGTTTTCTCTAAAAATGGAGATTTTCCTTCTTGATAGGCTCAAAGATTGGGCAGCCACTTTGGATGGCATGGAAAAAGTGAATTTCAACGGTTTCAACATAAACGCTCTATTTTCCTTGAGTCACACTTCACTTTGTTTTCCATTCCTCCACGTTGCTGCTCGCTGTTGGGACCCAATTACACATGTGTTTCACTTCGGATCATAAGAAATGTGTCCTACTCTTGAAGAGTTTAGAGCTTTAATGGAGTCCTGGCACAATGAAGAGATTATACCTCAACCTTTTTTTGGCCACACGAGCCCTTGAACGGATGTGTAGCCTCTCTTTCAACGAGGCTAAATCATTGGCACATGATGGGGAGTTGAACATTCTTGGCCTGATTGACCCTTTTTCTGACATCGAAAATAAGCCTGATCTTCTTTGGTGAGGTTATCGCCAACATGCTCTCTATATATGCTCGCTTGCCCATTATCTTCTTGCCCCTAGTGGTAGTGAAGTTAGTATTAGATTGATCGAAGTAGCTTAACGTCTGAAGGAGGGCCGAAGCTCTATAGGCTTGGCACTGGCCGAAACCATAATGGGTTTAGATACTTTCCATCGACGAGAGACTTCTTATTTTACAGAAGTCCACTGCTTCTCCAGGTATTGTTTCCCACCATTTCTCATTTATGATTTCTCACTTCATTTTGGCCCTCACTCTCTATTTTCTCTTAAAACCATTTCCTTACTTTTTCTCTCAATGCATATCTCCCTATTCTTTAATCTCTCTTTATTTTTTATCCCTTCCTAGGTGTGGTTGATGGATAAGCTAAAAGTTGTGGACCCTTGCCTCAAGTAATTAGCCATATCCTACTTCTTTCGTCTGTAGCTAGTGAGCTTTCCTACAGAGGGATTGTGTTGTGAATGGATGTGCAGCAGATCTGCAACTGACATTGCTTAGCGATACCCCTGGCTTAACTTCTCCGAGATGAGCTACAACATGTTCCGTCAACCAGGTATATAGTTGATTGGCCTTAAACACTATACTTTTTACTTCCCATTCTAGTTCATATGCCAATTTGGACGTGATCAGACCCGTCCAAATAAGGAGGTGGAACACCCTGCTCTATTTCCAATTCATGCTTCGCACTTGGCTCGATACGTCGCTGCTTGAAGGATGAGAGAGCTTTTGGCCCCGACTAGCTTCACTTGTGCCCTTTCTAGCGAGTGCTTGACTTGGCTCAAGGATGAGACACAGGTTGGGCCATCCTTGGCGGCAGAGAATTCTGCGAGTGCGGGCAAAAGGCCCCTAGTTTATTGCTTTGGTTTTTCTTTTCAAGTTCTATGATGTAAAAGCAAGTTTAATTTAACTTGAGAGTTGGAGGGTGTACTTGTGTTGAAATCATGTAATTAAAGTTACGAGTACTGAGAAGTTTCCTTTTTGGTCCAAAGAATGGTCTATTTTGCAAAAAGTGAAATTTTGAGAAAATCAACTTCATTAAAACCTTTCAAAAAAAATTCGCAAATAGTCATTACCTAACACACATAGAATCAATCCTCAAGACTTACAGCCCTGAATCAAGAAGATCATAATTGTCCACCATTCACTATTATTCTACCCCTCGCTTTATCTTGCAATTTGACCCTTCTGCCAAATTGAGGTAAAACAACCAAGCAAATAGATGATGAGGTGGACCGATCAAACAATGGATGGGACAATTGAGTTGAAAATGATTATGGCCAAATTTCAAGATGAAGTTGCCTACGTATCCCAAAGACAGGAATCAGGCCTTATGTAGTTCATGGCTAAGGTTCACTCAAGAATTAACTCTCTGCTTTTGCGCTGTAACTTTTTCCAAAGCTGCCCTTTCGAGTTTTCAACCTTGCGATCTCTATTTTTTCTTTATTCCAATTTTTCAAGCTCTAACTTTTGCCTAGGTTACCCTTTCAGGTTTTCAGCCTAGCGAGCCTCTCAATGATAATATTTCTTCAACTTGCCATATTGATCAGTTGCGAGAACTCTAAGCCATCTAAATCCATGAGGATGATAGCTCCTCCTGACCAAATGGACTTAAAGATGTAGGAACCAATCCAATTGGGTTTCTAATTTTTCACGCTTTAACTTTTGCCTAGGTCGCCCTTTTAAGTTTTCGACCTAGCGAGCCTCTCAATGATAGTATTTCTTCAATTTGTCCATATTGATTGGTTACAAGAACTCCAAGCCATCTAAATCCATGAGAATGATAGCTCCTCCTGACCAAATGGACTTAATGATGTAGTAACCAGTCAAATTGGGTTGAAACTTGCCCCTAGGGTCATGGATAGGAGCTCGGTTGTCTTTAAGCACCATATATCCTTCTTTGAGGTTTTTGGATTTGACTTTCCTATTGAAGGCCCTGGCAATTTTGCTCTGATATCCCTGGATGTAGTACAACGCCTTCGACCTCCTCTCATCAAACAACATCAACTCTTCGAACCTATTCTGCTGCCAATTCGCCTCTGCTATCTGATACTCAGCCATAATTATCAACAACGGTACTTCAATTTCAATTGGCAAAATAGTTTCCATCCCATATACCAGGAAGTAGGGATTGCCCTTGTGGATGTTCGAATTGACATTTTATAACCCCAAAGTGCAAAAGGCAGTTTATCTGGCCAGTCCTTGTAGGCTTCCACCATCTTTCGCAGAATGTTCTTAATATTCTTGTTTATAGCTTCAATGGCTCCGTTGGTGTGTGGCTTATATGTTGATGACTTGTGAAAAGCCACGTTGTATTTCTCAAGCAAATCGACCACCTCCTTTTTGAAGTGTGAGCCATTGTCCGAGATTATCTCATTTGGCACCCCATACCTGCAGATAATGTTGTTTCTGATGAACTTGGCCACATGTGACGCTTTCAACATTGAATACGACTGTGCCTCCACCCACTTGGTAAAGTAATCAATCGCCACCAAAATGAACTCATGTCCATTCGAGCCCTTTGGCAAGACTACTTCAATGATGTCAATTCCCTAGACTAAAAAAGGCCATGGTGAAGTCATATTATAGAGCTTTGATGGCGAAATATTCATGTGATTGGCATCGATTTGACATTTGTGGCATCGCCAAACAAAGTTGATACAATATTCTTCCATGGTTGACCAATAATAGCCTTATCTAAGGATTTTCCTGGCTAGTATCACACCATTCATATGTGCTCTGCACTCTTCCCCATAAATGGCCTCCATGAGATAGTTTGACTCTTCTTTTTCGACACAGAGCTTGTGTATTCCCAGATGCCCTCTTTTGTACAACTTACTTCTGCATATGACAAACTGGATGGCCAGACGTCATATTCCCCTTTTATCCTTGGCATGCGACCCTTATGGGTACATGTCCTTCTCCAGGAAGTTCCAAATGTCCTAACACCAGGGATTTTTTTCCTAAACTTCATCTATTGCGGCTATTGTATCGTAAGTAGGCACATACTTTTGCTCAACGATAATCGGACGTATCTTAACCCCAATTGATATGTTTACCATAGATGATAGAGTTGCCAATGCATTAGCAAACCGATTATTTTCTCCCAACAAGTGCGTAAATGTCAATTTTTCAAACCTGGGAATTAGAATGTCCAGGGTCTAGTGATAAACTTTCATTTTCTCTTCTTTGAACTTCCAATCTCCATTAGCTTGAGAAACAACCATGTTTGAGTCTCTAATGACGTCCAACCTTATTGCCCATAGTTCTAGGCCAGCTTATAATCCAGCAATACATGCCTCACACTCTCTTTCGTTGTTGGATATTTTGTACCGGAGTTTGAAAGCTAGGGGTATATGGGAATCATCGGGCACTATAAGCAACAGGCCTATCCCATAACCGTATTAATTAGCCACCCTATCAAAGTACATTTTTCATGCCTTTTCTTCTATTAGCAGGATCTCCCCATCTTAGAATAGGTACTCTATTGCTTCATCTCCTTCTACTGGGTGGTCTGCCAGAAATTCCGCTACTGTTTCTTTCTTTGACCGACTTGCAAATGATGTACTTGAGGTCAAATACGGAGAGAAGAAGCAACCAACAAGCTAGCCTATCCGCGAGTGTCGGTTTCTCAAAAAGATATTTAATTGGATCTAATCTCCAAACCAGAATTACAGAATAGGCTAGCAGGTAGTGCCTCAACTTCCTAGTGGCCCAAACCAAAGGTAAGCAAGCCTTTTCCAGAGAAGTGTAAGGATCTCATAACCCAACATCTTCTTGCTCAGATGGTAAATGGCCTTTTCCACCTTAGCTTATGATTCTTGTGCTAGCATCCATCCCATGGTTGACTGTGTCACCGACAAATACATGATCAATGGCTTCCCCAGCTCTGGTGGCAACAATACAAGCAGATTCTGAAAGTACTGCTTAACTTGTTCGAAAGCGAACTGACATCGATCATCCCATTGGAATTTATTTCCCTTTTTTAAGAGACCAAATAGTGATCTACAGGTTAAGGTCAATTTAGAGATAAACCGTTTTATGAATTGCACTTTTCCCAGAAAGCTACACACCTCCTTTTCAATTCTTAGCGGTGCCATTTCTAGGATGGCCTTGATCTTGGATGGATCTACTTCAGTTTCACTCTGTGTAATCAAGAAACCTAACATTTTCCATGCAGTTACCCCAAAAGTGCACTTTTGTGGATTCAACCTCAACCTGTACTCCCTAATCCTCCCAATGAACTTCTCCAGTGCATTGTAGTGGCCTTCTCGCTCTTTGGATTTTACAATCATGTCATCCACATACACCTCAACTTCTTTATGGATCATGTCGTGCAGGATTGCGGTTGCAACCCTCTGATATGTTGCCCCGGCGTTCTTCAATCCAAATGGCATGACCCTATAGCAGTAGATACCCTATGGCGTGGTGAACGCAGTCTTTTCCCTGTCCTCTAGTGCAACAAGATCTGGTTGTACCCCAAAAATCCATCCATGAATGATAATAGGGCATGGTTGGCGGTGAAGTCTACCACCTCATCAATGTGTGGCAATGGAAAGTCGTCCTTCAGACTAGCCTTATTCAAATCCCTGAAGTCGATGCAAACTCTGATTCTACCGTCTTTCTTCGGAACTAGAATAATGTTAGCCAACCAAGTCAGATATTCGGATACCATCAAGAACCCTACGTTGATCTGCTTGGTAACTTCCTCTTTAATTTTAGTGCCCAATCTGGACGGATTCTGCAAAGTTTCTGCTTGACTGGTTGAGCCTCGGGGTTTAGAGGGATCCTGTGCTATGCAATCTTGATTGCAGACATGTCTTCATAGGACAACTCAAAAACATCTTTCAAATCTTTTAACAAAGCTATTAATCGCTCGCGTTCCTCCGAAGACAATGTAGAACCAATTTGGACTAAGCATGGATCTTTTTAAGTACCCACGTCAATTAAAATAATCTCATCTATGCAAGGCTTAACATGCCATGCCTTCTCTTGGTCAATCAAGTTTTTCAAACCCTAAGGAATTTCTTCCTTTTTGTTTAAGTCAAAATTTTGAAAATCAATATCAATGCAAGAAACTAAAGGCACAAAGAAGTAAGTAAAGTCCACTGCATTCTCATTGATAAAGTTAGGGTTCTCAATTACAGTTGACTCATAAGAAAAACTGACAAAAAACCTAAACAAGACTTTGGCACCAGGGTTACCACCCCTGAAAGTGCCAGACTCAAACTCCTTAGACTGACTCGAATCTGACTCTAACTCAACGGACTCGATGGAATTAGACTCAGGCTCATCATCTAATTCAAAACTGTTAATAGAGCCTTTCTCGGATTGCCAAACTAGACGTGGAGCCTCGGCTGCGTCCATAATAAGATCGGTGTAATCTGTCGCTAGTTCATCCCCGATCATAGAGATAATAACGCTATCCTCCAAGTTAATGGGCTCAGCCCCAGCATTGGAACCCGCCAGGATGTCAACTAGTGTTCTCTCCAACAGTTCCTCTTCATAGCTATCCTAGCTTGCACTTATGTCTTGCCTATATCGATGCTTGGGTCAATCATCTACTCCTCACTGTTTGACAACTGGTGATTGAAAAAGATCTCAAACCCAGGGTATCTCTTCTTTGTTTCCCATTCGACCCACGACTCTAGGAATCCACAGAAAGGGAAGTCTTCTCCTTCGCGAACAAGGCGTCCATTTAGGGTTCTCCTGATTAGCTTGTGGACCAGTTCAAATTGCATCTCAGCTTTTTTTTGCTTTAATTCTCTCTCTCAATTCATCTCCATTTCTCTTCCAATCCTCTTCAACTGACTCATACCCCAACCCAAAAGCATGGGGGTTATGGCCTACTTCTCTGGCAACAGTATTTCCTTACCTTCCACTTTTACCCAATCCCAATTCGAGAAGGTGTCCTTGCTTGTTCATCATATATATAGATTGGGCGCTCACATAGTCTCCTCCATCCTCTGCCATGATAGACTGCACCAACCGAAGAGGAACACATCTTCTTCACCATGCAGTATTTCTAACAAGGGTGTGGTGGTTCCAGGGGGAGGGTGGATTGAAGAATTGCCATAAATAGTCGCAATCCCCCTTTTGAACGAATACTTCACCAGTTGGTGTACCATTGAAGAAACTGCCTTCATTTATTACAGCCAAGGTTGGCCCAAGAGTAGATTGAAGATTACTAGCACATCCATCACATGGAATTCAACCTCATGTTCAGATGGCCCAATCAGTACCTGGCTCTTAAAGGTTCCCATGACATTACGGCTGGTTTTGTCGTAAGCTCGGACGACTTGAGTCGTAGACGTGAAGTCAGCTGGATTCAAGCCTATGGCATAAGCGGTCCTCGCCGGACATACGTTGATTGTCGAGCTGGTGTCCACTAGCACTACCGGGATCCATTTCTTTTAGCTTTCCATGGTTACATATAGAGGTTTGTTGTGGTTGGCCCACATAACAACGAAGTAACATCCCTAGATGTGACCAAAGACACCAATTAGTCTAGCGTGATGTTTATAGACAGCTTAGTCTTATTTCGGGCATTTAGCAATGCATGCCTGTGTTCCCAGGAAGCCATTACCAGCCCTCGAATTGAAATATCTGCCTAGATTTTCTCAAGTTACCTCAACCCCAGGTCTTCTTCTATCTCCTTCTCTTTCATCTTCTCGATCTCTTTCCCGAATAGTTTTCCTTGGTCCAGGGATAGGGGTTTGAAATCACAACCACTTTTTTTCATGTGGTTAATCTCCTCCGTGTACCATGTATTGTCAGGGGTACCGGTCTCCCACCCTTCATCAGTGCAAGCAAATCTTAGATCCTTATCGTCCCACCATTCTCTTGCAATCATTGTTGAGCCATTGTCTAGATCGACCCGAATCATGTTCACATCGCACATTCTGTCATTAAGTAGATATCGAGTCCGTGCTTTATCAGCACGCTACTTCTCATCTGAGGCTGACTCAATTTCTGCCTCTCAATAATGTCTTAGTTTCCTTGGAATCTTCTCTCTGTTATCGGATTCCCATTCAGACTTTTCTTCAATTTTGGCGTCGCTCTCCCCTAACTCAATGTCCTCTTTTCCTTTTCCTTTCACCTACTCCCAGGTTAGTTTTGATCTCTATATCTCCTCTATTCTCTCTTTTTGAAACTGTTCCAGTACTCGCTCCCTTTCGGTAATAGTCATATCCTCTGACTTCTTGTTCCCGTCAATTTCTTCTTCTTTCGGGTTCTTTTTGTCTATTCCACTGTGTTAGATTCCTCTTCACTTCTTAACCACCCATGGTTAGATTCAGGCTTACTCGGATCCCACAATCCTATTTGCACACTTCCCACATCCTCTTCCTCAAAGAAATAGAGGTTCTCTAAGTCTTCCTTTCTCTCTGTAAAGTCATCAAGATTTTGTTCAGGCCAGTCATCAGGACTTCCTTCAAGCCCATTTTCTCCCACAACATTGATGTAGAGTGAGTCCGGTAGTATGATCATTGTCTTTGATTAGTCAAAAGCCACAATATATTGACTGGGATCATACTCTTCCATGGGTGATGCCCCTTTCACCGCAACCTAGGTATCAAACGACCCTTCTTTTAGTGAATTTCCCTTCTCTACAACTACCTCCACCATAGGATTTGGTTGGGTTTCAGGTGTTATATCCATCATGCACAAGTCAGTGCTTTCAGGAATAACCACCTCAGGTTTAGGAATATAGGATGGGGTGATATATATGCTGGGGTTAAATGTGAGAGCTTTGGTAGAAAATTTAATGAATTATTTGGGATCTATATCATTTTCTTAAAAAGTTTCATGACGTTCTTTAGTGGAAATAATATTAAAATGTGAAACTAATTCTTCACTATACGAGTTAACCGTGTCAATTTCGTGTTATACAGATGTGACACTAGCCCGACCTGTTTAATATTCGTGTCATCAAATCGTGTCATAGATATGTTTGTGTCAGGAAATGAACAATTTCAATCCACTAATTTCGTGTACAAGTTCGAGTCGTGTTATCGTGTCGTGTCATAAATTCTTAATCCTATATATTATCCATAAAATAAATAAATAAATAAATAATAAATAAATTTTAAAAAAAATCTAAGCAATGATAGAGAGCTTTAAAAATAGAGCTCTAATACGAGCTCTAGTGATGCGGTAAAAAAAAAAAAACAAAACAAAAACACAAGCCAAAACATCACATCACATAATGGGACCCACCATTAAAATTCTCTCCATAGTTGTTCCTCTAGAGCTCCCAAGCATTTTTCAAAAAAATTGTTCGATTTGATAATCATAACATATTCATTTTATTATGTTCGTCTCTAATAAAATGAACGGTAAGTATATTTTTTAAAATAAATCATTCATTTTTTGAAACAAACATCATTTTTTTAAACTCATGCAATAAAATAAAAATTTTACAGTTATCAAATCGACCTAATTTTTTAATGATAATATGTAAAAAAAACAAAAAAAACAAAAACATTAAAAAATAAATATTTCATATCACCAAAACGAAACATGTAACAAATCTCACATGCCTGGAAACTCATCTCCCCTCTTAAAATACTCATTAACAAGATCCAATAATAAAACTCATGCATTAATTACACTCTATTATTTGGAAAGTCGTGTGTATTTTGTTATGTTTTTCGCGAAAATATATTTGATAATATTAGATTATCATGTTGCATTATTTATATTTCTAATAAAATAAAAGATTGATCAATTTAAAAATAATAAATAAATAAAAGATTGCAAAATAAATTGAGAAAATCAAATCAACTATAATTTTTCAATTACTTAATAAATATAGATTAACATGATAGCGCTAGTTGTATACATTATGGTCATGTTTGATTCAAAAGACTAATAGTGAAGTATTAATAATCCTATTGAATTAGTGTAGGATTCACTATCCAATTGGATTAATCCCACCCCTACCCCATTACTAATAATCCTACAAATTTGTTGGATTAATTATCCATTGGATTAATAATCCTAAACCAAAATGTTAAAACAAACATGAGATAATTGGGCCCACGGATTAATAATCCTAATCCCATGCTCTAATCCACCCAATCAAACATGCCCTATGTGAACAATGATATATTGACCTATTTTGAAAAGTAAGTTAAAAGTTTATGTTTATTTTTATTTTTATTTTTTTGATACTTTATTTTTTTTTTTAAATGTGCACAAAATAAAGAAATAATGTAACTCAAAAAAATCAAAAAATTAAAAAAACTATTTTTTTACCTGTGTTGTCAAAATAAGTTATTTTATGTTGAGACTACCAAATAATGAGTAATGTTATATGGCAATTTATTTCTATTATTTGATCTTATCATATGATAAATCAGTATTATTGACAAATAAAATTATAAATATGGTATTGTTGTGGAATAAATACCTCTTACTCACGGGAAACATACACTTCGTTAAATGTACAACCGATCCATTGTCTGCCATTCATGCTATTCCAGACCACCCCCCTCTTTTCTCTCTCTCTCTCTTTCTCTCTCTCTATTCAAATTTTATTATCTGTTCAAATTTTTGAATAAATTTGTCCAAATTTTTTTTTTTTTTTAAATCTACTGCAATCTATTTCTAAACGCTTTAAAAAATTTATTAAATTTTTTATTAAATGTTTCATATGATACCATGTGAGTCTCATATGGTTATATATTCACGTAAAATATTTGATAAAAATTTTAATAAAACTTTTAAAATCTCTATAACAATAAGAGTAATGCTAAACGTTTTAAAAGTTCTATTAAAATTTCTATCAAATGTTTTACATGGGTATGAGACTCATATCATGTGAGTTCTATATGAGTCACACAAGCTGATGAAAAGATGAATTTATTATTCCATACCATTCGAATGTATAAGCTGTGCTTATATATATAAAGCCATAGCTATAGCTATACCTATACAAGAGATATGTATCTAAATTACATGTGCTAATTACTTGTAACTAATTGTCTAACAAACTATCTAACTGATATCCTTTTAAGCTGAAACAGTCACATAGACGGAGCTGCAGCTTGGCTTCATCACTAAACTTGAACATGAGCTGAGCTGTGAGCTATTTTTAAGCTACATAAAATATTTGATAACAATTTTAATAAAACTTTTGAAATTTCTATCATCTTTGTAAGAATAATAACCTCTCGGGACCTCTTCATGCAAATGAAGAGCAACAACCACACCAGCACCTCTCTCTCTCTCTCTCTCTACAGTATTCTCTGCAGAAGTACACCAAAAGAAGACAAACCTCTCTTTTATGCATTAGAATATATTCCCCAACAACTTCATTATAAGAGATTCCATATGCAGCTTGTTATTCGTTTTTTAAATGTATATTACATAATTTTAATGTAAATTGTTAATGTATATATGGTATTCCTAGATATATTAGGTATTACCTAAATACATTAACATAAATATTACATAATTTTTTTATAAAGTTACCATAATTTGTAATTTAAAATTTGAAGCTACCCATTTTGTGTTAATTATCAAGTTTTGTACTAATTAATTTTATATATTATTAAAAAAAACGTAATTTTATTTTTAAATCATAAATTATTATAATTCTATCAAAAAAAAATTATGTAGCATATATTATAAAAATATATAATATGTAGTAGAAAAATAAGTAAACAAGGTGTGCTTGTGCACATCTGAATTCCCCCATTTATATGAAGCACACTAACACCAACTCCCAAAATTTTGTTTTCGGCCATTAATTCCATGCTTCAAAGCCCATTACAAGACAATATAGCTTTCGATTTTCTTTGCTCGTTTTTCTATGTAGTATTGTTTTCTTTTTCTTTTTTTTCTTGACAAATTATCAGCAAGTCCTATTTAAAAAATGTGTAGCTTATTTAATCTCACAATATTTTGTTTATACTCAAAATTCCTATAACGTTATTCTTCTTCTCTGCATTTCTTCTTCTCTTCCTCTTTTGCTCTTTGTGATTTCCAGCAATCGTCGACGGATAACCCCACATGTTGTTTTTTCTCTTTCTCTTTCCAATATATTGTTACCAGCGACCGACTACTACCATCGATTGGGATTCACTGGTAACCACCGACCGTCGACTATCATCGATTGGGATTCACTGGTAACTACCAACCGCCAACTCCTTACTTCACCCTCACCGGCAGTGAAGAAGATATATTTCAACGAAGAAGATATATTTCAACGAAGAAGATGAGTAGATCTATTTAGATCTGATGTAAATCTACATTAGATCTGGCTAGATCTAAACAAAAAATAGTCGCTGGAGTACAATCCTCTCTCTATATCTGCCTATCTCCTTCGATCTCTTAATTTTTCTATATTTTCTCTGCAATACACTTCTCTTTTTTTTTGTTTTAATGGAGAAAATTTTCAAGTTCTGAACAAGTTGTTTTCAAGTTTTAATTACAGGCGTTGAAAACTGTAAAATTTTACAGTTTCAATTTTTTTTGGTGTTGGAATAATCATGGTTTAAAACTGTAAAATTTTGTAATTTCATAACATTCTTTAGAACAGTAAAATTTTATAGTTTCATAACATATTTTTTTAGTTTGATTAATAAGGATGAATGCTTAATAAATTTTTGCTTTGAAACTGTAATATTTTACAGTTACAAAACTTGCTTTTCAATTTGATCAATATTGGACATTATTTGCTTAAACCTTACAAAAATTGAAAAATAACATATGTTTTTTTCCCATTGTTGCTTTTTTTGTCGTTACATTTTTTTTCTTTTAGTTTATCAATATTTAACACATTTTCTATGTTTTTTTTGCTCTAATTTCTCTATTTATTCTTGACAATAATTTGGACATTCTGGTGAGTCTCCAATGATATTCTTAACGTCCAGTGAACGTTCTGGATATTCCGGCAACTTTTATTGACGTTCATAACACTCCAATGAACTTCCGATGATACTCCAGCAGCTTCGCGGTGATACTCCAGTGACTTCCCAGTGATGTTGAACATTCAGCGACCGTTTGATAGAAATCCGACGGTAGTGGGATGTAATAGTGTTTGTAAATTTTTTTTAAAAAATAAATAAAATAAGAATTTTTGATAACAATTAAAAATATATAAGACTAATTAAAATAAATATTTTATTTTGAGATTAGATGGATTTGAACTCTATATATAAGACTTATTGGTAAGTTTTTTTCTTTTTTGGATCTTCACCAACCTCTTGGCCTCGATTGCTTTGATGCATATTGCACTACATTTTTTTATTATTATTATTGAAATATTTTCTATTGTGTAAGATTTTTGATTTGCATCAATAAAGATGCAGATAAAAGATAAAAATAAAATAAAAAAGCGATCACTTCATATAAATGAAGAGTGGTGATTTAAGTAAAATTGGTGAAATCGAATTTATCATTTAAAGACCGATTGAAATTTTAATTTTGGGTCACTTTTACATGGAATGGACCGAAATATTATGGAAAGGCATTTATAGATCAGTCTCTCCACCTTTTCTCTTTATTTATTCCCAATGTGGTGCTATAAGTTTTTATAAAACCACTTAAATTTCCTCATTTACGCTAAATCAAAAAGCCAAACCAAGAAAATCGAACCATAAAACAGGATCAATTTCAATTCCTCGACCAACGAAACTGAAGGGTTCAGCTAGGTGTTAAATTTTTTCCTTAATCCCGACCGAACCAAACAGTTTATACCCTTAATAAGTAGCAATTACTCATGTCTATATACTCCATCTATATTTATATATCTCACAAATTTTCATTGTTTTTTTCTCTTTGTTTACTGGAGTAGAAGCTTCCTCATGCACATAATAAAATTGATTTACATTTACAGGGTGACATAATAATATTATAAAGATATTAAAAAGCTAAAGAAAAAATAAAAAATAAGTTGAATAAAAAAGAGAAAAAAAGGGAAGAAAAAAAAAATCCTATGTCCTCTAAAGTGGCTTCATGAAATCCAATCCCACCACAGCCAAGAGCCTAGGTGAATTTCATCGTCATCGGCACAGTTTATGATACTGTGATCTTGATCAAAAGTTCGAGAACTGGTTTTGTGAACATTGCATTACCATTTGCAAATCCGTGGTCGTTTGGCAAGAGTTATCGTCGCTGATGATCAAGGTCCTGAAACATGTGAAGGGTAAGATTGACGTGACAATGAATTTTTTTTTTTTTTTATATAGAAATGTCATTTAGAATAATGTGACAAATGAGAATTGTTTTTATTTTAGATCTTACTCTCGTGGACGAGATGACCAAAGGGAACTTAGGGCTCGTAGTCGACCGTAGTACTCGCCAATCACCAAAAAACAACGCGCTGCTTGTCGAACCGTCAATATCCGACGCAGCTGATGAAGTGTTTGTTGTCTTAAATTATCAGCCTACAATTCAAAATTATCAAATAATAATTAATGTTCAAACAAACGACTAGCATCTAAATAATTATTAAGGATAAGAAAAATATGATCAATTATATAAACATCAAATTACAACCATCATATACAAGTGGAGATGGAACCCTAGTGCAAGGACTCATGTACAAACCCTAATTAAACAAAGTTTCACCCTTAAACTTGTCTTTTTATCTATCAGTTTTTGGAATATTCAAATCATTAACTTTAAAATATCTCATATTTGGTTTAATTCTCAATTAATTTATTCATATAATACCACCCCAAATTGTTTTATAACCTTTGTTGATAGGTCTAGCAAGGGTTTTTATTTCAACAGGTGTCACTTTTCAAAACCAGCTTTTGATAGGAACAACTTTAGATGGAAAAACCACATCAAACACAACCATTATTTAACAATGTAAAATGGATTTCTTGAGAGAAAAGCAAAGTATATTCAGCACAAAAATCATTGACGATTATAAAATTACAATAAGCCAATCAAGTAGGCCGACATTGATCCATCATAAACGTCGCAAACGCTCAGTGGAGAAGTTACATGGATTGGATGTATGGAAATACACTATGTCATCCCTGAAAGTTAATCTAAAAGCGATACCAACTACTCAATTGGTAGAAGTTTCAAAGTCAACAGGTTTCTATGATCATCAAGAACACAATTGTGTATAGATATAAATTGTTGTAAGAAGTCAAGAAAAAATGTTAAATCAAGTTGTTGTAAGGAAGTGTTGTGAGACACGGTACTCTTTTAAGTCTAACGAACAGGTTTATGTTAGAATTATGGGGCAAACTAAGGAAAGATAGAAGGAATGAAATCGATTGGAACACTAAACTAGTAGTTTTCTACCAAAAAGTCTTAACTTGACTTGTCTTTGTTATGGTACTTAAATGACAATATCAGCAAAACACAATCTCAAGTGATGAGTTCCAAACCTTTAGTTGTTTTGTTTTTAACTAACACATCATTTCCCTTAATCCTCAAATCCAAGACTGGATGAAGCATTGGGATAAAACAACATTAGAAATATTTAAATTGCGCTGCTTTTCTAATACAAGCATAAAAACCAGTATTAACAACCTAATTTATGATCGATGGATTTAATTACCTGGCGAATGAAACCTTCAAGATTCGTAAGCTTGCCCAAAGCGACAGCCATATGATGCATGCCATCGTTGATAGAGCCACTAGCAATGGTTTCGATGAGCGACTGTTGTAGCTGTTCCAATCCCTGGGAAAGGGCCTCCTCGGCCTGTTGTGAGGAGTGTTGGAGGCTGTAAATATTCATTACTTGCTGCTCAGTTAATGGATCTAATTGTGTTATCAACATCTGAACAACAATATTCCAAAAAAGCCAAAACAGAAGAATGAGTTAAGAGAGTGGGAAGAGCTAGCTATGTCAAAAATCATATGACAAATTCAGCCAAGGGGCAATTTCGTCACATAATTTTAATCAACAATACTATATATTCAGAAAAAAGTACTAATACATGTATCTAGAAAAATATATTTATGGATCACACATAATTTAATTGTGACTGATATTCCATCAACTTTTAATCTATACCGTCTACATTCTGGACACGAATTCATGGTGCACAGCATTTTCCAATTTTAATTGAAATTGGGAAGGGAAACTTAACTAGAATTTTGGAGTGGTTAGGCTGGTGAGTGGTTGAATCATTGACATGACAAGAAAAGGATAGGCAAAAATGTTACTGCCAATGGAATTTTTTATACCCTTTTCAGTTTCAACGTCCTTTTCTTTTCCTTCTCTTGGCAAAATGGGATTTGACAATTGCTTTTTTTATTTTTTGCATTTTTTTTTTATAAAACTCTTATTCATTTGGTAATTGCTAAAAAAAAAAATTTCTTTTTTAGGTCTTATAGGCCTCGTTTGGAAAGTTGATTATTTTAGTTTTTGACTATTTTAGTAGGCTAAAATTTTTGTGTTTGAAAAGAGGGTTAGATTTTTTTATAGTTTGATGTAATGTTTGTGAGAGAAAAAGTAAAATAATTATAGATTTGATATGATATTTTATCTTATTGACTATTTTAGCCTATTTTAGCCTATTTTATCTTTTTGTGAATTTTAGTGAAAAAAAACAAAAAACCAAAAACCAAAACCCAACTTGCCAAACAGGGCCATAGTATTGTGAAGCCCTTTTAAGGACATGGTAGAATTTTTGAAAATGTTGAAGATAAAATCATCTTTTTACAAATTTGCTAAAAAAGCTTCTTTTTTTATTTTTATTTTTATGGAGAAGCCATCCCAAATCAGTGCTTTTGACTTTTTTAGCAAAAATTTATTTTTGCTTATTTAATTCTTTCGAACTTCCCAAAATGGCTATTCAATCTTTTGCATGCCTACAAGTGTGCAAAGTGTCTTGAGCAAATTAAATGAAGATATTGCCTAGCATAAGTAATAGTGTTGAGAAACAATGAGCTTTGATTCATTCAAACCTTGATGAGCTCTGAAGGCCGAAAACCTCCCATCCAAAGGAAGCAACGCTCTGCCGGAGTAGTCCACATTCCGGTAATGAGGTGGAAGACATCTGATTTGGCAGCCACTCCCTTGAGCTGGAAAATCTCATCATAATGAGCAATATAGCCATCTACTATTATCCTAAGATCGCTATCCTGTAAATGCGCTTGCAACCCCGTCCGGAGCTCTGACATGTGCCTGTGGTCATCATCTAACCATCTCCCATATTCCAAATCAAACATTGCAGCACCTGCAACAATAATAATAACAATCACAACAACAACAACAACAAAAACAAGCACATTTTTATGCAACCAAGCAGAGCTAAATTTATGATATGCATAGCCTATGCATTCATTAATGTCTGGATTAAGACTTAATGAAATCTTAATTTCAAGCCCAACAAATTGAATATTCATCAGCTTGACAATTTTGCAGTTGATTAAATATCATATTATTTTATGAGAACTTAGAACCTTTTTTTTTCTTTTCTTTTCTTTTTTTTTCTTTTAATTAGACAGACTACTTTTACTAGGTGTGACAGTGTTGTGATGAATCTCATGATATTCTATATGTTCAGACAATTCTTCTAAAGAAATGTAGGATATTGTAGTAATTATAATATCTATTGTTTTCAAAAAGTGTTTAAATAATAAAAACAAAAATAACCACACACAAAAATACAAAATCAATTCAAATCCAAGATTAATTTTGTCGTGGTCAAATTAAGAACTTGAGAGTGAAAAATAAATAATTATATGTAGATTTGAAATGTGAGATTTGCTTGATCTAACTGCCAAACATGTATGGGAAAATTCAGATCAAGATTACAGGCAATCAGCAAGTCGAATTTTGCTAGAAAATAGCATATTGGATACTATCGTCACAGGCACCATTGAATCACGATATGAATGATTTTTTTACTCTTTTTTTTTAGACCAAAAAATTACATTGTTCACTCTATGAAACATCTCGAGAAGATAAAAAATAAAATAAAAAAACCCTTACGATCACACGTTAATAAAGCACTAAATAGTAATACATTTCTTAAATGCCTCACTCTAATAAAGAATATATAATTATTTTAAATTTATTAATATATGCACTAAGAACACCGTTAAAAAATAATACTCTTTATAATAGTTTCTCTTCACAAACTATATAACTAAAAGCTTTATGGACCACCATTGATCCATAAGTAGGACATGAAAATTAGGTACAAGGGAGAGCCCAAGATAAAGTTGCATTTGTTGAGAAAAATGTCTTGACTTTAACAAACATTTTTTTTTTTCCTTCTTAATACATGGGTTACCAACAGTGCATTATTAAGTGCAAGTAGTCCCCACAACAATCAAAATCAAACCACAGAATGTGCTTTCCAGAATTTTCATACCATGTTATTGGGAGTCTAATTTTGTTTACATACTTTCAAAATATGAAACAAAACGCACTTCCCAATTGATCTAAAATAATGGAGTCGACAATTTTGAGTATAGTGAATACAATTTTTGGAACAATCAAAGGTTATACTTTTTTCACACACTTTGAAAGGTTATGAACAAATTCATTTTCATGTTATTGGTACCGAAATCCGAGTTTCCTTTTTTCTCACTTTCTGTTTTTGTTTGTATTTATTTTATTTTATTTTAAAATTATGTGTCACCAAATTTTTTGTCACCATTTTATATAAAGAAAAAAATTAATATCGTTACTCAAAAAACCAAGGAAAAAAAACTCACCAGGGCTTATAGTTCCACAAGAGCCACCACCTCCTGCCAAAAACAATCCCTAGCAAAAGCCCACACACAAAAAAGAAAAATAAACAAGTGTCACAACAGCAATAAAATAGAGAAATGTTATAGATTATCAAGTTTTTTCACGATTTCATATCACCAAAGTATAACAACATATTATTTAACTTCATTATTTTCTTAATAATCATTTAGGAACAAAGAATTAATCACAAATATACACGTAATACACAATAGTATTAAAAGATAAGTCATATACAATATTTTTTTAATAAAATAATGAGCTTTACACTACATAACATGTTAAAAAAAAAACAAAAGTCTCGCTAACAAGTGGCCTTGATAGTAAAAACAAAAATATTAATTAACACAAAACAATTTTTACTAAATTGAATATATTTTTATTGAAATCAATAATTTTTTTAATATTTTTCACATATTTTCAAGATATTTTTACACTATTCAACTTTAAGCGATCTTGTTAGAATTTGCCAAGAAAAAATTAAGAACCTGGCTTCGAGCTCGCTGAAGATCCTGCTCCAACTGAGAGAGCTTTATCCTACTTGACTCTAGCTGCTGTACATAGGCCTATATATATATATAGAGAGAGAGAGATAAGTTGGTAGAGATCCCAAAACTATCAAGATTTTTATCAAATGTCTGGTGAATCTCACACTCATATAAAATATTTAGTATAAATTTTAGTAGAATTTTTAAAATCTCTAACATTTTTTTTTTTTGAATTTTAATTAGGAAATTGCTAGAATTCGACTAGTTTCTGTTGCCGGAAACTGACCCATACATACCTTCTTTCTCAGCCGGCTTTTCTTTGCTGCCTCTCTGTTTTGAGCCAAACGTCTCAATGTCTGTAACCATTTCACAGATTTTCATCTTAAAGGCTTGAATCTTTATCGAACAGTATATAAGCTCATCAAAAACAAATAAATAACTTTATCTATATATATATGAAAAATGCTAACAAGTTCTTGTTTTAATATTGAAATTTTTGTAGTAAAAGTTCTTCAAAAAATGTGAAAAAATTAAAATTTTGAATTTAATAACAAAAAATATTTTATAATTCATAGAAAGTGTCTTATTTTCTTTAAATTTTTTGTCTTTTTCTTGTGATTACCTTGGCATCAAGTACTTTCTCTGAACTTGAACCAGCTCCCTTCCTCTGCAACAGACAAAGGCAAAAATAATTTACATTTCTATGATTTCAAGAAGAAACACCCATTTGAAACTTAAAAAATCAATAATAATAATAATAATATAAAAAAAATTGGGAGATTATAATAGAATTATCTATGTGGAGACTTTATAATTTTCACAACCAAAAATGTAATGATTAGAAAAGAGACCCACTGAGTCACTACTTTGCTGGACAAGCATATCTTATGCTTTGATGCTGATGTGAATGCTGATTTTGAGACAAGTAATGATCATTTGGAGGACTAGTTTATATCATTATCTGCACATTTAATCTGGGAAACTGTTTTGTCAAAACATTATAACAAAAAAACTTAGTAATTGATTGGTTTAAAACAACCCAAAACAGTGTAATGGAAAGAGAAAATTTTTTGTTATTTTAAGCAATGAAAAATGTGTTTTATTTATTTGTATAAGATAGGTGAATAAAATCATACTGGGTCCATAGGAATATAGGATTTGATGTCTAATTCCAAGATAAGGTGTAAAAGGACTTGAATCTACAGTTTGGAGATTGAGAGTAAAGGAGGACCATTATTATAATCTCATAGAAAATAGTGGGAACTACTGTAAAGATACTTTCTTTTCTTATGGATGCTTTCTTTTCTTTTCTTTTCTTTCTTTTTGGAAACATATAGGGTAACTACAGTGGTAAACTCTTTCGCTTTCATAGTCTTTTTTTTTTTTCATGTCAGACTTCAACAGAAAATCCCTTGGAGGAATCAGAAAAACCCTGGCCTTTGATTGATCTTTCTCCAAGTTATGGGGATCAGTGCTTTTGTAGCTTTAGCTTTGAGAGAGAGAGAGAGATGGATATGGCAAGTGGAGCAAGAAAGGACCTTTTCTGGGATGGGTTTGGGAGATGATTGAGTGACTTGAGTCTGTGATAAATCATTTTCCATCTCTGATTGTTGATGTTGCTGTTGATGTTGTTGGGGTTGTGGAATCTGGTGAGGATGCTTCTGATCAAATGCTTGATGATAATGACCTGAAGATGCCTTTCTACTCATGGGTGATTCTGGTTCTAGAAGATGATTACTTGCGGTGCAGTGTTCATTCCTAATCCTGAGTCAGTGCTAGTCTCTCCTCCAGATTTTGAACTTCCCTGATAACAATAAAATTAAACAAAGACCCATTAAAATTATTCAAATGGGTATTGTACAAAACATCCAAAACATCAAAATAACCACCTCAAAACACCCAAGTTTTCAAATGGGTATTTTATAAAATCATCATAACACCCCCAAAGACTTCTTCATTTTTCAAATGGGTATTCGAGAACAACCACCCACAAAAACACAAATACAAATACAAATACAAATGTCAACATCTACCAAATGGGTATCAGAGGATTCCCCTATAAACCCCAGAAAAGGAAGCCAAAGTTCAAGTTTTGTTTTGTTTTGTTTATCTATGGCTCATATAAAAACAAATGGTCAAAGATAGGAGAGAAGAGAAGAGAACAGAAGAGAGAGAGAATTAAGGAAACTACTCTTGGGGTCTGATGGAATCTCATAGGCCAAGCAGGAAACATTTCCGGAGTAGCTGCAGACCTGGGTGTAAATAAAGCTGCACAGAATCAAAAAAAGCAAACCAAAAAAATCTCTCAGGAATCATGAAAATAAAGACTGTCCCAAAGATTTTCAAGACTAATAAAAGTGTGGAAAGCTAATCCACCCCCTTTTTCTTTCTTCTGCAGTTATGGGGGAGTCAGTAAATCATGCAAAGAGGTCATATTTCCCAGTTTGAATCCCCACGCCATTCAATTTCCTCGTCCCTAAATGATTGTTGTATTGGAAATGGAAACCCACCCCACTCTCCCCTCTGTAGACATATTCAAACACACACCCCCCCTCTTTCTCTCTCCTCTCTCCTCTCTCTCTCTCTCTCTCTCTCTCTCTGTTTCTAGGAGTTGGTTATGCTTACGTAATTTAGCTTCTTGCAGCACAATAATATCTTCCTCCGGCTCTCCAAAATCAAAAGCAGGTCCTTGATTACTGAAAATGTCATAAGATTAAAAAAAAAATTGAAATTAGAGAAATGAAACGAAATGAAACCCATTAATCTAAAAAATGTGAAATTTGAGAAAAAAGAGATGAAGATTGTGAAGACCCATCAAAGGACTAGTGGAACAATACAAGCTTGTTGGAGGAGGAGGGCTAATCCCATGAAAAACTGCAAATGGGTTGTCATGGTGATTTGCAGGTCCTGAGTCTGACAAACCAATCTCTCCAACTCTATGACTCGCCATGCAAATTTGCAGAACTTTAAACCATTCTGGTGATTAAATAAACTGTAATAGATAAAATGGAAGAAAGAAAATGATAGCAGAGAGAAACAGGGGAATGGAAAATTTTCTACATCTTCACCATAGTTTTTTCCTATGGAATTTCTTGGAGAGAAAGTCTCTTCTGGAGCAAAACTCAACTGACACAGACACAAGCCCAAAGAAAAAGAAGAAAAAAAAAAAAGAAAGATCAAAGCTTTCTTGTCAAAGTCTATTTTCCCATGTAGCCAAACACAACAACAGAAGGGTCTAATCTTTTTTTTCTCATTGCAACTTTTGATCTTCTTATTTTTTCTCTCCTTCTCTAGGAAGAAACCTATTGGCTTCTGAAGTAATAATTGTTATGAGATTTGAAACTCCTCCCAATGGTACAGAAAATCTTGTCCTTGCAAAAAAACCTGTTCACAGGCCTCTGGTTTTTGTGGGGTTTGAAAACAGAAAAATATGCAAAATAGAAAAACAATTTCTGTGGGGTCTTTTGCAGAGAGAACCCACTAGAATCACTGACTCCTACTCCACTCTCTCTCTCTCTCTCTCTCTAACCGCCTGTGTTTTCTCATTGGCCCTTTTATGGGGTCTCTTCAGAGATACCAAAAATAAATAAAAATATTAAATTAAATTCAACATCCAGTAAGAGAAGAGATGAGATGAGATGAGGCTAGTTTTTTCTTTCACAAAAGAAGGGTAAAAGCTGCTGAAAAAGAAAAGGATTAAAGTTTGTTTGTTTGATCTTTTTATCCTTCAAAAAGGATTTAAGTTTACTTTGACAACTCATCATGTCTTTGTAGAAAGAAATTATTTAATTTTAAAATTTTCTTATTTGTTAATTTAAAAAATTTCTTATTTGTTTGCGTAAAGGAATACTATACAAACAGTAGTGGTTACTTGTACAAAATAATGTGATTTTATTGTGAGTTTATCGCTTCGAAATAAAAATTTATCAAAATAATTATTAATTATAAAAATATTATCACTACATTGTATAAATTAGACAAATGAGTTACTGCAAATATTAAGTGAGAGGGTGATTTATGATCCGGTGTTGGGCCGAGGTATCGACCGGGCAAGCTGAGGGCCCAGCAGTGCATTGGGCCGAGATGATCAACTGTTCACCCGGAGATGGGCTACTAGAACTTGGGCCGGGCAAGGTTTGGACTGTGTGCCGCCCCGGACCGTGCAGAAGTTGCTCGGTCGGGAAGTGACCGGTCAGACCAGGATGCTTGGTCCGAGGATGGTCGAAACCAGACAGACCGAGAGACCGGCGCTCGGAAAGGCGCGGCCAGCCGAGGTAGTTGATTGACCGGCGAGAAGGCCGATCAAAGTAAGCATCCGGGCTAGGCTCGGCCGGGATGCCGCTTAGCCCGGTCCACCGTTTGTTTATCCGGTTAGGCGCTTAAGGTATGAAGCATGGTACGACCGAGGTAGGGCAGCTCGGCTGCCGAGCTCCAGCTGTGTTGACAGGCAGTTGAGAGCAGGTGATGAATGGCATGGTTTATGCTGACAGATGGGATAGCAGAGCCACGTGTCAGGAGATGACAAGGAGTGGATATGGGGCTCAGAAGGTATATAAGCATGTCTGCGCCCCCCATACACGGACATATCTGTAAGAAAATCCTTACACTCAAACACTCTCTCCCTTCTCTCTATTCCCTCTAAGGTGTGTGCTAACTTGACCGTCGGAGGGTTTTTCCGGCCACACACCGCGGGTAGCTCACCATTACTTGCTCGCAGGTGATCGGACATCGACGGAGCTCGGAAGAAAGGAATACGGGCACGCCGGAATATTTGCTCCCCGTACATTAAGGCTTCATTTGAGAAAAGGTTAATTTAGTAATTTTTTTATTATTTGACTAAAACATGAGCTAAAAAAAACTAATATGTTTGGAATGATTTTTTGACTTTTTATGAAAAGATGTGTAAAAAATTTTTGACTTTTTATGAAAAGATGTGTAAAAAGTAGAAAAAAAATATAATATTTGACTTTTTGGTATAGGTTGTTAGTGTTTTGACTTTTTTAATAACTTTTTGACTTTTTGACTAAATGGACTGGTTCTCAAACGAGGCCTAAGGCTAATGGATAAAGAGCTCGTTTGGCAAGTTAACATTTTAGCTAAAAAGTTAAAAAATCACTAAAAAAGTCAAAAAGTCTATAACTTATACCAAAAAGTCAAAGATTTAATTTTCTCTCTACTTTTTGAACACTACTTTTTGCACATCTTTTTGTAAAAAGTCAAAAAGTCACCCCCAAACATACTAGTTTTTTTTATCTCATATTTTAATTAAAAAAGTCAAAAAGTTACTAAAATAGCATGTTTCCAAACGAGGCCTAGTGCGAAACCTTCATTATACTACACTACAAAAGTAATTTAGGTTTCATTTGAGTTGTGGGTTGACTTTTTAATTTTTTTTTGACTATTTTAGGGTGAGGCTAAAAAGTTTCATTGGGGATAGTTTTTTTGACTTTTTTGACTTTTATAAGTGAAAAAATGAAATAATTATGAGTTGAATGAGACATTTTATCCTATTTACCTAAAATAACCTATTTTGTCACTATTTTAGTCCAAACTTACTTCTCAAACATGGCTTATTTTGGGAAGATGGTAAAAAGTGACTTTTTGAGTTTTAACCAAGTTTTTGGCTTTTTTAGACAAATGATTTGAGAAGTTAGTAAAAAGTGATTTTTGACTTTTTTTGATTAATGTTTGTTTATGATGTCAAATCATAATAAAATGACCAAACTACCCCCATTTATTTAAAATATTTACGACTTTACATATGTAACACATTTTGACCCATGAGGGTAAAATTATAATTTCACCGTTGGCTAAAAACTAACTTCCCAAATGAAAAAAGAGACAAAAAAATTAACTTTTAACTTTTGTTACAAACCAAAAAAAAGTGACTTTTAGCCAACTCTCCTAAGGCGTTAGGAGAGTCAGGGTAAGTGGCAAATTTTGTATATATATATATATATATTTGTAGAATTAAATTTTTATTATTTATATAGTCTATGAATGATTTTATATAAATAAAATATTTGTACAAAAAATTATAAAAAATAATGTGGTTAATTATTGTTTTATGGTTTGAAAATAAAACACTCATCCCGTGGGTTTATATAATTTCAAAAAACATTATTACCACGTCATTCAAAATTTAATTTTATAGGAAAATTTTGAGAATGTTTATATAAAATTATAAGGCTAATTAAAAATAAAATACCATGTTCATAATTTAAAAAATATCATTGATACATCATTCTTTATGTAATTTTGGTATATATGCATATTATTTGTATAATATTTTTCATAATTTATATATGCATGTCTATCATTTCTACCAAAACATTTGAATAATGAACAATAAGAAAGCCAACTTGCATTTTTAATCCAAGTCCTTAGAGATTGATTTATTTGGTATTATCATCCTTTTTGTTGATAGGTCAACATCCATTCCTTGTCATCACCTAAAACCATGCCACATCAAGATTCTTTCTCCTTTAATAGAATTGTTGTTTTTCTAATGTGCCCTTAATATTGAGAGGTCCAGGACAGGGTGGATTTCGTTATCTGCCTCTCATTAGGGTCCTATTAGGTTTGGTTGTTATGTTAATGTCTTAAAACCATCTTTTTTAAAGACAAGTCCCTCAATGCTGTGACCTAAACACTGCCCCTTTGCCATCCCCAGAGGCAGATTTTGAGGATTTTGTTTCCACTCTAGGTAAGAGTTTTGGATATCCATGATCATCATTATTAAAATATTAATAAATTTGATGCGTTTTTAATTTTACATATAATTTTTTCAATGATTTGATAAATAAAAATAATGGATTGGATTTAATAATTGCTATCTGTTATTCTCTTAAACAGTTAACAATATGGGTATTTTTGAAAAAAGAAAAAATGTTACAAAACTTCACAAACCTAAATATGTATTCCAATTGATAAGAGGAGAAGTATAAAAAGGAAAAGCAGCATAACTCAACAAATAAGAGATCCAAATTCAGATATTACACCTGATAAAAAATTTAAAAAAAAATTTATTTACTAGGTCAACTCTTTAGTCTATTTATATATATATATATATATATTGAGAGAGAGAGAGAGAGAGAGAGAGAGAGAGAGAGAGAGTTTTTTAGGTAGGAAAATGTTTGGTAGCTCAAAATTTTGTGGCTCAAATGGCTCAAATCTGTCAAAACGACGTCGTTTTACACTCAAAATCTGTCAAAACGACGTCGTTTTGAGTGATTTGAGCCATTTGAGCCACAAAAATTTGAGCTACCTAGTATTATTGTTTTAGGTAATGGACCCTTAATCTCCCTCTTCCTTGAAGAGTTGGATACAAATATTTTATGTTGCGTTCATCTACCACCTTAATCTGTAGGTAAAATGCCCCCCTACAATTATTCTTTTCCTGAAACTAATGATTGAAATAGAAAAAGGTTTGGTCCAATAGAAATCTTCATGGATTAGGCATACATGCATTCCCATGCTTCTTTTTTTAGTTTTGATGCAACATCATCACAACATGTTCTTCATATGGAAATCAAAATACAATAATAGATTTTTGAGTTCAAGGAAATTCCTTGGATCTTGCATGCCTTCCAATCTTTATAGTTTCAATGCTTCTATTGGGTATAGAAAGCTAATTGTGTGGATCATATCTAATTTAACAATATTTTTTTTAGGGTCTTATTAGCAAGTGTTTTAGGAGCACAAGAAAAAAACAAAATAAGTATAGAAGCATATATTGTTTATTAATTTTATAATACTTTTTACTCATTTTAAAATACTATTTAACTTTTTCAAAATAATTTTTATACTAATCCCAACGTTAAACAATGCATAGTGCATAAGGGGTACTTGTTAGCATTTACTTCTTTTTTTTATTTTTTTATTTTAGTATTGTTAACAAGTGTTTTTAGACACACATAAAAAAAAATGTGATAATTTATATAAATTTCAAAATATTTTTCAACGTATTTCAAAGATTTTCATCTACTTCTAAAACGCTTTTTATCTCAATCTCGATAATAAACAGTGACTCAGAAACATTTGTTAACATTTGTGTATGACTTGATCCAATATTATTAAATCAAGTTAAGTCATTGCTTGTCACTTCATTAAACTTTTTATGATATCATAATATATGTATCATATGTTATTATGTAATTTAATCAAAAGCAACTTGCTTTTTTCTTTTTTCTTTTTTTAAACAAATGTTTCAATATAAGCAAGCTAAAAATGATTAATTTTTAAAAATACTAGTGTTGGTTCTGCTAAAGAAAATAGGAAATTCAACCAAGGTTATGATGCTAAGAAAGCATGCCGGTCCTCCTCCTCATATCAAAATGAGGAATTTTAAAATAGTTTCTGAAAATCTAACTTGTTTGGTATCGCTTTTATTTTTCTTGCCAAAATAAAATAAAAATTTGTTTGGTCAATTGTTTTTGAAAATATTTTCTGAAAACAGCACACCATTTAGGAAACAAAGTTATTTTCAAAAACTGCAAAAATTAAAATTATATTAAAATGATGAGTGTTTTTAAACTTTTCATTAATTTTTTTTTTTAAATAAAAGAAACAAAAACAAAAAGGGTACCAAACAAACATAACTAAAACTAACAAAACTACAAAAATTGTACCACAATAACAAGTCATATCAATAGTAGTGTAGTGACAAATTACAGTCAATATTCTTGGGGAAAAAGTAAGAGCAAGGATCCTCTAGAGTGATTTTTTCTTAAAGTTTCCTAGAGTGCTACATTGTGTGGTTGAGAAAGATTTTCATCTACTTCTAAAACACTTTTCATCTCAATCTCGATAATAAACAGTGACTCAGAAACATTTGTTAACATTTGTGTATGACTTGATCCAATATTATTAAATCAAGTTAAGTCATTGCTTGTCACTTCATTAAACTTTTTATGATATCATAATATATGTATCATATGTTATTATGTAATTTAATCAAAAGCAACTTGCTTTTTTCTTTTTTCTTTTTTTAAACAAATGTTTCAATATAAGCAAGCTAAATATGATTAATTTTTAAAAATACTAGTGTTGGTTCTGCTAAAGAAAATAGGAAATTCAACCAAGGTTATGATGCTAAGAAAGCATGCCGGTCCTCCTCATATCAAAATGAGGAATTTTAAAATAGTTTCTGAAAATCTAACTTGTTTGGTATCGCTTTTATTTTTCTTGCCAAAATAAAATAAAAATTTGTTTGGTCAATTGTTTTTGAAAATATTTTCTGAAAACAGCACACCATTTAGGAAACAAAGTTATTTTCAAAAACTGCAAAAATTAAAATTATATTAAAATGATGAGTGTTTTTAAACTTTCCATTACTTCTTCTTTTTTTTTTAAATAAAAGAAACAAAAACAAAAAGGGTACCAAACAAACATAACTAAAACTAACAAAACTACAAAAATTGTATCACAATAACAAGTCATATCAATAGTAGTGACAAATTACAGATAATATTCTTGGGGAAAAAAATAAAACCTTTTAATGAAAGAAACTTCTATTTGGATAAATAGACAGATTTCAATTTTTTTTATCATTAGACAAAAAATGAAAGGATTTGATTTCTCACTAGAAATTTATTTATGTATAGAATTATTATTTTTTATAAATAATTTAGGCATATAATGTATAATATATATTTGATTTCTCACTAGGAATTTATTTATGTATGGAATTATTTTATTTTATTTTTTTAAATGATTTAGGTGTGTAATGTATAGTATATATTAGGTATGCATTGCTTTCGGGACTCTCCAATTCATTTCTTTCACTCTCATGTAGTCCATTTTCTTACTCAACTCCCAAATTCCAAGTGACAAACAACGATTTCCAGAAATTACAAACATCCATATTTCATAGTTATGATTTGCTTTAAGATTCAAAGTTACATTGGTTCATTTCCAGAAACAGAGTGATCCATCTATTGCCATAAATCATATGGTAACTTTTTTGGGGGTGAATAATCATATGGTAACTTACAAAAACTCATACTTGAAAAGGGCTTCACTAATCTCTCTGTATCCTATTAGGTGCCTCCAATCCAACAAAAAGCCAAAAATATATGTAACTTATATTTAATTTGTGTTTGGATTATGAATTTGTAGAAGAAAAAGAAAAACATAGTGGAAAAAGCTCTTCTTCTTCTTCTTTTTTTCTTTTTCTTTTTCTCTTTTTGAAAAACATAGTGGAAAAAGCTCTTCTTCTTCTTCTTTTTTTCTTTTTTTTTTTTTTTTTTTTTTTTTTTTTTTTGTTGTGGTCTTTTTTGGTAGGGTTGAGGAAATGAATAGATATTTGTCACCAAAAGAAATTTAAATAAATTATTTACATAAAAGTATGGGAAAATAGTTGAGAAATTCATTTATAGGGAGATGTATGACATCAAGTCCAAGGATTATTTTGTTCTGGTTAGAGGACATAATTAATGAGATTGTTTGGTAAGAAAGACAAATTATTATTTTGAAAATTAATATATTTTCCATTTTTACCCATTGCCACCGAACGTACTTGAGGTGGTTGGCAGCTAGTGGTGGCAACCGACAATTGTTGCTAGTATTGGTGATATAGACAGATAGGTGACATATGAATAGATAGTTGACGCAGGACAAATAGATGAAATAATGGACAAATAGATAGAGATGATATAATATTTCAAATTGTTATTGTCCTTATGGGCCCAAAAGATTAAAATTTAAAATTATTGCCTTAAAAATTTCAAAATTAGATTGATAACCCACGGACCATCAAAGTGTATATATGTAAGTAATTTAATTTTTCTAGATAAATCCAAGATCCAAATATGCAAAGCATTAATAAATTCCGAAGTTTCTTCTCCCCGTGCCTCCAAAGATAGAATATTATAGTCAACAGTTGGTGAAATAACTTTATATTGAATGATGCAAAACTGCATGGACAATGCAATTATCTTTCCAAATTTGACTTTGTTATGAGCCATAATGGAATGCCCTCTTTTTCTCATGTATATGTCCAAAAATGTCCCGATTATGTGATAGTAATTATTAAAAAAATTTAATTTTTGATATACAAAAAAAAAAAGAAAAATTAAATGAATGATTTATATCGCCAAAGTAAAATCCATGATAAGTCCAACCTTTCAGTAAAGACTTAAGAATAAGATCCAAAATCTTGAATTCGAGTCACTCTAAGAGGTCATTGAAAGTTTACCTGATCGTTAATTTTAAAATTTCAAAATTAATCAAGATATGCACAAATTAACCTAAACGTTCGATTATCAAAACAACAAAAATCTGCGATAAATCCAATATAAAAGGAAATGAAGTCTAACTCATTCCCTAACTCTTTCTTTTCTCTAAACCTACAGTAATTGGGCTAAGTCAACTTTCCGGCTGCTTGCTTTGGGTTTGTTCTAAATTTATTTGGTAAGTTGGTGGTAAGGTGAGTTTGTGTTGTGCTGAGAATTGGAAGATGGTGCCTAGGTTATAAATACCAGATCAGCATTTAAATAAAAAAAAAAAAAATTAAATGAATGATTTATATCGCTAAAGTAAAATCCATGATAAGTCCAACCTTTTAGTAAAGACTTAAGGATAAGATCCAAAATCTTGAATTTGAGTCACTCTAAGAAGTCATTGGAAATTTACCTCATCGTTAATTTTAAAATTTTAAAATTAATCAAGATATGCACAAATTAACCTAAACATTTGATTATCAAAACAACAAAAATCTGCGATAAATCCCACAGATCAAACTGCACCACCTACTTCGCTAAAATAGAATTGGAGACAATCTTGATCTGGTCTGAAATTATTTTTGACAACAAAATTACAGTCAACCCTCATGATGCCAAGATCAGTAGTTGTGACAACCTAACCAATAAAAAAAATTAGGTAATATAATTCATTCTAAATTAGAAAAATTAATCAATATCACCAGAGCTACCGCCCTACCACAATTGTTGTTGTCACTTTGCCACCATTTACACCACAATTGAGATGAACACAGGATTTGACATCATATGTGCGGCAATATTTTCACAAGAAAATACAGATTTGTTAAATAAAAAAATAGTTTTAATAACAACAACCACTAAAACCAACAAAAGAACAGAGTACTGTTGAACAACACAGTACAACTTGTAGTAAATTTATGACCTATCTTATGTTCAAAACACTGGATCAGAAGACAAAAATGAGAAAAGTTAGGCATCATGAAAATGATCATGAAAGATTTATGATCCTTGGATTACCTTTATTAATGTGTAGTATTTTATTCTAAGTGTAATCTAAGGGTCACAAAACTTTCATGATTATTTTCATAAAAGGTTTTTCATGATACCTAACATTGCTATACTAAAATAGACAGAAGAAAGTTCATAAGGCGCCTTTTTTTCATTTGATAATGGGTGAGGGTATGATAGTAAATTCACTTTGAAAGAAAATATAATAGTAAGTGTTGTTTCAAATGTGAATCAACAACTCTATGTTATTCTTGACATCAAAATGATTGTGAACCATGTATACAAACAAGACTCAGGGTGTGGAATTTGAACTACTACGGTACTACCTTATTATTTTCTTTCCTCTCTCCCCTAAAATCAAACAAGAGAAAGTTGTTTCTTTCCTTTTCTTTCCAAGACCAAAGAGAGAAAATAACAACAATACTGGAAAAAAAAAAAAAAAAACATTTTTCTTATAACTTCTCTCACATGCTTTCCCTTTATTTCTCTTCCTTTCTAAATTCTATACACAATGTTATTGAATAATATGTTTTTCTCTTCTCCTCCCCCCTCCCTTTACTATTTCTCTCTCTCTCTCTCTCTCTCCATAACACCCCCACCAACCACCACACATCGCCCATCATCACTTACTGTTATTGGGGATGGATGCAAAATTTTAAGCTTGATTTGAAAAGTACTTATGTAAGGTGTTTATATTGAGATTTGATTTCTACTTTCATATTAAGAACATTGCGATTAGCCTATAGATACTAGGTTTATTGTCATTGATAGACAACTTAGGTATTGGGAATATTATTTGTTTCTTGTGCTTGACATTTCTTTTATTTAATTCTATTTCTGTTACTTTTTTCTCGTCAGACATTCCGCATAAGAATGAAGGCAATACAAATTTGATATCTAAGATTGGCTATCCCTATAAGAGATTGTCCCTCAGAATCAGAGACTAATAAAGCGAAAGGAAAGAAAACAAAAACAATTTAGGGTTGGTTTGGGAAGTGGGTTGACTTTTTAGCTTTTTGGCTTTTTTGGCTATTTTAGCCTGGGCTAAAAAGCTTGGTTTGGGAAGGGTTTTTAGCTTTTTGGCTTTTTTGACTTTTTTTGTGAGAGAAAAGTATAATGATTATGGGTTTGATGTGATGTTTTGTTTGTTGTGGCTAAAATAGCCTATTTTGTCTTTTATGGCTAAAATAGCCAAAAAAACCCACAATCTATCTTCCCAAACGGAGCTTAGTAGCATGAAGTATGAAAGAAGGGAGATGAATGAGTTCAAGCTGCTATATTGAAATTATTAAACAATTGCAAGAAGTGCATAAGAAAACTCTCTACACATAACAATATACAAATATTAGTTGGAGTAGTTATGTTCTAAACATATACAAAAAGAAAGGGTCAACTGTCGAGTACCTGACAATCACTCATCACCAATAAACAATGTAAATATGTCAATTCTGAATAAGATTCTAACCATAACTACGCATGCTGAATGCAAAATCAGGAAAACGTATTAGCTAAAGCTGAATAAGATAACTATTAAAGAATTCTATCCTAATACAGAACTTAACACTGCATCTTTTAATCCAAATAGGTATAATTAAGTCATTCACATGCTTTAAGGATAGACAAAATTAACTCTACTTAAAATAACAAACAGCATCCAGGATCCAGCAGCCTCTGTCCCATTCAAAGGTGGCAGACAGAAC
This sequence comes from Camellia sinensis, assembly GCF_004153795.1. Classification (NCBI taxonomy): domain Eukaryota; kingdom Viridiplantae; phylum Streptophyta; class Magnoliopsida; order Ericales; family Theaceae; genus Camellia; species Camellia sinensis. Next base: position 2,079,152 of record NW_021025995.1, on the reverse strand, counting down.
CGTGTAGTAATCAAAGGATAGAAGACACGGGCAGTTACCGACCCAATTTCAGTAGGTTAGATCAGACCAAAATGAATTTAAGTAAAGAATACTTCATATTCACAAGCACTTTGGTTCTCTTGATCCCAAAACACGCACTGTTCAGTTTTGTGCTCTTTAGGCACTATTCTAAAGACTTGCTTATATTGTGTGTTCTCTGTGTGTGTGTGTGTGTGTGTGTATAGGTGGGTCTTGTGTGCTCATGTCTCATGTGTGTTTGTTATATGAATTCATTTTGGCTGGGGGATTTTTATTCATTCACTTTAACTTGATCAAAGTACACGGCAAATAATATATATGTTAGTGAGATCTATGTTACGCTGCGTTTGGTTGGAAGATTTGGGGAGGGATTTGAAAATGAAAAGAGCAAAGGTGTGTGAAATTAGGTGAAATATAGGTATGTTTTATTCACATTTCACCTACCTTTTCCAATTCTCTTTCCAAATCCCTCATCAAATCCCCAACTAAACACCGCATTAATGAAAAAGGAACTTATAGGTGATATACCCTCTGAAACTCTTCATAAAAAGATTATGCAAAACCCAAATTCATTCTCTACATTTTTTGCTTTTTTGTGGGTTTTTCTCAGTAACTTCAAATTTCTAACATATTCTTAACAGAAAGATTAGAATATTGAATTCATACATCTGCCGATAGCTTTGAATTGGTCAGCAACCATTAATTCCATTATGAAAGCTTCTTCAATTCTGAATTACAGACCTATATATTCATTAACTGGTGCAAACCAAGTGTCCCAATAGTCAGGATGAATAGAAAGACAAGGAACAACAATATGAATGATTTTCTTAAGTATGGTTTCAATAAAGGTACTGAAAAGCGGTTGCGGTCGCCATAACGGTGGTGGTAGCACGGTTGTAGTTGCGGTTGCGGGGTGTAAAAGTCGCAGCGTAATGGTTGCAGTAACCGGAACTGTGAATTTTTTTATTTTTTGCACAATTTGCAAAACGCATATTTTTTTTTCAGAATCATATTTATTGGGTTTTAAAATAAACTTTGATAAATTTTTGATATTTTTTAAGTACAATCCAATATATTTTATATTTTTAAATCACTAGAAAATGAATTTTTTTTACATTTTATTTCAATAATTAATGACTTAATATGTCATAAATCCATATTACACTTGTGCCAAAAATTTCTTTTATTGGACTTAGATGTATAAAATTATTATATTTGTGGAAGCATATGTACATTTTAACTCAAATAGTTTAAAAAAAAGTACACATCCTTAATGGAAGAACTTGATAGAGTACATAACATCATAGCACAATTCAAAAATAACAAAGATTACATTTTACATAATATTACTACTAAAATTACATAATGTCACCACCAAAATGAGTGACATGGTGCATCTTGAGATTTAGATTATTGAGTTTGATTGTTGCTGCTACCTTCACCCCAGCAAAATGAGTGACGTGGTGCATCTTGGGATTCAGATTGTTGAGCTTGATTGTTGCTGCTACCTTCACCCCATCCAATAGGAAATACATAAGTGAATGTGCTCATCATGCCATCCCTTTCTGTTTGGTGCACTGGGAGAGAAAATGGATACCTTGGCAGAAAAGGATCAACATACTCTTCTTGGACTTGTAGATAATTTGGCAAACCGTATCTTAGAGGACCATGTTGTTGAGGGGGCCAAGGGTAATTTTGTTGAGGTAGGTAAGGATAGCTCTGGTTATCACTGCTATGGGATGGGTAAGGACGATATGGATAACTCTGACTATTATCAGATGAATCAAGCTGTTGTTCTCTGCTTCTTATTCTTCTTTCATCCCTGCGTGTATCACTACCATGAAACCTCCTAGGTAGTTGGGGTAAAGGTGCAACAGGTTCTCCAATATCATAATGTTCTCCAACATCACATAATCCCAATCCTCCAGTAAAATCTTCACTTCCTACACCAAAACTAGAACCATCACCACTATTGTCGCCGTCGCCGCCGCCGCCACTGTCACCATAAAAAGTGCCTCCACTGTCACCATCATCACCCCCTCTATCAGATGGTGTTAAACCACCACTATTATTACTTTGAGTTGGAGTAGGATTTGAGCTTTGAGAAGTGCGTCGAGCTTGATATCTATGGGTGCCACCACCATCGTTTCCATCACTGTCGTCGCCCCCGCCACCACCACCATCATCATCATCTGAGACCAAATCAAGCCATTCAGAATTATCCACACCATCTAGTAAAGGATTTTTCCTTTCTTCTATCTATGGACTTATTAGGTCATCTTCTTCAAATATGTAATCCAAGTTAATAGAATTAAGACTCCTATCAATCTCTTTTGGCTGTTTCTTTTAACGTGTCTCAATTTTAATCTCATGTTGTAGGTGATGAAGACTAATCTTTGGATTTTCTTATATTTCAATCTATTCCTTGTCTTCATATGGATGAGACTAAAAGTATTCCAATTACGTTCACAATGAGATGATGTGGTGGTTTGACATAACACTTTCACAGCTATTTTTTCAAATTCAGGAGCACAACTACCGTGAATAATCCACTACTCAGCTGTACAAAATTACATTACATTCGACATAAGTCAAAATATGATAGAAAATTATTTAAGTATTCATATATTGTAAATTTGTAATTTTGAAAATAAAACCTGGATTTGATTGTTTCCATGCTCTTTTTTGTGCTAAAGGAGTGCCAAAAGTTTCATATTTATCTCGAAACAACAACAATTACAATTTGGACAATCATTACAAGTAACATTTGCAAAAGTAGATTATTATTATTAAAATTTAAACAATTGGTACATACTTCATTTGTTGCTTTCACTTGAGCATCCATATTAGGCTTCAATTTGGTTTTTACTTTTTTAAGTCCATCCATCACTTCTCTTATTATTTCATTTGATGAGGTAACACCATATTGGTATTGAAGATTTAAAAAATATCCTTCGAAAATTAAAAGACAATTAATAATTGTAAATAAATATACATTTTATAATTGAAATCACAACACTTACCAGCTGCATGCAAATTTTGATGTAATTGAAAAGACCATCGAGTGTCAATAATTTTCCAATACTCAGTGTAGTAGCGACAATCTCTTTTAATTGCCAACTTTGCTTTATCTATAGCTTCATATATGAAACTCATTGTTGGCCTCTCATCTCCATCAACCAACCTCAATACACTGACTAGTAGCTTATCAACTTTACAAATTTCTATTGCTTTCTGCCAAAACGACTGTCCCAAAATAGTTTTTTTCAGCTTGTAAGGCTGCCTAGTCTTTGCCTTCCCCCATCTAGAATTCTTTCACTCATCACTATTAAGCATAGCTCTCAATTGTTGTTTATATCTAATAATACTCTCAATGGCAATAAAATTTGTAGCAAATCGAGTGATGGCAAGTCGAATCAATTCTCTATCTCCAGTGAGTTTTCTTATTAAATCTAACACCCATCCACTATTATAAATGAAATTGGTGATGGTTTTACCATCTTCAATCACCATTGCTACACTTTTCTTATTGGCTATGTCTTTTAGCATAAGATCGATACAATCTGCCGAACAAGCTGTCCAATATAAATGTTTTCTTTTTCTCATTAACATTTTGCCGACAGCTTTTAGTGCAAGTTCATTATCAGTCACCACTTGAACAACGTATTGCTCTCCAATTTCATCAACAACTTTATCTAACAACCTAAAATAATATTCAGCAATCCTACTAATAATATTAGAGGCATCAATTAATTTGTGAAATATAGTACCTTTATTGCAGTACACTAAGAAATTGATGATGTGTTGTCGAGTTAGATTGTTCCAACCATCACACATGATGGATACACCTCTCTCTGCCCAAATTCGCTTGAATGATCCTATCCATTCTATCATTTCATCATGCTCCATGCCCAAATATACTTCAGAAACTTCATAACCACTAAGACCCTTTACTCTTGGCCCTACTTCAGCAACAACATCAAGCATGGGTTGTGTATACTCTGAATCAATTGCATTGAATGGAATACGATTATAGAGTATAAACTTGGACACTGCCCGTCCCAATCTCTCCCTTAACTTCTGTAAATTCATTGTAAAGATTTTTCGCTGCATCGTACTCTTGCTCTTTTGGAGTTCTACATCCATTGCTCTCAACCTTGCTTCAGGAGCATTGTGCTTAATCCAATTGTGTGCACTTCGACTAGTTTCACGCACAGATTGTGATCGACGAAAAACATTAGCAATACCTGGCGTTTTTGGTATTCTTTGAGCACTATCCCTTGTACCACAACTACCACCTGCATCATATTGTGATCCATGACTTGATAGACAACTTAGGTATTGGGAATATTATTTGAGTTAAGAAGTTTAAGATTCCTTTTGTTTCTCGTGTTTGACATTTCTTTTATTTAATTCTATTTTGGTTACTTTTTTCTCGTCAGACATTCGGCATAAGAATGAAGGCAATACAAATTTGATATCTAAGATTGGCTATTCCTATAAGAGACTGTCCCTCAGAATCGGAGACTAATAAAGCAGAAGCAAAGAAAACAAAAACAATTTAGTAGTATGAAAGTATGAAACAAGGGAGATGAATGAGTTCAAGTTGCTATATTGATATTATTAAAGAATTGCAAGAAGTGCATAAGAAAACTCTCTACACATAACAATATACAAATATTAGTTAGAGTAGTTATGTTCTAAACATATACAAAAAGAAAGGGTCAACTGTCAACTACCTGACAATCACTTATCACCAATAACAATGTAATTATGTCAATTTTGAATAATTCTAACCATGACTAGGCATGCTGAATGCAAAATCAGGAAAACGTATACGCTAAAGCTGAATAAGATAACTATTAAAGAATTCTATCCTAATACAGAACTTAACACTGCATCTTTTAATCCAAACAGCTATAATTAAGTCATTCACATGCTTAAGGCTAGACAAAATTAACTCTAATTAAAATAACAAACAGTATCCAGGATCCAGCAGCCTCTGTCCCATTCAAAGGTGGCAGACAGAACCGTGTAGTAATCAAAGGATAGAAGACACGGGCAGTTACCGACCCAATTTCAGTAGGTTAGATGAGACCAAAATGAATTTAAGTAAAGAATACTTCATATTCACAAGCACTTTGGTTCTCTTGATCCCAAAACACGCACTGTTCAGTTTTGTGCTCTTTAGGCACTATTCTAAAGACTTGCTTATATTGTGTGTTCTCTGTGTGTGTGTGTGTGTGTGTGTATAGGTGGGTCTTGTGTGCTCATGTCTCATGTGTGTTTGTTATATGAATTCATTTTGGCTGGGGGATTTTTATTCATTCACTTTAACTTGATCAAAGTACACGGCAAATAATATATATGTTAGTAAGATCTGTGTTACGCTGCGTTTGATTGGGAGATTTGGAGAGGGATTTGAAAATGAAAAGAGAAAAGGTGTGTGAAATTAGGTGAAATATAGGTATGTTTTATTCACATTTCACCTACATTTTCCAATTCTCTTTCCAAATCCCTTCTCAAATCCCCAACTAAACACGGCATTAATGAAAAAGGAACTTATAGGTGACATACCCTCTGAAATTCTTCATAAAAAGATTATGCAAAACCCAAATTCATTCTCTACTTTCTTTTCTTTTTTGTGGGTTTTTCTCAGTAACTTCAAATTTCTAACATATTCTTAACAGAAAGATTAGAATATTGAATTCATACATCTGCCGATAGGTTTGAATTGGTCAGCAACCATTAATTCCATTATGAAAGCTTCTTCAATTCTGAATTAAAGACCTATATATTCATTAACTGGTGCAAACCAAGTGTCCCAATAGTCAGGATGAATAGAAAGACAAGGAACAACAATATGAATGATTTTATGGTTTCAATAAAGGTACTGAAAAGCGGTTGCGGTCGCCATAACGGTGGTGGTAGCATGGTTGCGGTTGCGGTTGCGGTTGCAGTTGCGGTGTGTAAAAGTCGCAGCATAATGGTTGCAGTAACCAGAACTGTGAATTTTTTTATTTTTTGCAGAATTTGCAAAACGCATATTTTTTTTCAGAATCATATTTATTGGGTTTTAAAATAAACTTTGATAAATTTTTGATAATTTTTAAGTACAATCCAATATATTTTATATTTTTAAATCACTAGAAAATGAATTTTTTTTACATTTTGTTTCAATAATTAATGACTTAATATGTCATAAATCCATATTACACTTGTGACAAAAATTTCTTTTATTGGACTTAGATGTATAAAATTATTATACTTGTGGAAGCATATGTACATTTTAACTCAAATAGTTTAAAAAAAAGTACACATCCTTAATGGAAGAACATGATAAAGTACATAACATCATAGTACAATTCAAACATAACAAAGATTACATTTTACATAATATTACTACTAAAATTACATAATGTCACCACCAAAATAAGTGACATGGTTCATCTTGAGATTTAGATTGTTGAGCTTGATTGTTGCTGCTACCTTCACCTCACCAAAATGATTGACGTGGTGCATCTTGGGATTCAGATTGTTGAGCTTGATTGTTGCTGCTACCTTCCCCCCATCCAATAGGAAATACATAAGTGAATGTGCTCATCATGTCATCCCTTTTTGTTTGGTGCACTGGGAGAGAAAATGGATACCTTGGCAGAAAAGGATCAACATACTCTTCTTGGACTTGTAGATAATTTGGCAAACCGTATCCTAGAGGACCATGTTGTTGAGGGGGCCAAGGGTAATTTTGTTGAGGCAGATAAGGATAGCTCTGGCTATCACTGCTATGGGATGGGTAAGGATGATATGAATAACTCTGACTATTATCAGATGAATCAAGCTGTTGTTCTCTGCTTCTTATTCTTCTTTCATCCCTACGTGTATCACTACCATAAAACCTCCTAGGTAGTTGGGGTAAAGGTGCAACAGATTCTCCAATATCATAATGTTCTCCAACATCACATAATCCAAATCTTCCTGTAAAATCTTCACTTCCTACACCAAAACTAGAACCATCACCACCATTGTCGCCGTCGCCGCCGCCGCCACTGTCACCATAAGAAGTGCCTCCACTGTCACCATCATCACCCCCTCTATCAGATGGTGTTAAACCACCACTATTATCACTTTGAGTTAGAGTAGGATTTAAGCTTTAAGAAATGCGTCGAGCTTGATATCTATGGGTGCCACCACCATTGTTTCCATCACTACCGTCGCCCCTGCCACCACCACCACCATCATCATCATCTGAGACCAAATCAAGCCATTCAGAATTATCCACACCATCTAGTAAAGGATTTTTCCTTTCTTCTATCAATGGACTTATTAGGTCATCTTCTTCAAATATGTAATCCAAGTTAATAGAATTAAAACTCCTATCAATCTCCTTTTGGCTGTTTCTTTTAACGTGTCTCAATTTTAATCTCATGTTATAGGTGATGAAGACTAATCTTTGGATTTTCTTATATTTCAATCTATCTCGTCTTCGTATGGATGAGACTAAAAGTATTCCAATTACATTCACAATGAGATGATGTGGTGGTTTGACATAACACTTTCACAGCTATTTTTTCAAGTTCAGGAGCGCAACTACCGTGAATAATCCACTACCCAGCTGTACAAAATTACATTACATTCGACATAAGTCAGAATATGATAGAAAATTATTTAAGTATTCATATATTGTAAATTTGTAATTTTGAAAATAAAACCTGGATTTGATTGTTTCCATGCTCTTTGTGCTAAAGGAGTGCCAAAAGTTTCATGTTTATCTCGAAACAACAACAATTACAATTTGGACAATCATTACAAGTAACATTTGCAAAAGTAGATTATTATTATTAAAATTTAAACAATTGGTACATACTTCATTTGTTGCTTTCACTTGAGCATCCATATTAGGCTTCAATCTGGTAATTACTTTTTTAAGTCCATCCATCACTTCTCTTATTATTTCATTTGATGAGGTAACACCATATTGGTATTGAAGATTTAAAAAACATCCTTCGAAAATTAAAAGACAATTAATAATTGTAAATAAATATACATATTATAATTGAAATCACAACACTTACCAGCTGCATGCAAATCTTGATGTAATTGAAAAGACCATCGAGTGTCAATAATTTTCCAATACTTAGTGTAGTAGCAACAATCTCTTTTAATTGCCAACTTTGCTCTATCTATAGCTTCATATATGAAACTCATTGTTGGCCTCTCATCCCCACCAACCAACCTCAATACACTGACTACTGGCTTATCAACTTTACAAATTTCTGTTGCTTTCTGCCAAAACTACTGTCCCAAAATAATTTTTTTCACCTTGTAAGGCTACCTAGTCTTTGCCTTCCCCCATCTAAAATTCTTTCACTCATCACTATTAAACATAGCTCTCAATTGTTGTTTATATCTAACAATACTCTCAATGGCAATAAAATTTGTAGCAAATCGAGTGATGGCAAGTCGAATCAATTCTCTATCTCCAGTGAATTTTCTCATTAAATCTAACACCCATCCACTATTATAAATGAAATTAGTGATGGTTTTACCATCTTCAATCACCATTGCTACACTTTTCTTATTGGCTATGTCTTTTAGCATAAGATCAATACAATGTGCCGAACAAGCTGTCCAATATAAATGTTTCATTTTTCTCATTAACATTTTGCCGACAGCTTTTAGTGCAAGTTCATTATCAGTCACCACTTGAACAACGTATTGCTCTCCAATTTCATCAACAACTTTATCTAACAACCTAAAATAATATTCAACAATCCTACTAATAATATTAGAGGCATCAATTGATTTGTGAAATGTAGTACCCCTATTGCAGTATACCAAGAAGTTGATGATGTGTTACTGAGTTAGATTGCTCCAACCATCACACTTGATAGATACACCTCTCGTTGCCCAAATTCCCTTGAATAATCCTATTCATTCCGTCATTTCATCATGCTCCATGCCCAAATATACTTCAGAAACTTCATAAGCACTAGGACCCTTTACTCCTGGACCTACTTCAGCAGCAATATCAAGCATGGGTTGTGTATACTCTGAATCAACTGCATTGAATGGAATACGATTATAGAGTATAAACTTGGACACTGCTGGTCCCAATCTCTCTTTTAACTTCTGTAAATTCATTGTAGAGATTTTTCGCTGCTTTGTACTCTTGCTCTTTTGGAGTTCTACATCCATTGCCCTCAACCTTCTCGCTGGATCTGGTTTAAGACTTGTTCCATGGGGGAGTTTAGGGGTGTGTACCATTCGAACCGACTGGGCGGTCGGGTAAGTGCCGATCGGTCAGCTCGAGCGATTCGGTCGGTATACTAAGGTGTTTGCAGTGTGTATTGGGTGGTTCTGGTTTCAGAGTCCTTTCTCTTCTCTCTGAGGGTTGGGTTTTATGGGGGGTTGGCCATGCACTGCTTCAATTGTTGAAAGGCCTCTTCAGATTC
>NW_021025995.1:1974556-2069411 GCF_004153795.1 Camellia sinensis | reverse complement strand
CTTTCGGGGATAGTTTTCAGTGAGCAATGAACTAGCGTCCTTGTCCAATTTGGCGGCTTTGGATATTGTTCTATTAAATATGGACTTCTGGCCGAGAGGTATTGAGAAGGTGAAAAAGTTCAATATAGTTGTTGGCGATTACTTTGGTGGCATCCCTGACCCTCGTTATTCGTTATCAAATAAGTTGGATCTCCAAGGTCAAAACTTGAGTGACATTGAAACGAGGTTTGATTTGCTGTTGAAGAGAACTGAAATTCTTATTTTAACCGCAACTGCAGTAAGTTTGAAAATTCTCTGTGATTTGGTCGACGAAGATGGTTTTGAATGCTTAATGAAATTGACACTAGACTACTTGACTGAATTGGAATACCTCATCAATACAACAGATGGGGTTCCCCAGAGTGCTTTTCCTGTGAGTGTCTGTATCTTCGTAATCTATATAATTTCAAAGGGATTACTAGCCATGAATGTCATGAATACCGACTACCGAACACGGCTTTCCGTGCATTGAAAGAGTTGGTACTATATTTCTTGCCTGAATTGACAAATATGTGGAAGGGTCCCACCCAACTTGTATGGCTCGGCAACCTGACGTCTGTAGATGTGTTCTGGTGTCATAAACTACAAACTACGTTCTCACTTTCCATAGCTAGAGATCTAAGGAAACTGCAGGACGTTCGGATAACTCACTGTGGCATGATGAAAGCAATTGTTTCAAGTGAAAAATGATTTATATTTACGAAAATTATAAAAATTATATAATTAATTATTATAAATTATTATTATATATAAAAATTATATTATTTCAATGCTTGAGTGTTGTGGGTGTGGCCATTGGTGTGTGTGTCATTGTGTGGGTTGGCTTTGGTTGGTAGTAGAAACGCCATTTCAAAAAAAAAAAAAAAAAAAAAAAAAAAAAAATTTTTTTTTTTTGGGGTTTCATTTTTTTTTTTTTTTTTCAAAAGATATTTTTTGAAAAAAATTGTGCCAAAAAAATTGTTGCCACAACACATTACAATAACAAAATAAAAAATATTTATAATTAAATATTAAATGAAATTATTATAAAAAAAAATGCAACCACTATTTATACATTTGGAATTTACATGCTATGTAATCATATAAAAATTAAAAAATAAATTATAAAGAAAAAAAACTCATACATAGTTGTTTTTTGGGCTTTAATCACTTGAATATTTGTGATTTTTTTGAATAACCTGCAAGAAAAAAAAATAATAAAAATTGACAAATATAAAATGTATTAATATAATTATAGGTGTTATGATTTTTAGATATTATAAATAAATAAAAAAACCAATCACTAATTATTTTATATAAAATGCTAAAAGTAAGTGCATAGCTCTATATATATATATATTTAAATTAAAATTAAAATTGCTCAATATATTATCAAAAAAATTTTGGGCTTTACACTAGCTGGAGATCATTGTTCAAAAAAAAAAAAAACAAAACAAAACAAAAACAAAATGTCAGTTGGAGACCACACAAAGAAAAACAAATTATTATATGTCTTCCCAAGGTTCTGAAGTTAGCCGAAGAGTCAATCAAACAAAACAAAATTAAAAAAAAAAAAGGCAACCAATCAAAGCTCACTTACAGAGTCACAGCTTTCACAAATGTTCTTCATCTTCAACACAGATGTAGCCTTGAATATTCATGTCTTTCTTCATCTTCAACACAGGTTCAACTCTTCCCTCTTCTCTCTCTCTATCTCTCACTCATCCGTATTTCCTCTTCTCTCTGTCTTCATCTTCCCATGAACCACTCTTCTTTATTTTTTATCAGAAACTCAATTAAAGATGGTTGAAAATTTGTGGATCTGAAGATATGAATCAATTGCAGTTGCAGAGTTTCTGAAGATCTGAAAATTTGTGGATGTATTCTGAATATTATGGAATCTCACTTCAAAGTGGTTCACAAGCTGAAAATGCCTCAAGACAAAATCCAAGGTTTCAAAATGAGGTATTACATAATGGTTGCAGCCGTTACGTAACGGTTGCGGCGGTAGGCACCACGCGTTACACCCGCTTTTGTGGTGTGATTGAGATTCACAGGTGTGTCGACCGTTATGGCCATCATAGCAGCCGTAACAGTGTCGTAATGGCCTATTACGCACCGTTACACTCTTTTCTAGTTGATTTTTTTCAAAAAAAAAAAAAAAGCAAAAGAAAAAGTTGAAAAACTATGAATGCTCAACAGATGTTGTGCATACCTTTATTATGATTGAACAGATTTTGTCTTGAGGTATTTTTAGCCCCGTGAACCACATTGAAGTGAGATTCCATAATATTCTGAATACATCTACAAATTTTCAAATCTTCAAAAACTCTGCAGCTGCAATTGATTCATATCTTCAAATCCACAAATTTTCAACCATCTTTAACTGAGTTTCTGATAAAAAATAAAGAAGAGTGGTTCATGGGAAGATGATGACAGAGAGACGAGGAAATACGGATGAGTGAGAGATAAAAAAAGAGAAGAGGGAAGAGATGAACCTGTGTTGAAGATAAAGAATGAGATGAATATTCAAGGTTGCCTCTATGTTGAAAATGAAGAGCATTTGTGAAAGCTGGGACTCTGTAAGTGAGCTTTGATCGGTGGCCCCTTTCTTTTTTTTCTTTTTTTCTTTTTTTTTTAATCTGTTTTAGAACATGTCTTGTGACGAACTTGCTATATGTTTGTTTCAAAAGAAAATTGTTTTTGAATTGGGGAAAGAAGTATTGTTTCATACTCTACCTATCAGATAGCAATAAAAAAATTTCCTTCTTTTATTGTGGAATCATTAGATATCTTAAACAATGGCATGCATTTCTTGTGAGGGATAGAATATTAAAAAATAAATAAATAATTCAAGAAAATGAAATTAGGGTAAGGGATCCTCTATTCCAGAATTTCTATCTTTCTGTCTCAATGTATTCACAGATGGTGGGAATCTGGAAACATGAAATTCTTAGGACGTGCAACTCAGAATACATTGGAATAGAGGGACAAGAAATTTTCAATGAAGTGTGCCCTGCCAATTTTAATTTTCAGTTTTTTTGTTGATAATTCTTTGATGATAAAGTTTTTATGTTAAGAAAGTGAAATTAGGGTAAGGGACCATCTGTGCTAAATTTTTTTTGTGCCTCTATCTCAATGTACTCACAACCACACAATGGGATAGATATCTCAAAACATGAGAATCTTAGGACACGTGTGACTCAAAAGACAGTGACAGAGAAACAAGAAAATTTCAGGATAAAGAATCCCATCCCACAAGTTAAGGATGAAGTGAGAGCCTGTTGATTTTAATGTTCATTTGTTGATTATTCTATCATGTTTTCAAGAAAATAAAATTAGGCTCAAGGATCCTCTGTGCTCCAATTTATGTCTTATCTTAACGCACTTGTAGCCACACAATAAGTTGAAAATCTCGACCCACATGCAACTCATAATACATTAAAACAGAGGGACGAGAAAATTTTGAGACACAGAATACTGCTAATTTTAATATTCACCCCTATTGATTATTCTATATTGTTGTTCTGTTTTGATAGGGAATGACTCTCCTCTGGCTAACAGCAATGCTTCCACAATTGAAACCACCCTCTTGTGAACACTTCATCAACAGCACTTGCAACAACTCTCCAACCTCAGCCCAACTTGCTGTCTTGTTCTCTAGTTTTGGCCTAATCTCCATTGGAGCTGGTTGCATTAGACCTTGTTCTATAGCCTTTGGTGCAGACCAATTGGACAACAAAGACAACCCTGACAATGATAGGACTTTGCAAAGCTTCTTCAATTGGTACTATGCCTCTACTGGACTCTCCACAGTCCTTGCCTTGACTGTCATTGTCTACATTCAAGAACATTTGGGCTGGCAAGTTGGTTTTGGAATCCAACACCTCAAAAAAAGTTCTTTATAATTTTTTTTTTTTAATTTTTATATGTTTACATTAGCATGTAAAATCAAAATGTATAAATAGTGGTTGCATTTTTTTATAACTATTTTATTTAGTATTTAATTTTAAATATTTTTTTATTTTGTTATTGTAATGTGTTGTGACAACAATTTTGATGGCATAAATTAAAAAATGTATCAATGATGCAGAATTCAAATTAAAAAACGCCACGACAAAAGAGTGCCAATGATGAACTCCCAAGTGATGATATTGGTTGGAAATTTGGAACTTTAGTCAAAGGCACTAGGCATCATATTATTTGCAAATTTTGTGGACATCTCATTAAAGGTGGGATTACGTGTTTCAAACAACACTTAGCACATCAAACGGCGCAAGTGCATTCTTGTCCTAGTGTGAGTAGAGACGTGATGCAAGAAATGATGAAACATTTACAAAATAAGAAAATGAATAAAGTAGACAAACAAAAGAGAAAAGCTTAATTTGAAGCACATATTAAGGGAGATGATCTCTATGATGAGGATGGAGAAGGAGATTTTGTAAATCTTCGAGATGATGACTCTGACTCTAATCCAGAGATGACCAGGGCTAGACATGCAAGTATTCGTTCACAACAACAATGGGAGGAAAGGCAACAACTTAGACGAAGTACTGTAGGTCATGGATCACAATATAATGCAGGTGGTGCTTCTAGTGCAGGGGGTAGTGGTCAAAGAATGTCAAAAGGGTCAGGTATTGCTAATGTTTTTCGTCGATCACAATCCGTGCGTGAAATTGGCGGGAGTGGACGTAATTGGATTAAACCCAATGCTCCTGACGCAAGGTTGAGAGCAATGGATGTAGAACTCCAAAAGAGCAAGAGTACAAAGCAGCGAAAAATCTTTACAATGAATTTACAGAAGTTAAGGGAGAGATTGGGACGGGCAACATCCAAGTTTATACTCTATAATCGTATTCCATTCAATGCAATTGATTCAGAGTATACACAACCCATGCTTGATGTTGTTGCTGAAGTAGGGTCAGGAGTAAAGGGTCCTAGTGGTTATGAAGTTTCTGAAGTATATTTGGGCATGGAGCATGATGAAATGACAGAATGGATAGGATCATTCAGGCGAATTTTTGCAGAGAGAAGTGTATCCATCATGTGTGATGATTGGAGCAATCTAACTTGACAACGCATCATCAACTTCTTAGTGTACTGCAATAGAGGTACTATATTTCAAAAATCAATTGACGCCTCTAATATTATTAGTAGGACTGTTGAATATTATTTTGGGTTGTTAGATAAAGTTGTTGATGAAATTAGAGAGCAATACGTTGTTCAAGTGGTGACTGATAATGAACCTGCACTGAAAGCTGACGGCAAAATGTTAATGAGAAAAATGAAACATTTATATTGGACAACTTGTTTGGTACATTGTATCAATATCATACAAAAAAACATAGCCAATAAGAAAAGTGTAGCACAGGTGATTGAAAATAGTAAAATCATCACCAATTTCATTTATAATAGTGGATGGGTGTTGGATTTAATGACAAAATTCCCTGGTGATAGAGAATTGATTTGACCTGCCATCACTCGATTTGCTACAAATTTTATTGCCATTGAAAGTATTGTTAGATATAAACAACAATTGAGAGCTATGTTTAATAGTGATGAATGGAAGAATTCTAGATAGGGGAAGGCAAAGACTGGGCATCCTTACAAGGTGAAAAAAAATATTTTAGGAAAAGAGTTTTGGCAGAAAGCAATAGAACTTTGTAAAGTTGATAAGCCGCTAGTCAGAGTATTGAGATTGGTTGATGGGAATGAGAAGCCAACAATGAGTTTCATATATGAAGTTATAAATAGAGCAAAGTCGGCAATTAAAAGAGATTGTCGTTACTACACCGAGTATTGGAAAATTATTGATACCCTATGTCTTTTTAATTACATCAAGATTTGCAGGCGGCTTGTAAGTGTTACGATTTCATTTATAAAATGTATATTTACTTACAATTTTTACTTGTCTTTTTATTTTTGAATGATATTTTTTAAATCCTCAATTCTAATATGGTGTTACCTCATCAAATGAAATAATAAGAGAAGTGATGGATAGAATTGAAAAAGTAATTACCAGATTAGCGCCTAATATGCATGCTCAAGTGAAAGCAACAAATCAAGTACATACCAATAATTTAAATTTTAATAGTAATAATTTACTTTTGCAAATGTTACCTATAATGATTGTCCAAATTGTAGTTATTGCTGTTTCGAGATAAACAGGAAACGTTTGGCACTCCTTTAGTACAAGGAGCATGGAAACAATCAAATCTAGGTTTTATTTTCAAAATTTCAAATTTACAATATATGAATACTTAAATAATTTTCTATCATATTTTGACTTATGTCGAATGTAATGTAATTTTGTGCAGCTGAGTGGTGAATTATTCATGGTAGTTGTACTCTTGAACTTCAAAAAATAGCTGTGAAAGTGTTAAGTCAAACCCCCACATCATTTCATTGTGAACGTAATTGGAGTACTTTTTAGTCTCATCCATACGAAGACAAGGAATAGATTGAAATATAAGAAAATCCAAAGATTAGTCTTCATCACCTACAACATGAGATTAAAATTGAGACACGTTAAAAGAACCAGTCAAGAGGAGATTGATAGGAGTTTTAATCCTATTAACTTGGATTACATATTTGAAGAAGATGATCCAATAAGTGCATAGATAGAAAAAGGAGAAAATCCTTTACTAGATGGTGTGGATAATTCTGAATGGCTAGATTTGGTCTCAGATGATGATGATAGTGGTGGTGGTGGCGATGGCAGCGATGGAAACGATGGTGGTGGCACCCATAGATATCAAGCTCAACACACTTCTCAAAGCTCAACTCCTACTCCAACTCAAAGTGATAATCGTGGTGGTTTAACACCATCTGATGGAGGGGGTGATGATGGTGACGGTGGAGGCACTTCTCATGGTGACGGTAACGATGGCGGTGGCGGTGACAATGGTGGTGATGGTGGTGATGGAACTAGTTTTGGTGCAGGAAGTGAAGATTTTATTGGAAGATTTGGATTATGCGACGTTGGAGAACATTATGATATTGGAGAACTTGTTACACTTTTACCCCAACTACCTTGAAGGTTTCATGGTAGTGATACACGTAGGGATGAAAGAAGAATAAGAAGTAGAGAACAACAACTTGATTCATCAAATAGTAGTCAGAGTTATCCATATCACCCTTACCCATCCTATAGCAGTGATAGCCAGAGCTATCCTTACACACCTCAACAAAATTACCCTTAGCCCCCTCAACAACATGGTCCTCTAGGATACGGTTTGTTCCAAATTATCTACAAGTCCAAAAAGAGTATGTTGATCCATTTTCTGCCATCCATTTTCTCCCCCAGTGTACCAAACAAAAAGAGATGACATGATGAGCACATTCACTTATGTATTTCCTACTGGATGGGGTGAAGGTAGCAGCAGCAATCAAGCTCAACAATCTGAATCCCAAGATGCACCACGTCACTCATTTTGGTGGAGTGAAGGTAGCAGCAACAATCATGCTGAACAATCTGAATCCCAAGATGTACCACGTCACTCATTTTAGTGGTGACATTATGTAATTTTAATAGTAACATTATGTAAAATGTAAACTCTGTTATTTGTGAATTTTGCTATAATATTATGTACTTTGCCAAGTTCTTCCATTAAGGATGTATATTTTTTTTAAACTATTTGAGTTAAACTGTACATATGTTTCCACAAGTATAATATGTGTTTAGTTTCAGTTTTCTAAAAACTGAGTTTTTTGTTTTTCGTGTTTTTTTTGTTTTTGGTGAATATTTTTAAAACTTTAAGTAATTTTTTTACTCTTTCAGATGCATCTTACGTACATGTATCTAAAATTTTAAAATATTTGTGAAAAATATTTTAAAAAATTAATAAATACACAAAAATACGAAAATGTACTGAATTTTCGTATTTTTTGATATTTAGTGTATTTTTTAAAGACTTTTTTCACAAATGTTATACTTTTTAAGTGTATTTATGTTAAGTGTATCTAAAAAAATTTTAAAAAAAATGCTTAAAATATTAAAAAAAATTATTGAAAACATTAAAATACGAAAAATAAAAAAGTAGAATTTTCTAACTGGAACCAAATATATCTAAGTCCAATAAAAGAAATTTTTGCCACATGTGTAATATGGATTTATGACATATTAAGTCATTAATTATTGAAATAAAATGTAAAAAAAATTCATTTTCTAGTGATTTAAAAATATAAAATATATTGGATCATACTTAAAAATTATCAAAAATTTATCAAAGTTTATTTTAAAACCCAATAAATATGATTCTGAAAAAAATATATATATATATATATATATGCGTATTGGTAAGTTTTCTGAAAATTGTGTAAAAAATAAAAAAAATTCACAGTTCCGGTTATCGCAACTGTTACACTGTAGCCTTTACACCGCGCCATTGCCACCGTTACGGCGACCACAACCACTTTTCATAACCTTGACAAAATCTGTTCAATCATAATAAAGGTATGTATAACATCTGTTGAGCATGCATAGTTTTTCAACTTTTTCTTTTTCATTTTTTGAAAAGAATCAGTTAAAAAAAGAGTGTAACGATGCGTAACGGGCTTTACCGTTACGGTCACTATGACCGCAACCATTACGTAACGGTCACACCGCAAAAGCGGGTGTAACGCGTGGTGTCTACCACCGCAACCATTACCTAACGGTCGCAACTGTTACGTAACGGTTGCAACTGTTACGTAACCTTGCATTTTGAAACCTTGGTTTCAATGCTTTTTTTTCATTTTTTCTTTTTTTATAGAGATAATCAATCAAACCCTTTGCTATTTTCTTCATTGTCAACACTAGGTTCCTTTAATTCAATCTTCAAGTGCATGCCCACCTGCTAGCTTAGTAGCTTAGCTCTTCATGAAGATGAGAAGGTAAGTGCTAAGCTTCTAATGGATCAAGTGTACTTCGGAAGAGGAGAAAACTAAATACATAAAAACCAAACGTGTTTTTGTTAAAACCTATCACCTACTTCACCCACTTAAACCTACTCCACTAAACCTAACCCACTACACCACTACCACCTTACCTACTCCACTAAACCTAACCCACTACACCACTACCACCTCCACTTCACCTACTCCACCTACCACCTACTACCACCTACTCTTCTATTTTCAACAGTTTTTTTTAGCACAAATTAGAACAGCAGTAGCCTTACTTGTTAGCTTCACTAAACTAGGCATTTGACTTTCTCAAATAGACCTTAGAATTTGCAATTTATATGGTAAAATTATGACTATAAAGATAGAGTTAACATTTCAAGTGAATTGCTCGGAAGTCTTACCGAAAAACAACAATCATAGAACATAGCCCCAACCCCAATATATTGCAACAAATAACTAGAATGCTATTCATCAAAGAATATGGCACCTTAAGCAAGTACTCATTTTTTCTCTATTATGATAAAATCAAAACAGTGCTAAAATTTCATATTACACAATAATATGCAACAAGTCATTTCTTCAGTGACTAAAAGGTGTCATCTTGACTAGGTTTATCATTGTGGCTAACACACTCTCATTAAAGGTTGAGAAAGTAAACAACAGGTTTTTAGTTCATAGCCACCTATTATCAATGCAGACAAGAATGCACAGCCCCATAAAGCAAGAATACTAAGGATGACATCAAACACCAATGAAACATCAACCAAGAGCACCAGAAAAAATAAATAAATAAAAAACAGACAAAAACACATGTGGACCCAGAAAACAGGATGCATGACAGATAAGAAAAAAAATATTATGTGTTTGTGCATATGGGTGTGGACATGAGTGTGACTAAAACAGAAAGAGAAAGCTAAGTAGGAATCAAGCAGTAAGACCATTCAATCCACAATGAAAATAAAAGCCAGAGGCTTGAAATCAAACAAATAATAAAAAATTGAAATGAATCATTTTCTTATGTGATATTACCAATATAAACACAGAAATTGCAGATACCATATAGAACAAAACACAAAGCTCAGGCTCCACATGCAGCAAACATTACCTGCCTAAGTGCTTGCACAATTGACACTAAAGAAAATTTTGAATTTCATAATTCCACCCAGGCATTTTCCAGAATCTTTATTCATATTCAAATTGCACACCTACATGCATATATTTCCTCATGAGCTGCACAATGGATGAAGTAAAGTTGGCCAACATTTGGCATTCTTCATGTGTTTTGGCCTCTGAAATAATCCCATGAATGACTAATTTCTTAAGATTTGGGCATCGTTTAAGCAGACCCGAAACCCAATGCGTGAAGAGGTCGTTAACTACTGTCCATCCAAGCTCCAATACAATCACATTCTCCAAATGAGACGAGCCTTGCAAACCATAGTGAAGCAATCCATCTCTTAAGTCATAACTCAATGCGAGATGGCTTAACTGTGGGAAACAAAGAGCAATTGTCTCCAAATCAACAATTTCATCCTCATCATCGAAAACAACATCCCAAAGCCGAAGCCTTCTCAATTTGGACGACTTGGATATCATCTGATAGAACTTTGACCACACAATGGTAAAATTGCTGACATCTACATTCTCAAGATTTTCAACTGCCTCACCAATGTCAAGTTGTATAACACTAACATCATCAATCTTGAAATGCTTCAAAGTCCCCTTTCCAACAAGTTCAAAAAGTTCGAGGGCACAATCTTTCAAATGCAAAGACTCGAGACTATCAGCCTCCAATATGAACTTGTCCAAACTTATTGCTTCGACATATATACTCTTTAAGGTTAGACTATTCAGGTCTACGGTAACCTGAGCATCAGACATTGCTATTTCAGGATTGACAAGTGCCAAATACTCAATATTTGGACAAGCAACGAGCAACAAATTCAGGTCCAACGCTGAGATACTGACATAACTCAAAGAAAGGGATTTCAAGCAAGGGAATCTCTGGTAATTGGGTTCAACCCCCGTGATTGAATTATGAGCCAAAACCAATATTTCGAGTTTTTGCCGCCCACATATGTCAAGAATGTTGACATTTGGAGTAGTCCGGACATTATAAATCAATTGGCGTAAAGTTTCCCTAGTATACATGAGCCAAGCAATAACTGTGGAAGCCGAGAACTCATCAACATCATCCATAAATATATATAGGCCTTGTAATCCTGTTGTTTGAAATATAGTCTGTGTAATCAAGATTTCAAGCCGACTTCTACTGAGATCGCGATAAACAGGCCAATCATCGGAACTGAATGAAAGTGTTTGAAGGTGCTTGCGCGAAGCTTCTCGCCATTTCCTACACGTTGCAGAAGCAATCACCACGTCTCGGGCAGCTCCAAGACGAGACAATATGTTCCCAATTACTTCAACAGGTAAGAACTCCATGTAAAATTCACACAAGATCAATCAAATTCAGATTACTCAGATTACAATAACCGAACTGTCAATGTGAAAAACTTGAACAGTCCATCATCAAAGTACCATTCACTAACAACTTGTTTGAAACTTTGAACCAGTGAGTAATTGTTGAAAACCCAAAAGGATGGTATCTGGGTTTTGCACAAGACAATCAAATGCTAAAAAGATTCCACAAGAAATTAAGATCTAAACCTTTTCTACTACATACACATTGGTATTCACAAAAAGACTTGAAATTCCAAAATCTACCAACAAACCAATCACAATTTAGAAAATTAAATTCGATATTGACGAAAATATACACAATATATGCAACAAAGAAAACCAACCCAGTTCGAGAACTGACATAAAATGCGAGATTCAAAGGAACCCAATTGAGAAAAACACGAGTAAAGCTGATTGATTGATTATCAGAAAGAGTAAAAGTCTGTTGGAAGAACCTGCAAGCGACAAAGAAAAGGTGGGATTGAAGGAGCAGGGTGTTGACGCTCCAGCAATAAAGCACGTTCGGAAAAAGCGAAGATAGTGGGAAGAGGGGATTGATTCGTGAGAGAGAGAGAGAGATGAAGAGTGGGTCAATAGAAAGCTTGATCACAGAGCAA
The DNA here is from genome assembly GCF_004153795.1 of Camellia sinensis. Taxonomy (NCBI): domain Eukaryota; kingdom Viridiplantae; phylum Streptophyta; class Magnoliopsida; order Ericales; family Theaceae; genus Camellia; species Camellia sinensis. The sequence continues at coordinate 2,057,430 of NW_021025995.1, read as the reverse complement.
CTTTAGGAGCGAGATCCGCCAACCATGACACAGTGGGAGAGAGAAAAAGAAATAACAACCGTTTGAAATTTCCATGTTTATAAGGGGTGTACTGGTATAACCAAGAAAATGGTATAATTTTATATACTTATAATTAAAAAGAAAAAATTCTAATCAAAGAATTAAAGATTTTATAAATCATAATTAAAAAAGAAAATTAATTATAATTAAAAATAATTACATAACTTAAGAATACATATGATAGAGAGTGAGTAGAATTTCCTTGAGTCATATGCAAAATGTTAATTACACAAAGATCCCTTCATTATTAAGGAATATTAATTTATCCAATCTGTTAGGTTTTTATAACTAACAATTTCATTAGACAAAATTTTATTCACTTGTATTTTTATTCGCTCTATTGTATCTATGAGTTATGAGACTTTACATGTGAATCCAACCCAAGTTGTGTCTATACAGTGGAGTTTATGCTGACATGTCATATTTTGATTTAAGCATTCGTTGTTTACTATTTTGCTGACTAAGTACAAGGATCAAGGGGCAGTGCCCCCGAAGCCAAGAAAGAAGTCAAGGTTGATTAACCGCTCGAGTGGTCTTTCTTGCACTCGAACGGTGAAATAGTTCATCCAGAATCTCTGCCTGCATTTTGAACTTCTAGGAAACATGTTTTACTATTCGAGCTGTAGATGTTACGCTCGAGCGATTGACCTATTTGTGGTAGAAGAGGCACATCGGGTTCGGTTCAATTCGGGCATGAATTCGCTAGGTAATTGAGAGTTCTCTTGTGTAATTCTTTTTTATCTCCTTAGTAGATTATTTTGTGGTTTTGGCCCGGGAGTCCAATTGTAGTTTTTCCACATTAAATCGTTGTGTCGATTTGTTATTGATTGTTTGATTGAGATTACAATTCGTTGTTTTAAATTGAATCACAATCACAGATCACTATCTCGAGGGTTTTTAGATTTTTCAATTTGTACCAAAGTGGGTCGTTCAATCTTTGTTTTCAAAGTTATAAGGAGTGAGATTTTGTTTGATTTATGATAATAGATTCAATTCATGAGAGGAATTCTACTATGCAATTATCCCTACTTGACAGATCCAATTATTCTTTAAGAAAAAAATCAATTTTACCTCTATACCTTGCCTCGATTTTCAATTACACCCCTAGATTTCGAATAATTTCAATTTTACCTCCAAATTTTTGAAATCGTATAAATTTTTCCCCTGCTGTCACATTTGAAACGGAAAAAGTTTAAAAAAAATTATATTTTGCCCCCAAATTTTAGAAGAAAGATGCAAACCCACCCTCTCCTACCATCAAACCACCACCACCAACCATCACGTCAAGTCTTTCTATCGCCTTCATCATAACTCCATTTCGCCTCATTTTTACGTCGTTGAATTCATCTCAAGGCCTAATTTTCGTGTCACCTCTCACATATCTCATTTTTTCTCTTTGTACATATCGTCGAAGCTCTGAAAGTTTATTAAAAAATAATAACTTTTCTTTCCGTTTTTGACTTTTCTTCGATCCATTTTTCGAACTTCATATCTTTCTCGATTCTTAACGGTTCTACTTTATTCTTTCGCAATTCTCTTCACCTCACTTCCTACTTCATCCTACACTCTCTCCCTTTCTCACTTCTTCGTGTAATGAGCGGTTTTGGTATGTCGAAAATTGTCCGAAAACTAACTTCGAAAATTCCAAAAATTCATCTTTTTCTTTCTCCTCCATCTTCCCCATTCTTCTTCTTCTTCTTCTTCTTCTTCTTCTTCTTCTTCTTCACTTATAACATGATGTGAAGTATGGTTCTAGTGGTACCGGAGCTTGTGATGGTAATGTTGGCTGTCCGGCGATGGCAGTGGAGCTCGTGGTGATGGAGGTCGTGGAGTTTGATAACAGTGGTAATAGAACTTGGTTGTGAAGGAGGTAGGTTTGGTATTGAAAGGTGGTGGTGATAGTGATGCTCATGGTGGCGGTAATGGAGTTCGGTAGCAGTGAAATTGGTGGTTCAGGTAGTTATGAGAAGATAATACAAAACTAAAATAGGCATTGGCATTCCATTCCAAATTTCGACGTACCGAACATGCTCCAAATCTTATACAACGAGTGATTAAGTTCGAATGTGTTACACCTTATGAAACTGGATTAAGAGACCTCAAGAAATTATCTGGTATTAGAACACTACATTTAATGCTATTGATCACTGAGCCACCCATGTGGGTTAAATCTATGGCTCCATCTTACTCATTCTTCTTCTTCTTCTTCTTCTTCTTCACTTATAACATGATGTGAAGTATGGTTCTAGTGGTACCGGAGCTTGTGATGGTAATGTTGGCTGTCCGGCGATGGCAGTGGAGCTCGTGGTGATGGAGGTCGTGGAGTTTGATAACAGTGGTAATAGAACTTGGTTGTGAAGGAGGTAGGTTTGGTATTGAAAGGTGGTGGTGATAGTGATGCTCATGGTGGCGGTAATGGAGTTCGGTGGCGGTGAAATTGGTGGTTCAGGTGGTTATGAGAAGATAATACAAAACTAAAATAGGCATTGGCATTCCATTCCAATTTTCGATGTACCGAACATGCTCCAAATCTTATACAACGAGTGATTAAGTTCGAATGTGTTACACCTTATGAAACTGGACTAAGAGACCACAAGAAATTATCTAGTATTAGAACACTACATTCAATGCTATTGATCACTGAGCCACCCATGTGGGTTAAATCTATGGAACAAGTCACATTTTTTCTAATTTTAACTGAAAATTTATCACTATCTCTACTGTCAATAAATATATGAACAAGCCAATCACCATTTAAAATTAGAAAAAAAAATTATAATAAAAAAAAACTATATATAGATGAGAGAGAGAATACCAATAAATCACTTTTAATCACAGCATCACTTTTAACTCAATAATAGCAATTTTATAAAACACAATCACAACAAAAACTAGCTTCTCATTTGTGACAAATCTTTGTGATGACAAGTCTTCAGTGGATTGTACGTTGAAAGTCACGTTTGGTATGTTTGGTGCATTAGGTTCGAGTGTGACGTTGGTGAAGTTGGTGGTTCGAGTGGTGATGTTGGTGAAGTTGATGAAGTTGGTGGTTCGAGTGGTCCATTACTACCTAGAACCATGCTCCACATCATGTTAAAAGTGAAGAAGAAGAAGAAGAACAATGAGAAAGATGGAGGAGAAATAAACAAAAGATGAATGTTTCGGAATTTTCAAAATTAGTTTTTGGACAAATTTCGGCATACCGAAACAGCCCATTACACGAAGATGTGAGAAAGCGAGGTAGTGTAGGCTGAAGTAGGAAGTGAGGTGAAGAGAATAACGAAAAAATGAAGTAGAACCATTAAGAATTGATAAAGATATGAAGTTTGAAAGATGGCTTGAAAAAAAGTCAAAAATGAACAGAAAAGTTATTTTTTTTAATCAACTTTCGGAGCTCCAACGGCATGAAAAAATAGGAAGAACGAGACGTATGAGAGGTGATACGAAAACTAGGCCATGAGGTGAATCCAATGACATAAAAATGAGGCAAAATGAAGTTATGACGAATGAGATCGAAGGGCTTTGTAGACCACCCGGAACTCCGCTCTCCGCGCGCGAAGGCGCGAATCATTTTGTTCTTAGCTACTACAGTTCAGACTCGTGTCACGGTTCTAAATCTAATCTCGTAAAGTGCAATGCAAGCCTGATAAATCACCAAAGAGTCCAAATTCGGCAAATTATTTTAGAAAATTAATTTTTAATAAAGATGTGCCAAACATGGACTGTTTTGCCAGATACAGAGTCACCACCTAAATATTTTATTTTGGGAAATTTAGGAAACCCTGACTCGTTCCTAAGGCCACGTGTCCGTCATCACCAAAGTTGCCTCGGCTCGGGAACTTGGGTATGAGAGGGGAAGGTCATGCAATGAGCACCTCCGCTCACCCAATCAAAAGATCGACCTTTACTAAGCATGATATGTTGTTTTTGAAAACGCATATGTTTTTATTCCGGTTATTAACCTAGAATTACTATGTAATGCGCGCAGCATACAAATATAGACTAGATCGCCTAAGTTGGAACAAAACATTGCGTGTTCGTTTGTGAAAATGATTTTGAAGTTTGCTACTCACAAGTAGGCTAAGTTGTGGTTTTGCCACCCTCAAGTGGACTTTAGAAAACATGATTTTGCCACTCTCAAGTGGGCTTAAAAACTCGCATTTGATGAATTGTTCCAATTCAAGCAATCCAACCTTCATCCACAGGCATTCATGCAGTTATATCAGTTAGGCAGTTAGCCTCATGGCAAGCATGCTAACATGGCAACGTACACATCTCATGCAGTAAGCTAAAGCGTAAACACTCACAGTGTACTCCGAGCCAAAACAGAGAACTAGTTAGAAATCATGCATGATCCTAGTTTATGTTAAGATGGCTAATGTAACACATGCAAAAATGCAACTAAAATAGACTCAGCTATTCTAAGATGGCATATGAAATGCAACTTGATAACATGTTGTTGAACACGTATATAAGTAAGTATTGAAATTCAATGCAGTTTGTATGATGCGCCGAGCCTGGTGCATGCAAAACAGATGGATGATGCACGCATGCAAGCATAAGGATGCTAATTGAAATATGCCCTAAAACTAACCACTGAAAGCGGATAAGTACAAGGGAGAAAGAAATGGGGGTTGGAAAACATGCATCACACACACGCACGCTTATTACAACAGTTATGCCCTCTCGACGGAGGGTCCGAATAATGAGCTAACTAGCTAATCTAAGCTAATTAAACTAATTATAACATCACAAAACTAATTAACTAACAAGCTAATTAATTAAGTACAAAACGAAGCTAATTAACTAACAAGTTAACTAACTAGTTATTACAATACAAATAAGCAGCTAAACGCATTAACTACTTAAGTACAAAACCAAAGCATAACTGGCTAATCAAATCAGCCTAGTAAAGCAGTAAAGAGATGTCCTTAAAGGGAGAAGAGTGCATACATGCTTGGTCGCCTCGTTCGGAAATCCGTCGCGATACCCCAACTTGCCTATGTTTTCAATTGTTCTCAGAACCTTGCACCAAGCTCCAGATAGCTTCTAACTCACCTTGGGGACCTGTAGGAAGGCTGCCGACTAGTTATTCGTGTTGCCAACCACCTGCCGACCACTTGCCATTGCTGCAGACCAGAAAAAGTGGTCGGCCAGCTAGTTTTTCTGGTCGGCCGACCAGTTTTGCTGCTATACTTCCAGTTTGCTGCAACAGAGAACAAGAAGGGGGCATGGCAATGTATTTGTAACAAATGTGTGCACAACCACCCTCCCTATCATTTCATGATCTCAAGGGAGTACGATTCTCGACCCTCGGGCCACCAATCACGCATCTCAATGCATGATGGCCAAAGAGGCAAGATTGCACATTTCAATGTAAATGAATGCACACATAACACATAAATTCCTTAAACTCTATCATGCATGATCAAGAGCGTCGACGACCGAGAATTGAGGCACTTTTTATCACTTCAAGTATGAAACGTCCCTCGTTTCCCGTATTCGGACTAACACCCAATCCAAACACAATGCAATGCAACATGATCAACTTAACAAAGCTAATAACATGCAAACAATGCTAATGCAACATGAGCATGCTATCAAGGCTAACGCATGCAACATAAGTATGCAAACAACAAAGCAATGTGACCAATGCTAGAATGGCATGCATACACAATGTAAGGCAATATAAGCAACCTATCAATCCTAATGGCATGCATACACAATGCAATGCAATGGAATATGATCAACCTATCAATCCTAATGGCATGCATACACAATGTAATGCAACATAAGCAACCTATCAATGCTAATGTCATGCATACTCAATGCAAAGCAACATAAGCATGCAAACAACATGAAAACAAACATGCTCAATGGACTTAAACCAAAAATGGACATACCTCAATCATGCCCAAATTAGTGGCCATAATGCTAAAATGATGGCATGAAATGCAAAACAAAGCATACACATGCATTGGCCCATCAACTAGGCCTAAGAGCACAACTCTCAAGAGCGCTCAAGAAGTGACAAATGTGGAATTGTAACAACACTATATGCTCTCAAATTAGGTATGAAATGATGTCAAATCACTCAAACAATGCAAGCATAGCATGCTAAGGTCCTTAAAGCATTAAAGCTAGCAAAGAGGACTATCGAAGAGGCATGCAATACATGGCACAAATGCATGAACCAATCATGGACAGAGCTCAAATAGGTCAAGACAATGACCAAAACATGCTAAGATGGGAGCTCAAATGTCTAGGCATGAATGCATGCACATTAGGCCACAAACAAGGCAACAATGCACAACCCTTAGAGGCACTCAAAGGGTGAAAGAAATGGAGCATGGCAATTCTATATGCTCTGAAATGTCATGTTAAATGATACCAAATCATGTACATGATACAAATGAAGCATGCTAGGGTACTCAAAGCTCAAAGCTAGCAAGGCTAATTGCACTACAGCTATGCAATACGTGAAGCATATGGCAAATACAACCCAAAAAAGTTCTAGAGCATGTCAAAATGATGCTAAAACATGTATGGAAGGAAGCGAAAATAAGTTAGCATGGAGGGCATGAGGCATGATGTATGCAAGGCCAAAAGGGAGGATTACACTACATCTACCAAGACCAAGCATGCGATGGCTTCGCCAACAAAAATCAGAGTTATATCATGGCAAAATAACCACTGAAATGATAGCTCGCAAGCTTAGGTATGAAGGCATACATAATTGCTCATGTTTAAGGCATAAAAAACCAACCTTCCAAAGCATGGAAAGAGTGACAAATGTGAGTGCATGAACATGAAGCATGAACTGAAATCACATTTCAAATGATGCCATATCATGAAAATAGTCCAAGTAATGCATGCTAATGGACTCAATACGCAAACCTAGTGAGCTAGATTGAACCATGGCTATAGAAAACAATGTATGCATGACCAAAACAACACAAATCAGAGCTTAAGAATGCTAAAACATAGACAAAAGCTTCTTAGAGTTAAGCCAAAATCATGCTAGAATGATAAGCTCAAACATGATACACATTAGGCTATTGAATGGAATTGCACTACAAGTGCATGGAGCATGCATGGGGCCATCAAACCAACCCAAAATAGATCTAAGGCATGTTAAAATAACACCAAAAACCTACTGAGATGGACTCCAAACATGCTAGAAAGACATGCTACTTCATGAGGCACACAAAGCTAGTTTGCAAAATTTACACTACGAGTGTATAAAGCATGCATGAGGTGACAAAACCAAATCAAAATAGTGGTATGCCATGTCAAATTAACCCCAAATACATGCTAAGATGGAGCCAACACAAGCTTAACAAACATGCTCAAACATGAGGCAAATGAAGCAAGCATCCATGATATAAGGACAAGGGATGACCCTCTCCTATTTAAGGCCTTAAAACACAAGTTTTACCACTGAAAATCCACTGGATTTCAATGGTCAAAAGGCCGATAGAAAGTGATCTCAAGGGCCTAAAGTGATGGTGTAAAGCAAAGCCAAACAAGGCACAAGAGGGGATAGACCACCCCTAACACAAAAGAGACCTTAAACAAACATTACAAGCATGAAAAATTAGAGATTTTTGCAGTAGAAAGTTAGGCCTAAAATAACATGCAAGTAGGGCCAAGAGCTTAAACAAAAACAAAGGTTTTAAGGGTTAGAAGCTCACCCTTGTAGAACAACTTTAGAGCAACAACTCCAGCAGCTCTTTTGGATCAAAACCAGTCTAAAAACTCTAAAACCAACCTCAAGATGCCTCAGCTCCAAAAGGATGGTGTTTGAGTGTGTGTTTGTGTGCAATAGTATGAAGAATAAGCACTTTAAGGCACAAAAATGAAGAGCAAGAGCAATATAGAGATGGATGGTATATGTATAGCTCAAGCACAAAATTCTGAACCTAAGGCAAGAAGGGGGAGGTTCTCTTTTATAGAGAACCAAAGGTTAAGTTTGTTGAACAAGCTTAAGGCCTAAAGCCATCCCTTCATACACGTGTATGGAGGATGGTTTCTGTGCCCTCCAACTATTACAGCTGGCTAGAAAATATCTCCAAAAATGTGATAGAAAGTTGCCGGCCAGCTACTTACACTGGTCGGCCGACTACTGGAAGTGGTCGGCCAGGGAAGAAAGTGGTCGGCCATGGTGGAAAAGTGGTATGCACACTGAAATCAAGGTGGTGGTGTGGTGGCCGACCACTATTGGTGGTCCAAAGACCAAGAAAAGCAGTTTGTTGACCAGAAAACTGGTTGGCAAGAAGGAAAGTGGTCTCCAAGGGGAAGAACTGGTCTTCCACCCTTATTCAACCCTCCAAGCAAGGAAAACAAGGTTTGTGCCAAAAACAAACCAAAAAGGATGCAAGACAAAAGTCCGGGAGGCAAGGCGCGCAGCCGAGAGCCTCGAAAACTAGTCTACGGGCACCAAAAGTGGTCTCCAAGACCACAATGTCCCTCTAGGTAGAGGCAACAAGGTGTGGTTCAAAAACCACGCCAAACAGAGAACGTTAAGCGGTCCCGAGACAAGGCGCGCGGCCGAAGGCTCTGAAAATCAGAAACTAGTCTCCAAGTGAGAAAAGTGGTCTACGACCACAAAAGGGTGGCCTACAAACCTCTCTCTCCCTCCAAGGAAGAGAAAACAAGGTTCGGTTCACAAATCGAGCCAAAGCACAAAGAGTTCAGAAGCCCAAACTCAGCCGAAAACTCCAGAAACTCGAAACGAGCACAACATGCACAATCACCAAGCGCTCAATCGATGACGTCTGGGTCTTAAGGTCAGTCAAAAATGGGGTGTCTACAGGCTTGAAATGTTCATTGGTGGTGGTGGTTTGGTGTTTGGAGAGGGTGCGTCTGCATTTTTCTTTTGAAATTTGGGGCCAAAATGTTTTTTTTTAACTTTTTCATTTCAAATGTGACAGCAGGGGCAAAATTGATACGATTTCAAAAACTTTGGGAGTAAAATTGAAATTACTCGAAATCTAGGGTTGTAATTTTTTGGTGACGAAATTGGTGTTTTAGAGGACAAAAAATTCAACATTGGAGACGAAACATTTCGTCACCAAAAATGAAAAATAGGCGACGAAACTATTTTTCGTCACCAGGTACTTTTTGTGACGACGTATAGGCCACGAACGTGGTGACAAATTTTTTTCGTCACAGATCACTTTAGTGACGAAATTTTGATGTTTGGAGACAAAATCAGTCTGTCACCAAAGACCTTTTTTGTTGTAGTGTATTGAAATTCAAAGCAGTTTGTATGATGCACCAAGCCCGGTGCATGCAAAACAGATGGATGATGCATACATGCAAGCATAAGGATGCTAATTGAAATATGTCCTAAAACTAACCACTGAAAGCGAATAAGTAAAATGGAGAAAGAAATGGGGGTTGAAAAACATGCATCACATACACACACGCTTATTACAACAGTTGTGCCCTCTCGACGGAGGGTCCGAATAATGAGCTAACTAGCTAATCTAAGCTAATTAAACTAATTATTACATCACAAAACTAATTAACTAACAAGCTAATTAATTAAGTACAAAACGAAGCTAATTAACTAACAAGTTAACTAACTAGTTATTACAATACAAATAAGCAGCTAAACGCATTAACTACTTAAGTACAAAACCAAAGCATAACTGGCTAATCAAATCAGCCTAGTAAAGCTGTAAAGAGATGTCCTCAGAGGGAGAAGAGTGCATGCATGCTTGGTCGCCTCGTTCGGAAATCCGTCGCGATGCCCCAACTTGCCTCTGTTTTCAATTGTTCTCAGAACCTTGCACCAAGCTCCAGATAGCTTCTAACTCACCTTGGGGACCTGTAGGAAGGTTGCCGACCAGTTATTGGTGTTGCCAACCACCTGCCGACCACTTGCCATTACTGCAAACCAGAAAAAGTGGTCGGCCAGCTAGTTTTTTTGGTCGGCCGACCAGTTTTGCTGCCATACTTTCAGTTTGCTGCAACAGAGAACAAGAAGGGTGCATGGCAATGTATTTGCAACAAATGTGTGCACAACCACCCTCCCTATCATTTCATGATCTCAAGGGAGTACAGTTCTCGACCCTCGGACCACCAATCACGCATCTCGATGCATGATGGCCAAAGAGGCAAGATTGCATATTTCAATGTAAATGAATGCACACATAACACATAAATGCCTTGAACTCTATCATGCATGATCAAGAGCGGCGGCGACCGAGAATTGAGGCACGTTTTATCACTTCAAGTATGAAACATCCCTCATTTCCCGTGTTCGGACTAACACCCAATCCAAACACAATGCAATGCAACATGATCAACTTAACAAAGCTAATGACATGCAAACAATGCTAATGCAACATGAGCATGCTATCAAGGCTAATGCATGCAACATAAGTATACAAACAACAATGCAATGTGACCAATGCTAGAATGGCATGCATACACAATGTAAGGCAATATAAGCAAACTATCAATCCTAATGGCATGCATACACAATGCAATGCAATATGATCAACCTATCAATCCTAATGGCATGCATACACAATGCAATGCAATATGATCAACCTATCAATGCTAATGTCATGCATACTCAATGCAAAGCAACATAAGCATGCAAACAACATGAAAACAAACATGCTCAATGGACTTAAACCAAAAATGGACAAACCTCAATCATACCTAAATCAGTGGCCATAATGCTAAAATGATGGCATGAAATGCAAAACAAAGCATGCACATGCATTGGCCCATCAACTAGGCCTAAGAGCACAACTCTCAAGAGCGCTCAAGAAGTGACAAATGTAGAAGTGTAACAACACTATATGCTCTCAATTAGGTATGAAATGATGTCAAATCACTCAAACAATACAAGCATAGCATGCTAGGGTCCTTAAAGCATTAAAACTAGCAAAGAGGACTATAGAAGAGGCATGCAATACATGGCACAAATGCATGAACCAATCATGGACAGAGCTCAAATAGGTCAGGACAATGACCAAAACATGCTAAGATGGGAGCTCAAATGTCTAGGCATGCATGCATGCACACTAGGCCACAAACAAGGTAACAATGCACAACCCTTAGAGGCACTCAAAGGGTGAAAGAAATGGGAGCACGGCAATTCTATATGCTCTGAAATGTCATGTTAAATGATGCCAAATCATGTACATGATACAAATGAAGCATGCTAGGGTACTCAAAGCTCAAAGCTAGCAAGGCTAATTGCATTACAGCTATGCAATACATGAAGCATATGGCAAATACAACGCAAAAAAGTTCTAGAGCAAGTCAAAATAATGCTAAAACATGTATGGAAGGAAGCCAAAATAAGTTAGCATGGAGGGCATGAGGCATGATGTATGCAAGGCCAAAAGGGAGGATTACACTACACCTACCAAGGCCAAGCATGAGATGGCTTCGCCAACAAAAATCAGAGTTATATCATGGCAAAATAACCCAAAAAACACACTGAAATGATAGCTCGCAAGCTTAGGCATGAAGGCATACACAATTGCTCATGTTTAAGGCATAAAGAACCAACCTTCCAAAGCATAGAAAGAGTGACAAATGTGAGCGCATGAACATGAAGCATGAACTGAAATCACATTTCTAATGATGCCATATCATGAAAATAGTCCAAGTAATGCATGCTAATGGACTCAATACGCAAAGCTAGTGAGCTAGATTGAACCATGGCTATACAAAACAATGCATGCATGACTAAAACAACACAAATCAGAGCTTAAGAATGCTAAAACATGGACAAAAGCTTCTTGGAGTTAAGCCAAAATCATGCTAGAATGATGAGCTCAAACATGATACACATTAGGCTATTGAATGGAATTGCACTACAAGTGCATGGAGCATGCATAGGGCCATCAAACCAACCCAAAATAGATTTAAGGCATGCTAAAACAACACCAAAAACCTACTGAGATGGACTCAAAACATGATAGAAAGACATGCTACTTCATGAGGCACACAAAGCTAGTTTGCAAAATTTACACTATAAGTGTATAAAGCATGCATGAGGTGACAAAACCAATCAAAACAGTGGTATGCCATGTCAAATTAACCCCAAATACATGCTAATATGGAGCCAACACAAGCTTAACAAACATGCTCAAACATGAGGCAAATGAAGCAAGCATCCAAGATACAAGGAGAGGGGATGACCCTCTCCTATTTAAGGCCTTAAAACACAAGTTTTACCGCTGAAAATCCATTGGATTTTAGTGGTCAAAAGGCCAAGAGAAAGTGATCTCAAGGGCCTAAAGTGATGGTGTAAAGCAAAGCCAAACAAAACACAAGAGGGGGTAGACCACCCCTAACACAAAAGAGACCTTAAACAAACATTACAAGCATGAAAAATAAGAGCTTTTTGCAGTAGAAAGTTAGGCTTAAAACAACATGCAAGTAGGGCCAAGAGCTTAAACAAAAACAAGGGTTTTAAGGGTTAGAAGCTCACCCTTGTAGAACAACTTTAGAGCAACAACTCCAGCAGCTCTTTTGGATCAAAACCAGTCTAAAAACTCTAAAACCAACCTCAAGATGCCTTAGCTCCAAAAGGATGGTGTTTGAGTGTGTGTTTGTGTGTGTTTGTGTGCAATAATGTGAAGAATAAGCACTTTAAGGCACAAAAATGAAGAACAAGAGCAATATAGAGATAGATGGTATATGTATAGCTCAAGCACAAAATTCTGAACCTAAGGCAAAAAGGGGGAGGTTCTCTTTTATAGAGAACCAAAGGTTAAGCTTGTTGAACAAGCTTAAGGCCTAAAGCCATCCCTCCATACACGTGTATGGAGGATGGTTTCTGTGCCCTCTAGCTGTTACAGCTGACTAGAAAATATCTCCAAAAATGTGATAGAAAGTTGCCGACCACTTGAAGTGGTCGGCCAGCTACTTACACTGGTCAGTTGACTACTGGAAGTGGTCGGCCATGGTGGAAAGGTGGTCTGCACACTGAAATCAAGGTGGTAGTGTGGTGGCCGACCACTATTGGTGGTCCAAAGACCAAGAAAACCAGTTAGCCGACCAGAAAACTGGGTGGCAGGAAGAAAAGTGGTCTCCAAGGGGAAGAACTGGTCTCTCACCCTTATTCAACCCTCCAAGCGAGGAAAACAAGGTTTGTGCCAAAAACAAACCAAAAAGGATACAAGACAAAAGTCCGAGAGGCAAGGCGCGCAACCGAGAGCCTCGAAAACTAGTCTACGGGCACCAAAAGTGGTCTATGATCACAAAAAGTGGTCTCCAAGACCACAGTGTCCCTCTAGGCAGAGGCAACAAGGTGTGGTTCAAAAACCACGCCAAATGGAGAACGTTAAGCGGTCCCGAGACAAGACGCGCAACCGAAGGCTCCGAAAATCAGAAACTAGTCTCCAAGCGAGAAAAGTGGTCTACGACCACAAAAGGGTGGCCTACAAACCTCTCTCTCCCTCCAGGGAAGAGAAAACAAGGTTCGGTTCACAAATCGAGCCAAAGCACAAAGAGTTCAGAGGACCAGAGGCAAGGCACTCAGCCGAAAACTCCAGAAACTCGAAACAAGCACAACATCCACAATCACCGAGCGCTCAATCGATGACGTCTGGGTCTTAAAGTCGGTCAAAAATGGGGTGTCTACAGGCTTGAAGTGTTCATTGGTGGTAGTGGTTTGGTGTTTGGAGAGGGTGCGTCTGCATCTTTCTTTTGAAATTTGGGGCCAAAATGTTTTTTTTTAACTTTTTCATTTCAAATGTGACGGCAGGGGCAAAATTGATACGATTTCAAAAACTTTGGGAGTAAAATTGAAATTACTCGAAATCTAGGGTTGTAATTGAAAATTGAGACAAAGTATAGAAGTACAAATGAAATTTTCTCTTATTCTTTTTGGAAAGCTAAGATGAGAGCATTTTTAAAAGCTATTGATGAAAAAGTTTGGCAATCTGCCATGTCTGGGTAGACCAAACATATGATTACCATTGATGGAGTAATGTTCCCCAAACCAATTGACAAATGAGACACAACTGATTACCAAAATAGTAGCTAGAATAGTAAAGCTATCAATTTATTTTTTGCGCTATCACACTCGAAGAGTTTAGTCGTATTTGTAATTATGAAGTCGTGAAAGAGGCATGGGATATCTTAGAAACCATTCATGAAGGCAATCCTTCTGTTAAACGCTCAAAACTTCAAAGGTTTACTTCTAGTTTTGAAAACTTTTCATGAAAAAAAGTGAGACCTTTGATGAATTTTATGCAAAGTTAAGTGAAATTGTGAATTCCAGCTTCAATTTAGGTGAAAAAATACCATAATCCAAGATTGTGGAAAAAAATTTGATATCCTTGCTCGATTGGTTCCAACCAAAACTTACGGCTATTGAGGAGGTTCAAGATATTGACAATCTCAAGCTGAATCATTTGGTTGGAAATCTTCAAACCTATGAGGCTCATATGAATTTCAAAACGAAACGAAAATATAATGTTGCTTTTAGTAGTGCTCATAGAGATGGAAAAGAATCTGATGAAGATTGTGAGTTTGATTCCAAGATTACAAATGCTTTTGTAAAACAATTCAAGAAGTCTTCTCAAAAAAATGAAACCTAATCTTGTGGGAGCAACTCACAGATCCAAAGGAAAAGAGAAACTAAAAATTAAACCTATAATGGAGAAGAAGAAAGGAAAAATACAAGGGAATCCTCAAAGAGTCTAATGCTATGAATGCCAAAGTTTTGACTACTTTGTTCAAGAATGCCCCAACCGGTTGAGGAAGAAGAAAGTCTATGCTATCACTTGTGACAATGAGTCAGAATCTGATAAGGATGAAAATGACAATGAGGTTCAAGGCAAAGAGGAGCATGAACAATTTCTTGCTTTCATGGTGGTTTCGTAGCTGAGGGACAGATAGATTATACCGAAGGGCAAGTTAAGTATGCTCATGGTCAAAATGTTTCTACTCCTTCATACTTTGACGGATCTGAATACTTGTACTGGAGTGCTTGAATGAGGGTGTATTTATTGGCATTCAATGCAAACCTATAGAGTATCATAGAATAATGGTTTGAGATGCCATATGAACTTGACTTGGCAACAAACTTGAGAGATTTGAAGCCTCAAGAGCAATGGAGTAAACTTGAGTTGTAACACTTTGGATACAACTCAAGAGTATTAAAGGTAATACGAGGTGCGATCTCTAAATGTGAGCATATTTCTCATTGTGAGATGGCCAAAGAAACATGGGATTTGTAAAAGTCTATCTATGAGGATGCAAGTTCTAATGGTGAATCTTATAGTACCTCCATCCCTTATGTATTGAATGTTGATTCTTCAAATGGAAATTTGTCTTCAACCAATAGTGAGAATGAATGCTTCACTCCAAGGTCATCAAATGGTGGTAGTGAGTCTTCAAGTGCGAAAGAAGAAATAGATGGTGTAACTCTTCGCGAAGCATATGAGATGTTGTATAAACGGAGTTTCACCTTGACAAAGATGAACATCAAGTTGTCCACCAAGCTCAGGCTAAGTAGAGAGGGGAAAGAGAAAGTATAGCCAGAGTTCATAGAAGTTCAAATGGAAGTTAGTGATCTCTCAAATGAAATGGAGTCTCTAATTGCCAAACTTTCCACATGTGAAATAGAGAGAAATCAATTGTTTCATGCTCGTGATAAGTTGAAAGAGAAGAATGGTGGTCTTGAAAGAGAGTTAGAGACTTGTTCAAGGTCCATGAAAGAGCTTGAAGCAAAAATTATTTCCTTGGAGTTGGAACTCGAAAGGCCAAAGCTTCAAGTGCACAAAGAGTGGATGCGACTCATTGTACTCAATACATAGCCAATGATAAAGAAGGAGTTGGCATCATCAAATGACATGTCTCACCATCCAAAGCTTCAACTTCCAAGGATGAAAGCACTTGAGATTTCATGGCTAGGGGTAATATCACTTTATCTTCTTCATAACTGTGTAACCAATGGTAAATTCATTTATATTTGTCATCACTGTGGGCTCAAGGGTCACATTAGACCTCATTGTTTTGAATTACTTGAGACCAAACATGAAGCGAGGTTGTGTTTGCCTACACCTAGGAATAAGAAATTGGAAACCAAGTCGAGACAGGTTCCCATTGAAGGGGAATGGAACCAGGATATCGAGACACCACTCAAGTACCGCAATTCTCACAACATTGTTCATACAAAAGCGATTTGGGTGAGAAAGCTTGACTTGGGTTAATTTGTTTATTTATTATTTTTTTTTATGTTTTTTCTTTTTGTTTTGAGTTTTTTTGTTTGTTTTTCTTATTTTTGGGTCTTTTGTGAATGTTTGTTCATTTCTTTCTTGCTTTGTTTATCAAAAATCTAAAAATATTTTCTTTGTATGGTTTTGCAAGCTAGAAATTTTTGAGAAGTTCTTGGTGCATATTGAAATTGATGAGAATATCCGTTACTTGTTAATGAGTGTGTGTTATCTATGATTTTTACTCATTTTGGATTGTGTATACTTTGATTAATATGTCTCATTCTGTAAACACTCTTGGATTAGCAAATACCAAACCTTCTGTATAAGTGATCAAAGTTCTCTATAGACTTCTAGCAGCGTTTTTTTTTTTTTTTTTTTTTTTTTTGAGAAATTGACTAGTGCTAGCATATATTGGGTGATGTGGAGTCTCTTAACCCCCTACTATCTTTTTACACTCCACTGCTTACCCCTCTGTATTTGTCTCTCATCGCCTGGGAAAAAGGCTACTTCAAAGTTACTAACCAGGTTTCATTATTTGTTCCATCCCTCTCTGGTTTGGTTTCCACACTCTTGAGCACGAAGTCGTTGATGAGTGTGCAAGGAAATTGTATACATTATTTGAGGGAAAGCATTCACATTTAATCAAGAAATACCCCTTGATCACTAGAGGTTTAACTTTCTTAGTCATTTGTAGATTCTCTTGTCGGAGGTCTAGCCATCAGATCACTACTAGGATTGGAATCCAGTGTTTGTTGAACTCCAAGTGACATACACATACTTTTCTCATAAGATCTGTGCTTTTCACATGTTGCATCCCATTTTTTCATGAGGAATCTTCTAGAGATTGTGCACATTGTGTTTTCAAGTAATTGTGTTTCTTGGATATTCTTGTGTGTTTTGAAGTACAAATTTGAAATTCCTTACTTGCTCCACCATATTGATTTTTTGATGAGGAGGTTATTTGTTGAGGGGGAGTTGGTTAAGCATGGACTTATGTTGTCTGTTTTCAGAGGGAGGTAAATACTTGTTGGTTTGCTTGTTGCCATGTATTGCTTAATTATCACATGTTATTGGTTATTACATCATGTCCTTGCTTATGTAGCTTTTGTCCTGACTTTTGTTGATTGAGCTTCCTTTGACAATTCATAACAAAAAAGTAGAGTATGTTTAAAAGGGAATTTTTTTAAGTAGTGTTGTTGTTTGATAACATGGTGTTCTTTTCAGATTTTTATATTGTCATAAGTTTCATGTTATTATATACTCTTGTGGCACTAATAGTTATTTTGTATATCATGACCTTGAGAAATTTGTTTTTGTTGGTTGTAATGGGTTAGGGTGATTAGGTTTTCTTTGTTAGGTGTATTTTGTCACGGAATTTCCAAATGGAAGACTGTTAGGTTTTTATAATTGGCAATCTCGTTGGACAAAACACTATTCAGTTGTATTTTTATTCGCTCTATTGTATCTGTGAGTTATGAGAGTTTAGATGTGAATTCAACCCAAGTTGTGCCTGTGTAGAGGAGTTTGTGCTTGTCACGACCGAAACTCGCCCCTATAGGTTCAGCATCGTAACCAGCCAGTAATCCATAGATCGAATACAAGCATATATCATCCATTGAGCTGTGTAGACTTATATGAGACAGGAAATATTTAAACTTTTTATATACATATATTATCACAACATTCATGCGTCATCATATATACAGAATAGACAAAAATTTAAACTTTAATCATATAGCCCTGATCACTTGACATGTCTGGAATCTCTGCGGGAGGTGTATAAGTTGGCTAAAAAAAATAGATTCCAAGCAAACGCCTCTAAGCCTGGTCATGCGCTTGATCACTTACATAAATATATACATAAACAGTGAGCTGGGGCCCAGTGAATAACAACTATGTAAAGGAGTTATGAATAATGTCCTTACTGTAATTAAAATCAGTCAATTTCAACAGTAAATCAGTTCTCAAATCACAATCATATACTTATCAAATTTATATTGAAATCAAAGTAGTCATACGTGGTACATCCAATAGCAGAATAGTACAGTAGGTCATAAAGACCGAATAGTCAGAATTAATGGCCATGTTATCAATACAGTAAACAGAAGTTCCAAGAATTGGAACTGACATAGATCTCTATAACTGTAACAGTGAGCATTAGCAATAACAGATGCTATGGATGCCACGAATACAGTTCATAAAACAGGACAATCATTCATTCAGAAAACAATGCCATTTCAAAAACAGAGCTTAATATCATTCAAAATAAATATAATTTGAACATAGATTTATAACGTTGTTACTTATAGATAGTTCCAGAGACAGATCAGACGGACCGTAGCACGTGACCTACCTAACACATTACAGAAACACATTAAAACACAATATCACATCCTTAATTAAACTTAACTTCTCTTGTCTTTTTCTGTCTAAGTAATCTGAAATTCTACAAATCCTTCTTTTCCAAATAGACTGTTTTCTTACCTAACTTCTTAATCAATTACTACTATATCAATGACTTATTCTTTAACCATCTAATTTTTGTTGATTGATAGCTTATTAATCTTCATTGAGCCAAAAATCATGTCTAGAATGCTTGGAAAGAAATGAAAATGAAAATACGAAGAAGATGTAATTTTCCAAAACATGCTAAAAAGACTTGACCGCTCAAGCGAATTGCACAGTCTACAAAAATATTGAGAGCTTGAAATGTTCGCTCGAGCCACCAATTGGTCATTCGAGTGGTCTGTAATTTTTCTGGGCTTTCAAAACTGAAGATTTAGCTCCCAAACTTTATTTCAAAACTTAGGTTCATGCTTGACTCAATTTAAATATGTAATTTCATTAATAAATGAACTCATGGCTAATTTTAAATTATAAAACAAAACCTTCTTCGATTTGTCAAACTCAAATTATAATTTATTTCTTACTTGTCCAAATTTAGATTCAATTCATTTTCTTCATATCAAACCTAATTTCAAACTCATAAATTCTAAAACATGGATTAAGCTTTCAAAATACAATTCCAAAACTTGGGTTCATACATGACTTGTCTAAAAATACACAAACTCTTAAATAATCAAAAAAACATGATCAATTTTAAATCATTTACATCAAAACTCCTTTAAATTAAAAAATTAAGCTTTTTTATCTTAACTCAATTTTTAACCCAAAACTTAGGCTGTGTTTGGTAAGGTTTTGAAAAATCGATTCCCTCCCTTCCCCTAAACCATTTGTTTGGATAGCGTGTTCAAAAATTGATTCCACCACAGTTTTCAAAACACACTTCTATTTCACGTTTGGCAGAACTGTTTGCAGGCCAAAGCTCTCACATTTTCGTACATACACTCTGATTTGTCTTCTCCATTCTTAAATGGTTCACGTGCCAAAGAAGAGCAAAGCTGAAGATGCTTCACGGGTGAACTGCAACTCTTCAATTACTTTCTCCTCTCTTTGAATGATTCTCTGACCTTCAAATCCAAACAATGCCTGTGAACCGATTCCTTCCCACCCATAAATTGGCATCGATAAGCTCCCACAAATCAAGGGACTGTCAATTTGCGCATTGTGGTCGATTCACCCTCCGAGCAACGAAACAACGACAACAAAGAGGTACAATGTTCATAAATTTTTTGAATTAGAAATATATATGGGTTCTGGTCTTGATTGATTCTGTGCTTACTTCCGACATGTATGTGTCGTAGGTGAAATTTGTGGAGCCTTTTCTCAAATCAGAGGGCGTCTGAAGCAACGCAGATCAATCAGCTATACCCACTTCGTCCCCAGTTACAATTATTCAACTCCTGCTCATGTAGCATGTATGTCCTTCAGTCAATCTGTTATGCAATAAATGAGAAGTGTAATGGGTTATCTCTGATTTGGGCAAAAATTGGCTGAGCCGGTCATCCACTAGGACATCTGGCCGATCGTCAACCCAGACTTCTAGCCAATTGACTGGTCGATCAACTACCAACGGGTTGGTTTAACTATTTCTTGTTTTGCTTTTGGTTTCTTCTTCTGCTCTTCTTCTGTTTTCTTATAAGAATGTTTATATTTCGATTTCCCAGCACTCTTTTAGTTTTGTTGTGATTAATCTTCATTTATCATATTTGAAGTTTCATATGGATTTCTTGCCTTTTTAGTGATGGATGAGGTTCGATGGAAACAAGTTTCTTAGGACTTATGCAAAAGTTGGAGAAGGTGTTCTATTTTTCAATTTCCACATAAGCTTACTTTAATATAAATTATGTGTTAGATGGATACGAACAATTCAGATGATAATCAAGACACAAAAATGTGGAACTCTAGAATTGAATTAAGGCTTATTAACATGTTGAGAGATAAGGTGCAAAAAAACCAATCAAAAAACTATAGTACTGTCTGGACGCCTAAGCATTGGACCCATTTTGCAACAAAGTTCCAAAATGCATATGGGTTATGATACACACCAAAACAGGTCAAACAAAAATATCAGCAACTCAAAGCTAATTACTTAACTTTCAAACGGCTTTAGGCACAGACTGGTCTTGGATGGGATCTAGTTGTAGGCACAGTTATTGCACCTGATGCCTTTTAGGATGAGGTATCATATTAACCTGTTCCCTTTTATTTATATTTATTTGTAAAATTTTGTCACACGTACCATACACTTATGTTCATATTTTCCAATTGGAGGTAGGCATCAAAAAATGTAAAGAAATTCAGGACTAAAGGATTTTAGTATTTTCACGAAATAGCCGAAATTGTTGAACACTACTCTCGTAGAAATGTTTTTTTATGAAATCTTTTTAATTCAAACCTTTTTTTTTTATTAAATATGAAGAACACATAAATAGTGCATACTATTTAACAAATTTTGTAAAGCATGTAGAAATGTTTTTTTATTAAATATTTTAATTCTATTTTTTTATTAAATATTACATAAATAGAAAATTTTATTAATTGACAATTTTTTTTTAACAACTAAAAAGCTAATGGTAGGTAGCTTATTTACACCAACATGTCAAGAGCTGATGGCAGGTAACAACTCAAGAGCAAATATACACCTACCTCTTTTATACCACCATTTTCCTATTTTCCAAGTTTCACCAACCCCACAGGAAATTAAGGAGATGTTTGGGATGTTCTAAATAAGTGCATTTTTTGACTTTTATAAAAATAAAAATAAAAATGTGTAGAAAAGTAGAGAGGAGATGTTGAAAGATGTTAATAAATGTGACCCAAATAAGTGTATGTATGCAAAAAAGTACACTTTTTTAGTGCATGCCAAGCAAACACTAAATATGTAATGAGGTCAATACGTTAATTACAAAAAAATGGATTATACTACTAAAAACAAAACTAAAAGACAAATACAAAAATTACAACAAAAACAGGTACTTATATCCATGAACAAAAAAAATTAGTGACGAGACAGTACAAATACATCAATAAAAAAGGTAATTAGAAAAAATAAAAATAAAAAGTAGTACAACAAACACAACAATTAAAAAAAAAGTAAGTAGAAGTACATCTTCAAAACAACCAAATACCGCAGATTGAGGAATACATCTAATCGCTCATCCAAACACGTCAAATGTCATTGTCAGGTGGTGGTGGAGGTGGAGGGAAGTATTGATGGTAGATCTGACTGACTCGATGGTCAATTTGATCAATGCGCTTGCTTGTCACTTCATGACGTCTCTTAGTGTCCACACGAAACTCATCAAATTGCTGAATAAGTGAGTTCTGAGCGGCGACAAATGCATCGAACTGATTATCCAATGCATTGAACTGATTAGCCATTTGTTGTTCCCATTGAATGCATGGATTATGTCATTATTGTTCCATTGCCAAATAATCATTCCAGTATTGCGGTTGTTCATTTTGTGGCATGGCATTGGCATTGGGGTCTTCGAGAGCATCATCTATTGGTGCATTTCCAACATTCAAAGATCCCAATAAGTTTTCAGCGCCACCAGCTCGGGTAAGTGTGTACTCTAAAATCGGTGAAGTGATTTTAGTCTCTGCTTCACCTACAAGTCTAACATGAAAAGCTTTGAAAATTTTGGTTAGCAGAGCTCCAAAAACTAGTGACCGGCCACTAATACTACCTAGATTTGCAACTATCAATTCCTTCATTAGTATGTAGCATAAATCCAATTTATATCCTACTTGAAAATAATATAACAAATAAGCATTAAAAATTGGAACTGTATCAAAATGTCCTGTTTTTTTTAGTCATATTTTCTGCTATGAATCAATGGAGAATACGAAGGTGGGGTTTCAAACGTCTTATGTGTAAATTATTGCCGGTAAATCACCTCTCATAAATTGTAGTATACACTTCACTTATATCACCAACAATGTCAAGCAAGTCAGACTCACTCTGAAAATGGATTTGCAAATTCCCTGGCTGAACTCCAATAATTTGTGCCAAAGTGTGAATGTTAAATGTGATTGTTTTACCTTTGACATAAGATGTAAGACAATAGTCTCCATCTTCTCCTTCAGTAAGTCTCAAGTGAAGATAAAATAAATACACAAGACATGGATATACCTTTTGTGGTAAATTGATTAAATTTAGTAACCCCATCATCTCAAGTTTGGAAACCAACAGAGGATCATATTGAGGAGCAAGATTTACCCTTCTCCTGGTGACAATTGGCCGGTTGCAAAAATGTTGAAAAGCTTGTTCATGATTATAAGTGAGCAAATCAGTAGTTGGATAAACCTGTTCATGCTATTGTTGGCGTGGTGGAGGGTTAGAGGTTTCGCCATGTTCTGGTCTTGCTCTTTTTGTTCTAGGCAAGACTTCTGAAGGTAAGCAAAAGGATAGCAAAAGGTAAGCAAAAGGTGTGGAAGGTTTCAGCTACTATTGCGAAGAAATGGTGTGCAATAGGATAGCAAAACTGAAGCCTCAGGTTGAGCCTTGTTGAAAGTTGGGAACAGGTGTAACCGGTTGACCGGTTGGAAGACCCCCTGGTTGACCTCTCGGTTGACCGGTTCTGTGCAGCTGTTATGGAACGATTCGACTGCTGTTCTGTGCAGCTGCTATGGAACGATTCGACTGCTGTTCTGTGCAGCTACTATGGAACGATTCATCTCTTCTTATTTTACACGGATATGATTTGTAAATATATAGATTGAATTTGTGAAATTAATTGAGGTAGGTAGTGGGCTGAATTTGGATTCGGCTGCTGTTGTGAAGCTCTGAAATTCATCAAAGCTCTTCCTCTCTTCTTTTTTTACACGGATATGATTTGTAAATATATAGACTGATTTTGTGAAATTAATTGAGGTGGGTGGTGGACTAAATTTGTGAAATTAAATGAGGTAGGTGGTGGGGGAAGTAATGAAGGTGGTTGTATGTTTACTGAAGTTGGCGGTTATATTGAAATGAAACTGATGAAAGTAAATAAAGATGGTGAAGAAGTTGGTGGTTGTATTGAAGTAATGAAGTTGTTAGTCGTTTTGAACTGATATAAAAGTTATTGGTTGAATTCAGATGATATAAATGATGAAGGATGCCTGAGTTTTCCACGAAATTGATGAAATTTAGCAAATAAAAAAATTCCAATAATATTGAATTATGTGTGCTGCGTAGATGCTAATCAAATGATATTAGCAAATGAAGAAATTCCAATAATATTGAATTATGTGTGCTGCGTAGATGCTAATTAAATGATATTCAAATTTTTGTTTGACTCCTAATATATATAATACTGATAAATTTTGTAGTCATTTACTTGAAAATAACAATGCATTAAATAACAAATGATTTATGATAGTAATTATTAAAAATATAAAAATATTTTAATTGGAAAATATTGAAAAAAAAACATAATTCGAACTAAATATACAATCAAAAGTTCGGTATGATCAATAATTGAATATTTATTGTGACCTTCAAATTATTTTGTTTGTAATATTTTCAATTAAAAAAATGTTAATGTTAATGTTAATTTTTTTTAATAATTAATTTTTTGAATTGAATTTGAAAAAGAGTTTGGTTATGATTATTATTTTTTGTTAATCATTAATTTTTTCTATTGAATTTTAAAAAGAGTTTGGCTATGAGTGTTATTTTTTTGTTAATAATTAATTTTTTGAATTGAATTTTAAAAAAAAAATGTTTGGTTATGGCTGTTGATCAAAAATTTCAATAAAGTTTTGAGTTATGTGTTCGGTTATGAATTATAGCTTTTTGAATTAAGTTTTGAAAACTATTTTCAAAATTCATAACTAAACAAATTTTTTTATTTCACGTTTCACATTAAGCATTCAAACTCAATTCAACATTCAACTCAAAACTCAATTCATTCTCAAAACTCATAATCAAAAAAAATTTCTACACTGGAGTTATAATTCTAAAACTCACAAACTCAAAATACAACTCTATTTTCAAATCATATTTCTAAAACTCTACCAAACGCTACCTTAATTTTTTCTAAGACTTTTCCTTCTTCTCTTCAAAATATGAAATTAAATAGCTCAATGTCTTCAAAATCCATGATGCATGTAAGTATAAAACTCAACTACTTCATAGTGTTCAAAATCAAACTCAATTTGATGATATTATGAGATCAACTTCCATATTCATTAACCTAACTCATTCTTCTTCATCTTCTTGCTAATTTCTTTTAATTACATGAAATTGAGTCTAATTACCTCTTAATTTCAGCTTCTAGATAATTTATCTACAAGATTTGAGCTTTAATTTCTACCTAAAATCTTCAATTTGGTAAATTCTTGACAAAATCTTAAACTTTTCTTTAATCTTGCACTTTTCCAAGCTTTTCCTTACCTTTCTTCATCATTTCCAACACAAAGTTTTGAATTCTCACTCTTTATCTCTCTCGGCCTCTCTCTCTGTTTCTCTCTCTCTCTCTTTCTCTCTCTGCATTTCTAAATTCTTCCGGCAACTTCCTATTCTTGACTCCACTGATCTCTTATTTATATATATTATATAATGAGATATCTATTTTCATCAACCAATCCATGTGATTGTATATAGGGATGGCGATGTGAAACCGACCCGATTACCCCCCGACCCTGATTGGAACGGTTTTTCTCTGAAAAATACCCTCAACGGACAGGGGATGGTATTCGAAAATGAATCCCCGACCATTTTCAGGCTAGGGATGGTGATACGTTCCACAGCCTCAGACTCGGCCCGTCTCTGGCCCCGTACCCGATTCCCCCCGATATGAAATTATCATTGTACCACTGTCTCTATATATATATATATATATATATGTTTTCTCTCTTTCTTTTCTCATTTTAGGGTTAGGGGTTCATAGAGACACTGAGACACTCTCTTCTCTCTCTCACTCTCTTTTCTCTCCGCAATTGGCATCGTCTCCCCCTTCGCGGCAATACGCTGCTCCGTCACATGCTCTTCATCACCGTCGCCTCATTCTCATCATTCATCGCCTCCTCTGACACGACGGATATCGCCTCCCTCTTTCTCTCACACACAACGGCTGCTGCTCACTGCCCCTCCCTCACTACCGATTTTCAAAGGGTCCTCTCTCTCTCTCTCTCTCTCTCTCTCTGTTTTTTGCTTTTGTTCTTCAGATCTAGAAAATGATAAAGATGAAGATGAAGATCTGTTGTTGTTTTGAAATTGGTTTTTGTATTTGAGATTACTTTTTGCCTGATGTATTTTGTATTGGATTTTTCAGCTTTGCAAAACTGCCGCAGAGCACCTTGAAATTTTGTTCCTTAAAGTCAATTTTGACGAGAATAAGCCGATGTGCAAAAACTTGAATGTAAAGGTGCTTCCTTATTTCCACTTCTAGCGTGGAGCGGATGGATAGTTGGATTCTCTTTCTTGTTCATTTGCTAAGGTGTTGTTGTAGTTTGAAGAAAATACAAGAATTTCTTGTATTTTCTGGAGCTAAATTATTTTATTTTTTTGGCTGGGGAATTTTTCGGGGTCGGGGAACTTCTCTCTCTCTCTTTTCACCTCTCTCTCTCTCTCTCTCTCTCTCTGCATTTCTAATTTCTTCCATCAACTTCCTATTCTTGACTTCACTGATCTCGTCTCTATATATATATAATTACATAATGAGATACCTATTTTCATCGACCAATCCAAGTGATTGTATATTAACTTATATATATATATATATATACTTTCATTAGTTAATTAATCTTGTTTATGTTTCATTAGTAAAGATAAATTCTTGATCATAATTGGTTTAATTAGTCTCAATTTAATTTAATTTCTCCAAAATAAGTCTTAACTTAATCATTCTTAATTTTATTAATCTAAATCAAATTTTTAATTAAACCCTTATAAGGCTCTATATATTAAACTGATTTAAAATAACATCCCCTATTAGATGAATCACTACCTGAATTCTAATTAATTAATCATGTCTAAATATTATTGGGTTTGATTCGTATATGATTTTATAATAGAGTTATTTTGGAATTAGAAATTGAAAGCCTAAATGGCTTAAGAATGTGAAATTGATGAGTTTAATCAGTTTAATTTCGAGTATTAGACCATATGGGAGTTTAATTAAATATTCGATTCACTTTAGTAAAATTAAGATTTGGTTAATTGGGTCCAAGTTTGAGTTAATTAAATTATGAGGATTGGGAATTGTGGTTATTCTGAATTAAATTTACTTAAGAGGTACCCAATTTGAATATGTAATTTATTGACGGAAATTTTGAGTCTGATCAGGCTTAAATGATTTGGGAAACTAAAATTGATAATGGAAATAAGTTTAATTTAATATTTGGAGCCTTTTGGGAGTTTGATTAAAAATCCGATTCAGATTGATAAATTTAATTATGATTGATTGGGCCTTAATTGAAGTTGAGGAATTTGTGATTAGTTACGATTAATTCTAAATAAATGGAGTTATACATGATTAATTAATTAGAATTCATGTAGTGATTCGTCTAATAGGGGATTTTATTTTAAATCAGTTTAATATGTACAGCCTTATAAGGGTTTAATTAAAAATTTAATTCAGATTAATAAAATTAAGAATGATTAAATTAAGACTTATTTTGGAGAAATTAGATTAAATTAAGACTAATTAAAGCAGTTATGGTCAAGGATTTATCTTTCTTAATGAAACATAAACAAGATTAATTAACTAATGAAAGTATATATATATATATATATAAGTTAATATACAATCACTTGGATTGGTCGATGAAAATAGGTATCTCATTATGTAATTATATATATATAGAGACGAGATCAGTGAAGTCAAGAATAGGAAGTTGATGGAAGAAATAAGAAATGCAGAGAGAGAGAGAGAGAGAGAGAGAGAGAGAGAGAGAGAGAGAGAGAGAGGGGGGGGAGAAAAACAGAGAGAGAGAGGCGGAGAGAGAGAGAGAGAGAATTCAAATATATGTACTGGAAATGATGAAGAAAGGCTAAGGAAAAGCTTGGAAAAGTACAACGTTGAAGATGAGTTCAAGATTTTGTCAAGAATTCGTCAAGTTGAAAATTTTAGGTAAAAAATTAAAACTCAAACCTTGTAGATAAATCATCTAGAAGCTGAAATTAAGAGGTAATTAGGGTCAATTTCATGTAATTAAAAAGAAATTAGCAAGAAGACTTTGAGCTATTTAATTTCATATTTTGAAGAGAAGAAGGAAAAGTCTTATAAAAAAAAGGTAAATTACAAATACAACCCTTAAGGTTTGCTTAAAATACAGATTTTCTATATGATTTGAAAAATTATAAATATCCTCTTATTAGAATTTTTTATTTAACAGAATTAACTAAAAAAATAAAATTCATAATTGCTCTCCTATATAATAAAAAAATTACCTAAATTATTAATTGAAACATATTTTTAACATCATTAAAAATAATTAATTGACTTGATAATTTATTAATAAAAGAGGCAATCTATTATGAAATTAGAAACCTCTGAGGTGGAATGTAATTTTCAAAACCACAGGACGCGATTTGTATTTTAATCAAAGTTTAGGGGGTGTTATGTAATTTACCCTATAAAGAATTAAGTTTTGGGTTAAAAATTGAGTTAAGATTAAAAAGCTTAATTTTTTAAAATTAAAGGAGTTTTGATATAAATGATTTAAAATTTATCCCTTTTTTTCGATTATTTAAGAGTTTGTATATTTTTAGACAAGTCATGTATGAACTCAAGTTTTGGAATTGTATTTTGAAAGCTTAATCCATGTGTTTAGTTAGAATTTATGAGTTTGAAATTGGGTTTGATATGAAGAAAATGAATTGATTCTAAATTTGGACAAGTAAGAAATAAATTATAATTTGAGTTTGACAAATCAAAGAAGTTTTTGTTTTATAATTTAAAATTAGCCATGAGTTCATTTATTAATGAAATTACATATTTAAATTGAGACAAGTATGAACTTAAGTTTTGAAATAAAGTTTGGGAGCTAAATCTTCAGTTTTGAAAACCCAAAAAATTTACAAACCGCTCGAGCGAACATTTCAAACTCCCAGTATTTTTACAGACTATGCAGTCCGCTCGAGCGACCAAGTGGTGGCTCGAGCAGTCAAGCCTTTTCAACATTTTTGGAAAATTACATCTTCTTCTTATTTTCATTCTCATTTCTTTCCAAGCATTCTAGACATAATTTTTGGCTCAATGAAGATTAATAAGTTATCAATCAACATATATTAGTGGGTTAAAGAATAAGTCATTGATTTACTAGTAATTGATTAAGAAGTCAAGTAAGAAATCGGTCAGCTAATTAAAATTCAAATCTCCTTGATTAATTAAATATAAAATATTATAAGTGGCGGGGTCGTCACAAGACATTCTGTATCTTGACTAAGGCATTCATTGTTTGCCACTTTGCTAACTAAGTACAGGGATCAGAAGTCAAAGTTGATTAACTGCTTGAGCGGTCTTTCTTGCACTCAAGCGAAGAAGTGGTTCATCCAATATCTCTGCCTGCATTTAAAACTTCTGGAAAACATGTTTTACCGCTCGAGCAATAGATGTTGTAAGTGGTTAATCTATATGTGAGTATCGCCTTTAGTCACACTGCTCAAGCGGTAAAGTGAGCGCTCGAGCGGTCTTTACGACTCTGTTTAGTATAAAGTGTGTTGTTTGTTATTTTTAGGATTTAACCCGTCTAGATTCTTAGAGATGATGAAAAAACGAAGTATTCAATATTGGAGGGTGTTTATATATAATTTTCCTTGATGTATAGGAGGTGATCGAATAATCAATAAACTACATATTGATGAACATCAAGGCTTGGTTTTGTTCTCTTATTCACAAAAAGAAAGAGGTGTTCATCGGTGAATTTCGAGGAACTTGGATTGAAGCTTTGATGAATTCCAAAATTGCTCATCATCAAGGATTCAACGGCGGCATTGTGGATTCAACATTGGGAAACACAATTCTGAGATGAAGACGATAGTAGAAAAGGCACATCAGGTTCGGTTCAATTCTGGTGTAGATTCCTAAGTAATTGAGAATTCTCATGTATAATTATTTTTGTCTTCTTAATGGATTATTTTGTTGTCTTGATCCATAGTTTTTTATCATAATTGGAGGAGTCCCATTGTGATTTCTTTCACGTTAAATTATTATACCAATTTGTTGTTGATATTTTGATTGGGATTGTTATTCGTTATTTTAAATTGAATCATAACCACAAATCATTATCTTGAGGGTTTTTAGATTTTTCACAATTATTTATGTTTTAGTATATTTTGACTTTTTAACTATAAAAATATATCAATTTCAATCCTTCAAACTAGGATTGAGAAAGAATTTATAAAATTCACAAATTGAACCGATTCATTCTAATCTGATAGGTTTGGGCTGGATTTTTGAATCCATGGTCTGGTTCTAGATTGGAAAATTGAGGAACCGTTTCCCACGGATTGGTTTCGGATTTCACTTCACGGTTCTAGATTGGAACCGATCCACATCGTATGCAACTTAGACTATATTCATACCATATATTCCTAATATATACTATCCTTACCTCTTATATATAAAACGAAAACGCTAATTCATAACATTTCATTCTCTTCTCTTCTTTGAGTGTGCGGCAGTCACTTTGTTGCTATTGTTGTGTTATTTTTTAGTTTTAGTTTTGTAATGCTGTAATGATGGAACCAGTTTTAGTTTGTTTTGGAATTTGGTGATAACTGCTACTATTATTGCTGTGGTACTGTATATTATGTTTATTTAAATTAATAGTGGAACAATATGCGTGTTTATATTTAAAAAAATTATGGGCAGATTCATATTGAAATGAAAATGTTATATGATTTTTCTTTGTTAAAAGATTATGTCAATCTGTAGTTCCAAACCAAGCCTAACCATGTTTAAATGGTTTTGTTCGGATTGGTTTCATAATTTAAATGTGAAAAATCTAGAAAGACCTCTAATGTTGATTTGTGATTATGTATCAATTTTAAACAGTAAACAACAATTCCAATCAAACAATCAAGACAAATCGACACAACGATTTTACGTGAAAAAACCACAATTGGACACCTCCAATTGTGATAAAAAAAACCACGGGCAACAGCCACAAAACAATTCACTAAGAAGATATAAAGGAATTACATAGGCATACTCTCAATTACCTAGCGAATCCACGCCCGAATTAAACCAACCCCTATGTGCCTCTTCCAACCCCATCTTCACCTCAGAATTGTCTTGACCATAAGCCACTCCAGAATCCACCAGAGCTTCAAGCTTGAATTCTTCAGAATCCACCGAAGAACAACTCTCTCTTTTGTGTAGAACAAACAAATAATCCTTTGATGTATACTCTTTAAACCATAAGTTGAATACTCAATCAAAATATCAAAGAAAACCAGCAAAATATCCCCAGATATAAACCCTAATATCCAAAAAGAAGATCTGGAGAAGTAATCCTAAAATCTGACAGAAACCCGTACTTATAGAAATCTGGAACTGCGAGGCTCGCTCGAGCGAGGAACCAAAAACGAGTGTTTTCCGTAAGTGGCTTCGCTTGAGCCACGCAAGCTTCGTTCGAACGCACATTCATCTCTTTCAGGTTTTTTGCCAGACGTAGTCTTCGCTCGAGCAAGCAAGGGCGGACATGCAACTTCAAATGCAATTTTGCATTTTGCTTCGGGGGCACTGCCCCTCGACCCCGCCTGGGCGCTGCCGCAGACCCGCCAAGGGGCGCTGCTCCCTGGACCCCTACGAGCTGACCGGGCAGCTCGATCCCCGTCATAATCAGTGAAGTGGCAATCTTGAAAGTATTAATCATCACAAACTTCTCTGCAAGGCACAATTCGGGTTGGATTCGCATCTAAAAACTCATAGCCTCACTAAAATAAAAAAGTGTGAAAATAAAGGAGTTTTGTCAAACGGGATTGCCAAGAATAAAAACCTAGCAATCTTCCCATTTGGCAATGCCGTGACAAAACACACCTAGCAAATAAAATCCTAAACACCCCAACCCATTACAGCCAACAAAAGCAAACTTCTTTCTCAAGGTCATGATCTGCAATACAGTTATTAGTGCCACAATCTCCAGAACAACTATTAGTCCCACAAGAGTATAGGAAAAAAACAATAAACATAAGACAAGATTATCTTGAAGCATAAGATAGAAAACATGAATAAATGCGGCTTGGAGATTTTAAAAAACATGTAGCATGAATAGATAAAACCTAAGAAACATGCACCGGACAACCTCACTCCCCCTTTTTGTCATGAATTGACAAAGGAAGCTCAATTAACTAAACCAAGATCAGAAACCACACAAGCAATGACATGATGATCAAAATGATAAAGCAAACTCCTCCTCACTAAAAGCGACCACAAACACTGAAAACAATGAACAAAAAGAAAACGACAAAAATAATATGGTGGCGCAAAGCAAGGAATTTCAAATTAGTATCTTAAAACACACAAGACTATCCAAGAAGCACAATTACTAGTAAACATAGTGTGCACAGTCTGTAGAAGATTCCTCATGAAAAAAAGTGATGCCACATGTGAAAAGCATAGTTCCCATGATAAAAGTGTGTGTGTGACTCTTGGAGTTCGACAAACACAAGATTCAAATCCTAGTAGTGATCTGATAGCTGGACCTCTGACAAGAGAATCTAAGCACAACTACGGAAAGTCAAACCACTAGGAATCAAGGGGTATTTGGTGAGTAAAGGCGGAGGCTCTCCCTCAATCAATGAATCCTTTACTTTTTCCTTTTTTTTTTCTTTCTTTTGCACATTTTTTTCTTTCTTTTGCATATCTTTTCTTTCTTTTGCACACTCATCGGCGGTTGACACGCTCAAGAGTATGGAAACCGAACCAGAGAAGCATGGATATAATAAGGATGGCCTGGTTGGTGACTCTAAGGTAGCCTTTTCCTCATGGCTGGACTACAAAGAATAGAGGGGAAAGCCGTGGAGATGCAAAAAGATGGAAGATGGTTAAGAGACTCAACATCACCCATGATATGCTAGTATAGGTCAATTCCTCTAGAAACGCAAAAGATCAATGACAGAAATCCATAGAAAAAAAATAATCACTAAGGCGAAAGACTCCAAAATATGCTAATCCAAGAGTGTGTACAGAATGAGACATACTAATCAAAAAAACTCATACTCCAAAATGAGTAATGACCACAGAAAGCACGCATATATTAACATGTAATGGGTATTCTCATCAATTCCAATATGCACCAAGGACCACTCAAAAATTTCAAGCTTACAAAACCATACTAAGAAAATCTTTTTGGGATTTTTTTTTTTTCAAAAATAAAGCAAAACAAAAAAATGAACAAGCACACATGTAATGACAAAAAAAAACACACACACACACACAAAAACCCAAAACCTAAAACGACAAAAAATTAACACAAGTCAAGTTTTCTCACCCAAACTGCTTTAGTACGAACAAAGTTGTGAGAATTGCAGTTCTTGGGTGGTGTCTTGACATTGTGGTTCCCTTCCCTTTCAATAGGAACCTGTCTCGACATGGTTTCCAACTTCCTATTTCTAGGTCTAGGTAAACACAACCTCTGTTCATTTTTGGTCTGAAGCAAATCAAATTAGCAAGGTTTATTATGACCCTTAACCTCCTTACGACCGATGAAGTGTCTCTTACCCCATGAGATGTTAGAATTTCTTCCATCTTTGTGAGACACTCTCCCATGCAACTTATAACAATAAGGGCGAATATGACCATGCATACCACAATGATGACAAATAAAAACAGGGTGTACCTTCTTTTCTTTTACCTTACCAACTTTAGGAAGTTTGAGAAGTCCATCCTTATGTTGAACTTTTTGTTCTCCCTTTCCTTGAGTTCTTGTATTATGAGATGTAGATGCACTCTGTTTTTGCTCTTTGTTATCACCAAAGCCAATGCCACTCTTGTCAGAACAAATTTGTTGAGACCCAATGATATTGTCCAAAGTCTTTGATCCTCTGTTCCAAGGACCAATGGTAGCCATAGCCCACTTGAGTTCTTCCTCTTTCTTGATCATTAGTTCTTCCAAAGCAACTTGAGACATCTCGAGGGTTTTAATTTTTTCTTCATATGTTGCATAGATTTGTTGTAGCTCGTTCCTCTCTGTCTCACAAGTCAAAAGTTTTGCACAAAGAGCTTGTCGATCATTAGCTATCTTGATGGCATCAATCCTAGCCTCGGAAATCTCCTCCTTTAGTTTGACATTCTCACTTTCACATACTGTGAGTTTCATAGTGAGTTTGTCATTCAATTTGGATAACTTAAGAGATTCCTTATACAACTTTTCATAAGCTTGCTCAAGCTTTTCATCATCACTTCCCGAGGATTCATCATCAGTGGCATTCTCAACCAGGCTCTTCAGATACTCTGTTCGTCCTTCAGTTTCGGAAGCCGCCATAAAAGCAAGGAATTGTTTATGTCCCTCTTTGCCATGATCTTCATTGTCACTTTCATCTTCATCAGATTCTGATTCATCATCTCAAGTGATGGCAAGGGCTTTCTTCTTCTTCAAACGAGTGGGGCATTCTGAAGCAAAGTGGCCAAATCCTTTGGCATTCATAGCATTGGACTCTTTCAGAGTTCTCTTGTATCTTTCATTTCTCCTTCTTGGCTATAGAATTAATTTTGAGTTTATCTTTGCCTTTAGATTTATGAGTATGAGTAGATTCCAAAAGATTAAAATTCTTTTTCAAAAAAGATTTTTTAAATTGTTTAACAAAAGCAGCCGTAATCTTGGAATCTATTTCACAATCCTCATCAGAATCCTCATCAGAATCCTCTCCAACTCTATGAGCACAACTAAAAGCAATAGCATCTTTTTGTTTCTTTTTGAAATTCCTATGCGCCTCATAAGTTTGGAGATTTCCAACCAACTAATCCAGCTTGAGGTTGTCAACATCTTAAGCCTCCTCAATAGCTGTAACTTTTGGTTGGAACCGATCGAGCAAGGATCTCAAAATTTTTCCCACAACTTTGGATTCTGGTATTTTTTCACCTAAATTGAAGCTGGAATTTACAATGTCACTTAACTTCGCATAAAATTCATCAAAGGTCTCACTATCTTTCATTGAAAAGTTTTCGAAACTAGACGTGAGCCTTTAAAGTTTTAAGCGTTTAACAGAAGGAGTGCCCTCATGAATAGTTTGTAAGATATCCTAAGCCTCTTTTGCGACTTCACAATTACAAATACAACTAAACTCTTCAGGTGTGACAGCGCAAAATAGAGAATTGATACTTTACTATTCCAGCTACTATTTTGGTAATCAATTGTGTCCCACTTATCAATTGGTTTGGGAAAAGTTACTCCATCAACGGTAATAGTTGGTTCGGTCCACCCATTCATGACAGATTGCCAAACTTTTTCATCTATAGATTTCAAAAACGATCTCATCCGAGCTTTCCAAAAAGAATAATTGGATCCGTCAAGTAGGGGTGGTCGAACCATAGAATTTCCCTCACGAATTGAATCCATTATCACAAATCAAACAAGATCTCACTCAAAAGTTTTAAAAAACAAACGAGCAACCCACTCTGGTACCAATTGAAAAATCTAGAAACCCCATAGATGTTGATTTGTGATTATGTATCAATTTTAAGCAGTAAACAACAATTCCAATCAAACAATCAAGACAAATCGACACAACGATTTTACGTGAAAAAATCACAATTGGACACCTCCAATTGTGATAAAAAAAAAATCATGGGCAACAGCCACAAAACAATCCACTAAGAGGATATAAAGGAATTACACAGGTATACTCTCAATTACCTAGCGAATCCACGCCCGAATTGAACCAACCCCTATGTGCCTCTTCCAAACCCGCCTTCCCCTCAGAATTATCTTGACGATGAGCCACTCCAGAATCCACCAAACCAGTAAAATATCCCCAGATATAAACCCTAATATCCGAAAAGAAGATCTGGAGAAGTAATCCTAAAATCTAACAGAAACCCGTACTTATAGAAATCTGGAACTGCGAGGCTCGCTCGAGCGAAGACTCTCTCGCTCAAGCGAGGAACCAAAAATGCATGTTTTCCATAAGTGGCTTCGCTCGAGCCACGCAAGTTTCGCTCGAGCGCACATTCATCTCTTTCAGATTTTTTGCCAGACGCAGTCTTCACTCAAACGAGCACTCTTTCGCTCGAGTGAGCAATGGCGGACATGCAACTTCGAATGCAATTTTGCATTTTGCTTCGAGGGCGCTGCCCCTCGACCGCGCCTGGGCGCTGCTCCGAACCCGCCAAGGGGCGCTGCCCCCTCGACCCCCGCGAGCTGACCGGGCAACTCGATCCCCGTCATAATCAACGAAGTGGCAATCTTGAAAGTATTAATCATCACAAACTTCTCTGCAAGGCACAATTCGGGTTGGATTCGCATCTAAAAACTCATAGCCTCACTAAAATAAAAAGTGCGAAAATAAAGGAGTTTTGTCAAATGGAATTGCAAAGAATAAAAACCTAACAAAATGGATTGATCCTGATTTGACCCAAACCGATGCTCACCCCTACTTCAAACCACCACCTTCATAAAAGGGAAGCATTTGTGCAATTTTTTTTGATTGAAGGTATAAATGTGTATAGATTTATAAATGAAAAAATTTAGTGATATTCACTAATAATTTGAGTCTTATTCAATTAACCTCAATTAACAGAGAATTACAAAGCCCAGCCCAAAACTAAGCGAAATTCGAATTCTCCAGCTCCATATAAGTTCTTTTTATTGTAGCCCAAATCAGTTTTAAGGCTATGCCAGACTTGTTGATTTTTTATTTAATTTTTTGTGTTCCTAACTAATCTTCATGTATATGTTTTCTCTCATACTCTATATATCAAGTAATTATCTAGTTTAAATCCTGAGAGTGGTCTTCAAGAGAGAATGGCCACATATACCAACCAATTTAGATTTTTTATTTTAAACTAAAAAATAATATACTCTGTGTTACAAATATATATATATAATTTGAAAACTATAAATGTCGAACTAAATACTTAATTTTGAAATATAATTACTTAAATAAGCTATATCAGCTTGCCATAACTCATGAACTTGAGATGGCAATGGATCAAGTCTGGGACAGGGCAACCCTTCAAGATTATAAGTAAGAATTTTTAACATGACATTTTGATACGATTCAAGCTAAGCACAAGATTAATATGTTCGAATTTATTAGTTTTAACTCGAACTTGAAAGTGGTTGCCCATAACATAAAGATTAAACAAGTAAGAGCATACACAATGAAATACCTAAAAAAGTGTGTTAAAATGTGTTATATGATAAAAAGTTATAAAAGTGAGACCTAAAAATGTGTATTAGGATATGTTAGGAGTTTGTTAATTTTAAAGAGTGAGTGGTGGTGCAATAAATATGTTAAGGTGTGTGTCAAGATGTGTGTTAAGAATATATATATATATATATATACAAATAATAAAAAAATATATTTTCCAGTGCAGTGGGCTGTCAGTGCTTCTCTCTTTCTCTTTTCTCTCTCTATCTGTTTCTTGTGTGCTACTTGCTAGCTGCAGTTAATAATGTATTTAACATCTAACACAAACAATGTGCACTGACAATGTGTTTAACTGCTTCATTAATATGAACAAAAAACAATTTGGCTGGCCAAGTAATTAACACCTGACACTAGCAGAAGAGTTAACCCTTCCACTGCGGATGCTCTAAGTTTAGTGATAAATTCACATAATACAAAATTAACACAACTAACCCGTCTAATCTAATTATTATATAAATATCAATATCAATCTATCCAATAATATTATGTTCCTCCAATACTTTGTTGGAATGCACATTCTATTTGTGAATCCCTAATTATATAAATTAATTTTAATATAATTTTTCCCTAGTCTAATTGAAGTTTTTTACTGAACCATTTGTTATTTGTTTAGCATGATAAACATGTGTTAATCGTATCATTTATGTCATGTCCAATTGACACATTTATAAACAATTGTCATATATTTATCTTACAGGAATACACAGGCCATTAATCTTATGTGACTTAATTCTGGAGTTCAGACTAATAACACTTGGGTTGAGATAAATGAAATGAGATGACTGTTGTAAGTCCATATATCTATCTCATATTGCTTGGTGAAAATTCATATTAGAATATTTGTAAATGTAATTTTTGTTTATTATTTATGATGTAAAAATAATTTAAATAAAATTGAAAAAAACTAATTACCTATTTGGTAAAATATGCGAGAAGGAAATAAAAGAAAGAAATAATTGTACTGTTTTTATCATTTTTTTTCAAAAACAGTAATAACAGAGAAAACATGTCATTTTATTTTCAATATTATGTATTTAGATGGAAAGTTTTAAATATTTTTAAAATTATATAAAACAATTTTCATCAAATCTCACCAATTTTGATAACAAACATAATATGAGTTTTAAATGAATTTTTCATCATTTTTCTCCTTGTCTTACCATTTGTTATGAAAGTAGAGAGATTGTTGAATTGTATTGAATGAATTACAAGAAGCCTATATTTATAGGCTGAGAAGAAACCTAGATAAGTGTAGAGAAGAAAATAGAGATACATCAAAGATAGGTATAGAAAAAGAGATAAGATACATCTACAATACAGAGAGATAAATATAGAATAATAATAATATATATATCTAACACCCCCCCTCAAGCTCAAGGTGGTAAGTCAGAGATCAACTTGAGCTTGGAGAGGAGATCAGAGAAGCGTCCTGGCAGATAAGCTTTGGTGAAGAGGTCGGCAGTCTGATCAGCAGAGGTAATAAAGAGAAGGCGAACATGAGCACTAGTAACATGTTGTCCTATGAAGTGGCAATCGATCTCAATATGCTTGGTGCGATCATAGAAGACATCGTTATGTGCAATCTGAATAGCACTTTGATTGTCACAATAAAGATTGGTGGCAGCAGAATGAGAAACACCCATGTCAGAACGACGCCAACGAAGCAACACAAGCTCCTGAGTTGTGTTAGCAAGAGCACGATACTTAGCCTCGGTACTAGAACGAGCAACAAGGGTTTGCTTCTTGTTATGCCAAGAAATGAGAGAGTTGCCTAAGCAGAAGCAGAACCCAGTAGTAGAACGACGATCAGTAGGATCCCCTGCCCAATCGGCATTAGAAAAGGCATGCAGCTTTAGAGAAGAGTGAGGGGAGTAGTGAAGACCATGAAACAAAGTTCCTTTGAGATAGCGCAAAATGTGAACCAAAGCAGCATAGTGTGGAGAGCGAGGAGCAATCATAAATTGACTGACAATATGAACAGCATAAGCAATATCTGGACGAGTAACTGTGAGATAGACAAGACTACCAACTAGCTGACGATATAAAGTGACATCAGTCAATAGGGGGCCGTCAAGAGGTGTAAGACAAATCTGAAGATCACTTCTTGTTATGCCAAGAAATGAGAGAGTTGCCTAAGCAGAAGCAGAACCCAGTAGTAGAACGACGATCAGTAGGATCCCCTGCCCAATCGGCATTAGAAAAGGCATGCAGCTTTAGAGAAGAGTGAGGGGAGTAGTGAAGACCATGAAACAAAGTTCCTTTGAGATAGCGCAAAATGTGAACCAAAGCAGCATAGTGTGGAGAGCGAGGAGCAGTCATAAATTGACTGACAATATGAACAGCATAAGCAATATCTGGACAAGTAACTGTGAGATAGACAAGACTACCAACTAGCTGACGATATAAAGTGGCATCAGTCAATAGGGGGCCGTCAAGAGGTGTAAGACGAATCTGAAGATCAACTGGAGTAGTGACAGTCTTGCAATCGGTAAGGATGACACGAGCCAAGAGATCAGAAGTATACTTGGCCTGGGTAAGAAAATAACCAGAGGAATCTTGAGAAATTTCCAAGCCAAGGAAGTAGCTAAGTGAACCCAAATCTTTCATCTCAAACTGGCGGTGGAGAAACTGTTTGAGACTAGAAATACCAACTGTGTCATCTCCAGTGATAATCATATCATCCACATAGAGGAGAAAGAGAATAGTACTGCACTCCGTCTTACGGATAAACAAGGCAGAATCATGGGCACTAGAAGAAAAACCAAAGTCACGAATAGTAGAGCTGAACTTGGCAAACCAGGCACGTGGAGCTTGTTTCAAACCATACAAAGCTCGACGGAGTTTGCAAACCTTGTTTGATGGAACAGAAGAACCAAGAGGGGGTTGCATATAAACTTCCTCAATGAGATCACCATTGAGAAATGCATTCTTGACATCCATTTGATAAAGACTCTAGTGTCGAGTAGCAACAATGGCAAGTAAGCTGCAAACTGAAGTAAGACGAGCAACAGGAGCAAATCTTTCCTCATAGTCAATCCCATATTCTTGACTAAATCCCCGGGCGACAAGGTGAGCTTTATAACGCTCAATGGAACCATCAAAATGAGTTTTGATCTTATAAACCCATCTGTAACTAACAGTACGCTTTCTAGGAGGAAGATCAACCACATCCCAAGTATGAGTTTGATCGAAAGCCTGCAGTTCATCAGTCATAGCTTGTTGCCAAAGAGGGTTAGAAGAAGTTTCTAGATAAGAAGTAGCTTCATGAGAGCAAAAGGCAGTGGAACCAACAATATAATCATGGAGAAGAACAGAAGGTTGCCTTACCCGTGTAGAATGACGCTCAAGTGGAGGAGGAACCTCAATGGAAGTAGGTTCCGGAAGAACGTCCACCGGATCTGGAGAAGGCGTAGGGCCATAAGCAGACACAGGATCCTCAGGATGGACGATAGGCGTAGGCAGCTATGGAAGCATGGGACCAGAATCTGCATCAAAGTCATCAGAAAATAGATCTATAGAAATATCAGTAAAGACCGATGAGTGGGTGGACTGTGGGTAGGTGAAACTTGGAAAGAGTGGAGAACATTTTGTGTTCCCAGAAGACCACATGACGGGAAATACGAAGACACTTGGAGATAGGATCCCAACAACGATACCCTTTACGTTCTATACCATACCCCAGAAAACAGCAAAGACGAGAATGAGGTTCTAGTTTAGTGTGATCATGAGGCTAAAGCAGAACAAAACAAGCAGAACCAAAAACTTTAACAGTGGTATAATCAGGAGGAGAACCATACAAGCGCTCGTAAGGAGAAGTGTTAGCTATTACAAGGGTAGGGACTCGATTGATGTTGTGGATGGCAGTGAGGGCATCTTCCCTCCAAAATTGTTCAAGACAAGAAGAAAAGAGGAGAAGAGCCCGAGTAGTGTCTAGAATATGACGGTGCTTTCTTTCGGCTAGTCCATTTTGCTGGGAAGTGTCTGCACAAGATCGATGAGAGAGAGTACCATGAGCTTGAAGAAAAGAAAGAAAATCAGAATCCAAGTACTCCTTAGCATTATCAGAATGAAAAAGATTAATAGTATAAGAAAACTAAGTGTGGACCATAGCAAAGAAATCATAGTAAATCTATTTAAGTTCAGAGTGATTTTTGAGAAGAAAAAGCCAAGTATAACGAGAAAAATCATCAACAAAAATTACAAAATATCTGGACCCTCCCATGGTAGGTGTGGGGGAAGCGCCCCAAATATTTGAATGCACAAGATCAAAAGAAGCAGTAGAAATAGAATTACTTTTATTAAAAGGTAAGGCAGGTTGTTTAGCAATTTGACAAGATAAACAATCGACATCTTCAAGACAGACACGACCTAACTGACCACTAGAAACTAAATTTTTCAAATGACTAAAAGAGATATGTCCTAAGCGACAATGCTAAAGATGAAAAGAAGACATAGTAGATACAACAGCAACAGTAGATGATTTGTGTGGACTGCAAAGATGGATAAGTTCGAACAGACGTCCATGCTTACGACCTATCCCAAGGATCTGTCTCGTCTAAGGGTCCTGCACCAAACAACCATTAGCAGAGATAATAGTTAGACCAAGTTCACATAACTGACCAACAGAGATAAGGTTCATTTTAAGAGAAGGAATATGGTAAGCATAAAAAAGAGACATAGTGGAAGTAGAGATTTGGTCAATATGACTAACAGGCATATGAGAACCATCAGCAATGTATATAGTGGGAGCAAAAGAGAATGATGACAGAGAAGAAAATAAAGTGGAGTCAGAAGTCTTTTGCTCCTACTATACACACTGCTAATGGTTCTTATATACCTGTTAGTCATATTGGCGTAGCAAGAACATAATCCATGTCTTGAGATCGAAGACTCCCAAAACGAGTCTCCTCTGATAGGAGCTCAGTAGTGGCTTGCTCTAAAGTGGGCAAGGGCAAACGATGGAGCAAAGAAGCACGTACGGGTTCAAAAGTGCTACGAAGAGCCATAAAAAACTGTAATCGTCGCTGATGATTCTGATAAGTAATAAATAGTTATGCATCATCAGAATGAGCCCATGGAGGTTCAGAAAGAGCGAGCTGGTCCCAAACAGACGTCATTTGGGATAGGAAGTCATTGAGAGACTGACCGGGTGCCTAGCGCATGTGATGAAGAGTCTGCAACAGTTGATACTGATGAGCATGTCCAGTGGTCTGATAACGTTCCTTCAAGAAATCCCAAATTGTTTTGGCAGGAGAGGCAAAGGAGTCATCATCCTGAAAGCGTCCAAATTGAAAGTTGATTGAAGGAACTGAGGTAGCTCGGAACCATGTGATAATTTGATAATTCTTACTTTCCCATTCGTCAAGACGGTCATCGAATGCAAAGTCCGCCTCATCCTCCTTCTGGGTGGGTTTGGGAAGAACACCAGTAATGATCCTCCAAAGGTGTTTGCCTTTGATGAAACTCGAGAAAGCTTGAGCCCAACTAACATAATTGGACCCATCAAGGATAATAAAAACAAATTGAATGTTCTCTGTACGATCCATAAATTCCAAAATGGAGGTCACCAACAAATTCAGAAGGATGAAAAACCTTAGGGACAGGTAGGGCTGATGTCAGCACTGTGGCCGTGATGATGTTAGCAGCGAGGCAGTGGCGGAGTAGGGCTGACGTCAGCGGCTGAGGAATAGGGGAAACGGCTATGAGAAGCCGACCGAAAGCCAAGGGGAGGCCGCTGATGTGAAGCCGAGTTCGGCTGATGCAAAAGCCGACGTTTGAGCGGCTAAGGCGCAAGGGTGGAAGCCGATAGCGGCTGAGGTGGAAGCCGATGAGCAAGCCAATGCCGGATCGGCTGAGTCGCTGGCGTGGAAGGACGGCTGATGTGGAAGTCGACGAGCAAGCCGAGGGAAGCCGCCTGAGATGACGCGTGTGGAAGCGTGCTGAGAGTGGAGGCGGCGTTAACCGATGGGCTGGGCTTTAGGAGGCGCGTGAGGGCGCATGCTCTTTCCGATGGAGGTGAATCTGGTGGCGTTGGCTTCATCATGAAGAGACGAAGAGGTAGGTGTAGTCCAAACGTTGAAAAAAGAATGGACAAGATACACAGAACCCAGCAGAACCTAACAGAGGACAAAAGCAATCTGCCCCAAAAAAAAATAGAAGGAAAGAAAAAAATGCTAGGAGAGATCTCTAGGCTCTGATACCATGTTATGAAAGTAGAGAGATTGTATATTGAATTGTATTAAATGACTTACAAGAAGCCTGTATTTATAGGCTAAAAAAAAACCTAGATATGTGTAAAGAAGAAGATAGAGATACATCATAGATAGGTATAGAAAAGGAGATGAGATACATCTACAATACAGAGAGATAAATATAGAATAATAATATATATATCTAACATCATTGTTTATTATTTCTTATCTCCTCGGTTATTTAAATAAATGATAAGATAAAGATGTGATTTGGTAAAATTTATAATTTATTATTTTTAATTTATAGAAAATATTAAAACATGTTTATATTTATTTTTTGATAAATACATATTTGTTACACACGTGTTTTAAAAAAATTGTTTTGATAACAAGTGAAATGGTTGGTTCGTGAGAAGCAGTTTTTAACGATTGAAAATGGTGATCGAATGTGATTGTCGGCCGTTGGATGTAATGTCCAAATATAATTGCCACTTGTGACAGGTAATTAGCGGTGGCCAAAAATGGTTGGCAATAATGAAAGGTGATTGTTGGACATGAAAAGAGATAGTCGAAAGTAATTGTGGATGGTCGAAAATGATGGTGGCTAAAGTTAGTTTTTAAACACGAAATGGTGCCTAATATGGGGAGGTGTTTATCAGAAGAGATCATCGGCGATGGTGTTGATGAGCATTGGGTGATAGTTGAAAAAAGTTAGAGACAGAAAAAGAAATTATTTTAATTTTTTCTAATTTATTAAAAATTTTAAAATGTTTACAACTTTTTGGAACAAAAATGATACTAAAACAAGTTTTTATTTACCATTTTTTAAATTTCTATAAATAAAAACATAAAACTTTACCAAAAAGACTAAATTGTTTTTTTTTTTTTTTTTGGTTGAGTTTGCAAGTTGCCAAATAAACAGTTTGTTTGCACTTTTTTTTTTCCTTTTTTCCTTTTTGTATTTCTTTTCATAAAAATTTTAAAAAAAAATTACTAAATAAGCAAATCCTAAATGACCACTAATTCTATTTTTGGTACCAAAAATATGAGTTCCTGTTATTTTAGTCATCTATATAATAAGGCAAGAAGGTTTTTGAAAATATATGAAAATGTCTAAGAGATACATTTTGTATCAATGGCTGAAATGAATCCTGAGTGTATATCAACGGTCCAGATCCATAGATGATTCCCGCCCAAAAACTTCTCTCCGTAAACATCACACCTGTTTGCCTTTCCACCTACCCACTTTTGCCTTCCACCTTCCTTGTCTATCTCTCTCTCCCTCTCTGTTCTTCTTCTTGAATACTTTTTTTTATTTCTCTTTCATAGATACATCTCTCTCTCTCCTCAAAACTTTTTTTCTTTTGCGATGACCATCGCCATCGCGACGACCACCGCCATTGCGACACCGACGACCACCGGTCACCTCTCCTTTCTCTCGCCGGAGACCCAAACCCGAACCCTCTATTCCTATCCTCCTCCCTCTCTCTCAGTCACAACCCCAATCCCTTCATCTCCCGCTCCCTCATCCCCCTTCATCACTTTAGGGCTTTGTTTTGCAACAGGACGATACCTTTTTTTTTTGTTTTGCATTCCATTCAGGCTTATTCTCTAGCTCTGGCTCCTGCACCTACCAGCGATGGTGAGTTCTGTTTCTTTGCTTTGTTCTCTCTTTCCATGCCGAGAAAATGTTGGAAAAGAAAAGAAAAGAAAGTTTTGTGCATTTCATTTTCTTTATGAACAAACATCAAACATTCATGTTTGTTTATTTTCCCAGATCTCCTCCTATATATTACATTTTCTGTGATTAGCATACTTACAA
Source organism: Camellia sinensis (assembly GCF_004153795.1). NCBI lineage: Eukaryota > Viridiplantae > Streptophyta > Magnoliopsida > Ericales > Theaceae > Camellia > Camellia sinensis. The sequence continues at coordinate 2,012,439 of NW_021025995.1, read as the reverse complement.
TGTGATTAACACTCAAATCTACTTCAATGTTTTAAGTGTTTGTGGAGAAAAAAAAGGTAATAGAAGAAGGCACATTGTGCAATTTTATTTTTTGTCTCTAAAAAAGTAACAGAAAAAGAGAATTTTTATTGGGTTTTGAATTTTAAGACTTAATAGAAGTAGTTTTGTTTGATGGAAACTTAGGAGTGCTTCTACGTTTGGAGCTAATTTGGTGAGCTGGGTCTGAATTTGGAGCTAATTTGGTGAATTTGGGAAGAGGCATTATATATATTTGGGTGTGTTGTTTGTTGGTGGAATTGAGGTCTATAATGGTTTTAATAAATCTGTTTGTTTATCATCATTATCATCAAGATTTGATTGTTTATCTAGGTTTAAAATGGATATGAGGCAATTGAATTTGGGGTTTTCAATTTGTGTAAATTATTGAGGCAATTGGATTTGTGTTTTTATCAATCAACCAACACTTTTATGAAGTAAAAGTTCTTACCAGTATTTATCGTGTGAACCTCAACAAAGTCTCTAGAGTTTCTTAGTTTGTTAATGCTTTTTTTGCTTGCCAAGAAAACTTAGAAAAAGAAACACAATAAGGAAAGAAACACAATAATAAAAGTAAATTTACTTTTTTTCCCCCCTTGGTTTTAGTACGCTAACAAATTATATGAATTTCCATATCCCCATCCTCCCCTATGTCCTTTTGGATTCTTGACTTTTTGTTGGAAAATAGAAGAAAATGCGCAGAAAATGCTAAAGAAATTAAGCCATTTTCAAGCATCTTCTCTCACTGATTGCTCTTTTACTTTCCCTGTGTTTTTATTTTCTGATTTTCATGGCTCTTCTTTCCCAGATTTCTTTGTTCCAGCCACAACCACATCATCGTTGTACCGCCGTTCAAAGGTAATTTGAGTGATTGATGATTTTCTTTGTTCAATCTCATGATTTTGCTATTTGAAGTGTATAAAGGCACGGTGTAAATAAGCTCCCATTCTCCCATTCTCCTCCTCATTATTACATGCCAAGAGGAACTCACCTCCCATCCCACCATCATTGACCACCTCTCTCAAACTGTCTGAAACTCTCCTATTCTCCCTACCAATAATTGCAACAAAGCTATAAAAAAAATTCAATTAAAAAATATATAAAATGAATATCTTTGATCGTTTACCATACATAAAATGAAAATCTTTCTTCAATAAGGCTCAAGTTTTTAGTTATTTTTTTCTTTATTTGGTTTCAGATCAGATGATAAAATTAAAAAAAATAATAAAACTTTTTCAATTATTATTATTTTTTTTTAACAGAGGTCAATACAAAAACAGCATAGCAGAAAAAACTAAACCAAATCATACATGCCACAAGCCCAAGAGGTGGGTTAGAAACCCAATCAAGAGGGAGGATGTTCAGAAGATGGTGATGAGCCACCCAATGGGTCTTTCCCAATTCTGTTGCGTAACGCGATTCGATTGAAATCGCTCCGAAAAACACAGGCATGGTCATGTGGGTTTTGGTGTTAATGTCAATGATGTGTCTTTTGGTGACTAATTAGGTAAGTGTTTGTGTGGTTGGAAAATTGGGTAGGTGTTGGATTGAAAAGAAGATGTGATTGCAAGCTAAGCTTTTTCAGTCCCTATCAGAAGTGTTTGCGAGTGAAAGAGATGAGTTGTTTTGGAGCATTCAGTTCTTGCAAAGAGAAATCTGAGACTCAAACAGAAGGTAAGGGCATTCAGTTCTTGCAGTACTTATTTGTTGGATGCAAGAATTTATTATTATTATTATTTTGGTGTATTAAAGTTTGTGATTTTTTGAGTTATGGGAGATGGGTTTAAACTTTATTGACCTATTCAACTCTTGGTTATGGCTTGAATAAGGATATGGTTCAATTGATGTAACGGTTCAATTGGCACATGGCATGAAAGTTCTGGATGGTCTTTTGTGTACCTGTTTAGTTTGGTTCATTCCATCGGAATATCCGTTCTCATGTTTGGTTAAGTAAAAAAAAAAGGAATTTACATGGGAAATGAAATCACCATTCACCAATTTAGGAGAATAGCCATTTCATTCTTGCCTAAAATCATTCCAGTGAACGCAACGCAACCTTAATAAATTCTCGTGGAAATATGTGATCCGTTATAATTGTTACAGTGTGGAATGTTTGTTGGACATTTGTTCTTGAAGAAATAGCTTTGGCGGCACTTAACATTTTCATTTTTCTTTGGTGCCCACTCCCTTAAACTACATCATGGTCAGGGTGTGTGTAGTACAGGATTCAGGTTCAAAGTTTTGTATATATGAACTTTCAGTTAGTGTAGGTTGGCCAAGGTTTATCAGTCATTAAATATCATGTGTAGTTTAATGCATTTCAAAATTTAAGCTTCAGGGGCAAGAACTTTGTTTTGAGAATAACCTCTGTGATCATGCAATTTATTTATTTTTACTGTCGATCACAATTACGAGTTAGGAATCTATTTAAGTATCTATAGCTTGGTGTGCATTGATAGGCCCTTTAGGCTATGCCAACGCATCTGAGCCTGCAAAATGGTCCCATGCCAATCTAAATAATCATGGATTAAACTACTCAAGTTCAGGTGAGCATAACGTTCGCCCAGCCTAGACTTTATGTTTGCCTTTGTAGATTGACATTTATTCACCCCATAAATTCTTCAAAAACTTAGGCATGTTTTGAACTTGGAAAGCATGTGTGAATATGAGAGGTGTTTGAGTTTAAAATGAATGCAATTTAATAATTTAATCCATTGAATTTAAAGTACATAATATTATTAAGATGAATTTAAGAAAATCTCCACCACTTATATAATTAAAAAGGACTAAATAATAGTTAAGTAAAACCTACCTATATAAATCCAAATTATAATGTTGTAAGTTTTAACACCCAAAACGTAATACAAAAATTCTGTTATAAATTAAACTGAACGATCCATAATAATTCTTTATTTTATTTTATTTTATTTTATTGGTCTTTATAGATTTTCCCTCCTCTTCTTGCAGTAGCAAAGTGTGTTTTGAGGAGAGAGAGAGAGAGACAGAATGAGTGTGTTTTAAAATTTGAAATATGAGAAAATGAGAGAGCGAGAAAGGACCGTGGGTGGCTGGGTGGGTGGTGCAGTGTGTTTTACTGTTCGTCACCTCACTCTAATTATAAAATTTATTTGAATATAATTTGACCTCAAAATTTTTTTTTTTTTTTGGTAACAAATTAAATAAATTATATTTTAATCCATAAGCCGAATAATAATTCTTTATATTTTTCAGTATTTTTATCAAAAAAAATGTTACAGATTCCATAAATTATTAAATAAATTACAGATTCCATAAATGTTACACACTCATTTTGATCTTACTATATTTCTGTTTATATTTTAAAGTTTTCTTATGTTTTAGCAGTCAAAATTGGCAGTGTCTGTATGTGCTAAATATGGGTTGTAAGTGGTGGGTTATAGGCCTTAATTCGGCCAAGTAATATTAGTGGGTATGTAGTAAAGTTCTAGAGAACTATTAGTAATAGAAGTTTGAGTTTTTTTATATTTGAAGTCTCAGTCCTAAAAGAAGTAGGGGAAGTATTCATTTAAATCCAGTAGTCTTTTAGAGATTTAAAGGTTTTGTGATATGTGAAGCAATCCAACATTGGAGGTTGAGGCTGAAGGAATTTTAATTAGGATGCTCTTCTTTTTCTCTTCAATCCATATTCCTAATACGAATTTAATTCAAGTTGAAGTAAGTCTGTTTGGGAGGCATTAGATGGTAATGCGATGTTTTCCGTTACATCTCTTGCCTATACTAATATCAGTTGATACATGAATGAAACAAAGCAATGCCTTCCATGGGGGAGCATTACTTTAAGATATGCTTGGGTGGTTATCCTTTATTCAACTGATGCATTTAAATGCAGTTTTTAGAATTAAAGAAGGGATAAGAATATGTAGCTTTGAATACCCAACTTCTCATTTTATGCAATTAATTAGTTCATGATTGCCTCGCATAACTGAATGTTTATCTTTATTTCTTTTCTGTTATGCATTGCTGAAAATCTTATGACCCAAAAAAATCTTCTAGATGGTTGTTTGCATTGACCCGACTTTAATTGGCAAAGTTGTGAGCCTGTGCTATTAATGCACTTTCTCTAACATGATTTTCATTTTTTCTTGGTTTTGAAGGCTTTGCGCACAACTCTTCTGGACCAGGAGAAAATTTTCTTTTTATTGCCAACTTTAATTGTTATTTTTTGTGGATCTTGGTAAAGAACAAGCATGTATTATCCAAAATGCTGATTGTGCACATGCAATGCTATGACTGTAGGCAACAATATAGTTTATAAAGTCCATAGTCACATTGAAATTTCAAAACATTTGTGGGTTATATTCTCTGAATCTATGAAGGGTAAGAGGCTATCAGACTTTTTAAGAAAGTTTTGGGTTGAGTTAGATATGAAGAAAATGTTTTTGCCATCAATAGAATTTAGAAAGTTTTTTAAGAAAGTTTTGGGTTGAGTTAGTTTTCATTTTATTTTAATTTTTTATTTTTGCATAGCCGTATTGTTTGCTTTTTTTTTTTTGGACAAAGGATATTCACTCTCTTCAGTTACATTGTTGGATGGATGTTGTTGTGGTCCGTGCTTTATTGTTTTACCTTTTCTTGTGTTTCTGATATACTAGGTGTAGTGGACTTTATTTTATTTATTTTTCTTTGTTTTTATTGGGTTGAATTTGTATTTTTTTGACCATTAATTTTGTTTTCAAAAAATATTTAATGATCATGATTACTCCATTCAAGGTGGTTTTTTTTTTCTTTTTAATTATTTTTTATTTTTTAAATTTCAGTCCCTTGATCTAATTTCATGGTGTGTGTTCATCTGAGCAAACCAAATGGATAGTTGGACTTATTTTTATTTTTTTTATCAGTTGTTGTTCATAGTATTTCGGTGCACAATGTTAACTCATTAATATTCTTTAATATGGTGTTTGGCTTCTATTAGGAATTAAATTGTTCAATCTATTTTTAGTTTACGATTTTCTTTTAAATTTAATATTATCATCTCTGTTTTTAGCAACGAATTTTATTTTCATTTATTAATCTCCTCATTAGTTGCACCGTGCCTTCAGGCACGAGCATACACTAGCCAATATATAAATTGTAATAATTTAATCCCCAATTTGGGGATTAAATTGAAGCAGTTTTAATATTTGGAACTAAAATGACACAAGACTTATACTTTTGGGTTAATTTTTATTTCCATAACTCTCCTTAGTTTGCACACATAATAATTTTTTCTTAATATAATTTTGTCCTAGAATAAAAATACTATAATATTCTTATTTTCTTTCACCCAAATCTTAATTATAAAACATCACAACCATCTTTCGTCGTTAGCGCTATCTCTCTCTTCCACCATGCTTTCATATCGCCTCTTTGCTCCTCTATCTGTGATCACTTTTCACCATGAATAATATACTTTGACAAGCCCCTTGTTGCGAACCAACCACTTTTGAAGTTGATTGTAGAGGCCTAGGATGGAAGGAAAGTTGAGAGTGGTGGTGGTGACAACGATGAAGGATCGATAGTATTGGCAACAGCAAGGAATGAGAGTAAGTGTGTTGGAATAATTCATCTTGAATTCTTCAATTGGTGGTCTTCAGGACTTTAAAATTTGGCAATGAACTTGTCTATGTAAAACAAAAATTGGGTGCTCCAAGTTGCATTACTTAGTCGCTTTCCTATAGACAATATTTGCATCAACCAAAAGGTGTGCAGGGGGTTACAGCAAATTCACCTTCAGATACAATGAAGCCTGATCTAAAGATCAAGTCTACCGGCGTCTGCACTAACGACAGTAGATCAGAATACTCTTGATATAATCAAGAAAATCAAGACACTAATAATCAAGTCTGCAGAATTTGATTACCAATAAGAAAAGCAGAATCGTGCTTAAGAAATTCTTGATTGAAAACTCTAGATCAAGAGGGAGAGAGAGAGAGAGAGAGAGAGAGAGAATTGCAGGAATTCTTCAAGAATTTGGATGGATTGAAATGGGTGATTTTGTAGCCTATTTATAGGGCTTGATGCATCTCATGTCTCTTAATCGAATCCGATCAAATTTGACCGTTGGATCGACGATCTACGGAGTAGATCATTCTCACACCGAATAGATGTCTTGACTAATCACACCTAATCAGGATCGAGTGCCATCTCATCCGTACGATCGCGTGCATTTCCAATCAACAGCTATGATCAAACCGCTCCAGATCGGACACATAACCGATTGATCAATTGGTTAACTCATCGCCAACAGACGCCACGTCACTGCCACGTGGAGCTGACTGTATTCCACATCACCCATGCCACGTTGGATCCACGTCATCGCTCCAACATATCTTATGCAAATAGGAAAGCGCCATCATGGTGCCTTGCGCCATCATGGTGCCTTGCGCCTTCACGCCACCCATGCCACGTTGGATCCACGTCATCGCTCTAACATGTCCGGGATCCACGTCATCGCTCCAACATATCCGATGCAAATAGGAAAGCGCCATCATGGTGCCTTGCGCCTTCACGCCACCCATGCCACGTTGGGTCCACGTCATCGCTCTAACATGTCCGATGCAAATAAGAAAAGTGTAAAGTGCGTCATCAAACGCCACACATCTTACTGCCCACGCCGCGCTCGTGTGCGGATTATCCTCGCGGTATGAGTGCATGTACACTAGTATCCATCCTATGATATCATATTCAAAGGAATATTTCATATAACACTTTAATAAGTACTTCATATTTTGCTCTCTTTCTAATGTGGGACAAAATCCCCAAACTTATTTCATGCTTTTTAAAAAAAATGAAAGATTTTGAAAAACACTCAAAAACTAAATAATAAATTTGAAAACTCATTTTTAAAAATTCTCCAACAAAGTGGAAGGAAGAAAAATTAGATTTTAAAATCAAAGATGAAAGTATTATTGAAATAAAAGAGAAAAAAAATTGTGAATTGAGATTTTTTGTTCTTTTAATGTACATGGTGACCAACCCATTTGCCTCTCCACCTCCTGATTCCCCTCATCCTCCAACATCTTCGATCCTCTCGTCTCTCGATAGCTGCATATATGACTCAACCGAGTCAAACCCCTCGAATCCTTCTCCTTGTGGTCTCACTTACATCCCTCTGTTTATCACTCTCCTTTTCCACTGCTTCTCCTCAGACCGATCATCGATACAATGTGGGCGATCACGTCCCCTTATTCGTCAACAAAGTGGGTCCTTTGAACAATCCCAGGTACTCGCTGCATACCCATTTCTAATTCCCTCATTTCTTCATCTAGATCTTCATCTTTGACTTTGTTTTTTCATAAATTTCAGTGAATTGTGGGGTTTTTATTTTTTATTTTTTATAAAGATAATGCTTGATTTAGTTTACTTTAATTACTTGGTTGGATGATCATAAAGGAGAACAATTGACCTTGCCATCACATCACACCATCAATTATGAATGTAATTATGTTTATTTTCATTTGCAAACTTGTGGAGATTAGCACCAGATAGTGGAGCTAGGAATGCTGGAATTTGTAATTGGTTTATATGGATTATGTTAGAAATTGTATCCTCAACCCTTCATTGAGTTTCAACTAGAGCATAACTTTGTAGTAGTCCTTTCAGAGTTATTTTGAGAAATCTGGAATTTTCTCAGTTCGGTTTTTTTGGCTCATGAGGCTGTCTGGGGCTAGCTTCCCACATATACCAGGTAATTACTGGGTCAAAGCCTAGGGTAGCCTCAAATGGGAGTTGGGTTAGCTATGTGCTCTTACTTCCCCTTTTGTTGGGGGAATCAAGTTTCCTGTTTCGATGGTTGGTGTGTTAGAACTCTGGGTTAATTTTGTGTTCAGGGCATTTTAGAGATCACAATGCCAATGCTTTTTTTTATTTTTTTCCTGGAGGTAGGGTGGGAAAAAAAAAGGGAAAATGATAGTAGTGAAGATCGTTGCCTTATTTTGTAGGTATGAGGAAGTAGGTGGCAAGGTTGTTAAAATCGGGATCCTACGTAGGATCGTAGAAGGGACTGGTGGATTGGATCGAGAATCGTAAGATTTTACTTTCAATGTAAAATAAAATGAAAAATTATCGATAATGATAATATATGTTACATAATTTTAAAAAAGATTAAAGAAAAATGATAAATTTGATATAATGTATATTTTATGTTTATATCAATTAGAAGAGATGTTTGAAAAAAGTGTTTATAGTCAAATTTTATATATATATATACTCATACATACATTTATATAAGAAATAAATAATAACAAAAAAATTTGTTAGAATTGGGATCGTATGTGATTCTACACGATTTTATGAATAGGATCGTAATAACTTTAAGATCCTAGTGTGATCCAGATCGTTTGCCCAACTGAAGTTGTAGTATCGTAAGATCCTACGATCCGGATTTTGATAACCATGGTAGGTGGTTGGTTTATTTTATTTCTATAAACTAGTGGGAGGTGATTTAGTGGGTATTGGTTGATTTAATACTGTGGAAGGAATGTGATTTGTGTCATGGGGTTAGAGGTTAGTTAGGTTTTCATAATGGCAAATGAGGAGGCAGGCGATTTAGCTAAAGAGAAGTACCTGGTCTGCTTTAATTTGCAGGGAACCTCTTCCGGTGACTTGAAACAATCTGCCAGAACAAAAATCTTTGATAGAAAATCTGCATGGGTAGCCCAGTGCCAACCAGCAGTTAAAGGGATGAACTTTGAGTGTTTTCTGACCTTAACTGATAAATTGGGTTTGTTGGTTTTTAATGTGATAGTTTTGAATGCTAATCATTATTTAGGGTGTTATTATAATTGTAAACAATGTGAGTTTTCTTACATGAATGATAATATTCTTTGCTGTTGGTGCTGTGTCCATTTACATCTGCGAAACCATTGGATACAATAAATATGATATGAACACAAAAGTCATTTGCACTTTTGTGTATGGTATGCAGAAAGATCAATGTTGAGAAATTGTGTAGATATTTGGATTACAATTATTGTAAGGTTGAATCATAAGATAATAGTATTCAAAACGTCATTTTTGTTTAAGATGTAGTGTTTGTTTGTTTGTTTGTTTGTTTGTTTTTTTTTTTTTTTGAGGCATCATTATTTCTCTTTTAATCTTAATGTTGTTTAATTGTCATTCTTTTGCAGTGAAACCTACGAATACTTCGACTTACCATTCTGCCGCCCAGGTTAGCATTTAGGTTTACAATGACAACTTGATTATCCAAAAATTATCAGAAGAAAATATAGAGTTGAGTCTTGTGTCATTCAATGATGTTAGTTGTGTATCAAGTACATAAACATGACACAAGTCTGAAGACGCTATTGATTAGCCATGTCTAGATATTTCACCAATTGAATTCTGATTGTTATCCACTTACCGTAATTTTTATTTTATTTTTTTTAACTACATTCTGTTGAGTTTGTGACTTCCAAAAGTATAGAGAAACTTACAAACTAATTTAATAATTAAAAGTTTTACACTTGGTTTTATATTCATGATTCGCCCTGTGCAACTGGCAATTTCCTTATGCCACTCAATCAGATGGTTTGCATTCACATGTATTCCTTTACGATCAGTGATGTGTGTTGACCTCATCAAGCAATTTGAAGTGGCTGGATTGAAAGTGCCCTTTTATTTTGCAGATTATTTGGTCAAAAAGAAGGAATCACTTGGGGAAGTTTTAAATGGTGATCGTTTAACCAATGCTTTATATGACTTGAAATTCAGGGAGGACAAAACTGGGGAGATTTTGTGCCACAAGGAGCTTAAAGGAGATGAAATTGCTAAGTTCAGGGACGCTATCACTAATGAGTACTACTTTCAGATGTACTTTGATGATCTTCCATTATGGGGTTTCATTGGGAAAGTTGAAGAGGAAAGTTGGGCACTTGATGGAAAGGGCCCCAAGTACTATCTATTCAAACATGTTCAGTTCAATGCATTTTATAATGGCAACGAAGTCATAGAAATACGTGCTTTTAGTGACCCAAATCATGTTGTTGATATAACTGAAGATGTAGAGACCAATGTTAAGTTCACTTATTCTGTCTTCTGGAATGCAACCACCACTCTGTTTGAGAACAGAATGGACAAACACTCAAGGGTACACTGGCAAATTCATTGGTTCTCATTCATTAACTCAATTGTGCTCATTGTGCTACTAATGGGTTTGCTTATAGTGCTTTTTATGCGGCATCTCAAGAATGATTTGAAAAAGTAATGCACTGTAATTATTACCATGGCTTTTGGTTTTACTACTATATTGTTAATATCATTATTCAGGTGCATATACTTCATGTTTGTTCTTTAATTTGTATTGTAGATTTGCTAGTGTAGATGAAGAAGAAGATAATGAGGTTGGTTGGAAATACATTCACAGTGATGTATTCAGATGTCCCTCTCAGATGCTCTTGTTTTGTGCTATTTTGGGCACTGGCACCCAGTTGTTGACCCTGTAAGCTATTCCAAATGATTTTACTTCAACTTATTAGTACTTATTTTGTTACGTTTGGATCTTATATTCATGGATTAAGATTAAAAAAAAAAAATAGGTAACAACAAAGGGCTTTTTAAGAGCAGTGGATTTGAACCCTGCAAGTTACAGTTGTACCATTCATAGAAACCTTAATTCTACCAAGAGCTAGTTAGTATGGGTTTGCATTCATGGAGTGAGCTTTTACCTTTCTCAAATCTTTTGCTCTACATTTTCTTCAGGGTTTCCTTTTTATTTGCTTTGGCATTTCTTGGCATCCTCTATCCCTACAGTCGTGGAGCTTTGTGCACTTCTCTTGTGGTGATTTATGCCCTTACATCAACGGTTTCTGGATACAGTTCTGCTTCGTTTTACAGTCAGTTTTCTGAAACTGGATGGGTACTTTTGTTACATTTCTACTATTGTTCTTAATATATCCTTTCGCATCCTTCAATTTATTGAAACTGGATGGTGACTTTTATAATTCTTCCAGGAAAGAAGTGTTCTTCTATCTGGGGTTCTCTACCTTGGTCCATTGTTTTTTACGGTGTCTATCCTCAACACAATTGCAATATTTTATGGGGCCACGGCAGCGCTTCCATTTGGCACTATTGTAGTGATTTTTCTTGTATTTACAGTTGTCAGCATCCCATTGCTTGCCTTTGGTGGTGTAATTGGGCACCGTTCTAGATCCAGATTTGAAGCGCCTTCTATGACAAAGAAATTCCCGAGGGAGATTCCACCATCAGCTTGGTACAGGAAAACAACTGGTCAAATGTTTCTGGGGGGGCTTTTACCTTTTAGTGCAATTATACTTGAGTTACACAACTTTTATGCAAGCTTATGGGGCTACAAGATCTTCACTGTTTCCAGTATTCTGTTTGTAACGTTCATCATCCTCATCATACTCATTGCAATGTTGAGCGTTGGTTTGACATACATTCAGCTGACTGTAGAAGACCATGAATGGTGGTGGAGGTATGTTCTCCAGCTTAGCACTTACAGCGTGCATATATATTTTTGTTTGTAAATTATATTTCTTGTACTGGCTGACCAAGTTACTTGTCTCTTTGATGCAGATCTGTTTTGCGTGGGGGCTCCACTGCCCTATTCATGTTTGGCTATTGCTTCTGCTTCTATGCCAAATCAAACATGAGGGGTTTTTTGCAGCTGTCCTTCTTTTTTGGGTACAATGCTTGCATCTGCTATGCATTTTTCCTGATGCTCGCTACAATCAGTTTTCGTGCTTCCTTGGTGTTTGTTCGCCACATTTATCGTGCTGTTAAGAATGAATGAATGAACTTGCGTGATATCTTTTTCTCTATGTTTCTTCCAACACAAAATGGTCACAAAGTGTAATCAGCTAACTTCCTAACATCTCGTAATTACCCTATTCTAGAGAAAGAGCGATGGCATGATCAACAGAAATTATAGCGTCTAATTGTTTTTCATTCCTGGACTTAGCTAATCTCTTTGACATTTTGAAGAGAGAAAACCATATGGATTTTTACAGATTTTGTTAAGAAACTGGATTCTGGACACCAAAGGCGGACCTGGCGATACCTACTTCTGATGGCCAGATGGAGGTTGGATAATAGTACATAACCCATTGGTGGTATTTTGTGTTTTTTGTTTGTTGTTTTCGTTTTTGTTATTTTTGTTTTTCTGTTGATCTTGTGCAACCCTAGCTTGATGGGAACATCAATACTATAGATTAAGAATCAACCATCCAAAAACTGTACAATAAGCTGGTAAAAGAAGTGGTTTTGTCAACCATTGCTGATGTTGATGCTATTTCCATTTTCTTTTTCATATTATCATACAATCCATCTCTGATTTAATTATCATATTCCAGTGTCAAAAAAGAAATAAGCAATTTTGCTACATGGTTTGAAAGCTACAATATGCAGGTTAATGGCACACCACCAACTCGTGGTCTTGGCTTGTATGCGAATAGGCCATTTGAATCTCTGCTAGGTGGGTTTGCCACAAATCAATGGTTCTATTTTGTGATGGACCCATGGACTGATTGGGTGCTTATTAAGTGATTGGGTGAGTAGATGCAACAAGCTTGCGGATAAGATTAACCCGTTGTTTGGTGCAGTTTATATAATTGCTCATAGTTTTTGTTTTTGTTTTTGTCTTTTTTTTTTTTTGAAACATTGTGCTAGTCTAGTTAGTATGATTTCTGCCAAGTTTTTTTTTTTTTTAAAAAAAATGATTATCTAAAAATTAAGAAAATATGTTTTTAATTTCTACTTTCAGCTTTAACCTCTACCAAACATATCATAATTAAGTAGGACTTTAATGCAAGTAGGACTGCAAGTGGACCGACTTTCAGCTTTAACCTCTACCAAACATATCATAATTAAGTAGGACTTTAATGCAAGTAGGACTGCAAGTGGACCGAGTTGTTCACAAACAGATTTGGCTCGGCTCTTTAGCAAATGAGCTAAGCTTGAGCTCGAATATTAGGTTCGTTTAGTAAATAAGTCGAGTTCGAGCTCGAATAAGTTCGGCTCGTTTATTTTTATTTAAATAATATTAAAAAAATCTTATCGAGACGAATTCGAGCTTAATAAACGAGCTCAATAAACAAACGAACCGAGCTCGAGCTTGCAAAGCTCGGCTCAATTCGACTCAACTCGTTTACAGCCCTAAATGCAGATGTGGTGTGTGAAAATTTACCAGCAAAGGTAGAGGACTAAAACCTCAACCAAAGAATGTTGCTGATTTTGACAATCTCTTAAATAAATAAATAAATGTATGGAGCAGCAAAATTATGTTACATGGGGTTATTGGTTAAAATTGATTCAAAATAGTGATATTTTTAATTGACATTTTGAAGCTCTCAATTTGAAAGTTTTAGTCTAGTTTGAAATTAGATACCCAAAGTGTTTAATTTGCCTTTATTTTGGTATTTTTTAGCTGTAAATTATAAATTTCACTAAGCCTGTTTTGGGAACCTAAAAAGTTATTTTTTGACTTTTAATTTATTTTGAGTCACATTATCTCTTTATTTTTTTATACATTTTTTTTAAGGAAAAAAAAAAGTCAAAAAATTAACTTTTAACCTATTTCTCAATATAACTCAACTTTAAGACTGAAATTTTATCATTCAATGTCTGTGAAATTTTACTATTTTCAAACAACGAAAATAGTGATATTCTACTGTTCAAAAAGAGCAAAAACAGTAAAATTGTGTCATTTTTTAAATTTATAATCTTGTATTTATCATAATAAAAAAGATAAATTAAGATTTTTTTTCAAAAAAAAAAATGTAGAACTAGATAAATTGAATTTAAAAAAATTTCAAATAATGCATAAATTGAAAAAATGCAATAAGTAGAACTGCTACGTTGGGGTGAGTGTATTTTAGAAAGAAATTAGCTCTCAAATATTAAAGGAAATAGAGTTAAAAACACCTGTATGAGAAAAAAGCTCACCTCAAAATTTTTTTAAAAAAAAAGAAAAGAAGAGAAAATAGACATTAGATAGAAAATGAGATTCCAGCCACCAATCACCATTCAGCATGGTACTGATAAGGCAAACCCCAGTCCAAACATTTGTGCATTTTGTAGCTTACCTGTCCCTTCCTCCATTTCAACAACAAGACAAAAATAAATAAATAAATAAATAAAGAGTGAGAGTTGAAAAAAAAATTATCAGTAAGGGTGAAAGAATAATCGGAAGGACTGACCAAATCGATCGAATCGATCGAACTGAACGATTTTCGGTCGGTATTTTAAGTTTTCAATCGTTCGGTTCTATTCGGTTTATGTTTTTCTGTACATTCAGTTCGGTTTACGATTTTTGAGTTTTTGAACCGAACCGCACCGAACTGAACCGACTTATATAATATTAATAGGCCCAAAATGTGAGGCCCCAAACCTATATAGGAATTACATGGCCTGAGCCCAAATTTTATGCAAAATGAATAGAAATATAGGCCCAAAATGTGAAGTCCAACTAGGGAAAAAAAAAAGACCAAAAAATCGAAAAACTGAAAAAACTGCACCGTGCCGTAATAAACCGAACCGTGCCGGTTTATATCATTTTTCTGAATAGTTCAATTTACAAATATGAAAAACTAAAATGACCGATTCAATACAAAACTAGTGAAAAAACCGACCACACCAAACCGATTTCACCCCGAATCAGTATACAGACAAGTGTAAATAACATATACCTCCACAACCTTTCATTATACTTCATCACACCTTTACACACGTTATAAAAAAATAAAAAAAAAATTCCAACTCCGCTTGTTGTCAAAAAGATAGTGACTTTATTTGTCAGAGTCCATGCCACCCACCGTACCGTACTCTTAAAACCCTTCTTGATCCTCTTCTCAGACTCCTCACTCACTTTCTTCCTCGTTTTACTGATTTGGAGATGCTTGGTGGGTCTCTCGTACTCTCCCCTCTATTATTCGGTTCCACAGGTACTCTTATGCTAAGCGTTTTAAGACCCAGACGAGATTTTCTCTACTTTACTCGCAATTGAAGCTTTGTTTGGCAATTTGGGGACATTTTGTTTCTGGGTTTTATGTCATTTCTCTCAAATTTGTTCCATTTTTGAAGTTTTAACTAGTGATTTGAGGTCATTCTAGTCTGGGGTTTTTGTGTATCCCTAGTGCGTGTAGTGTATTTAATTATTCCCTCTCTCTCGCTGGCCATTTTCTTGTTTCTATCTTGCACTTTTCGTCTGTGTTTGTTTCATTTTTACTTATTCGTAGAATTTGTTATATGGGTTCTGATTTTGTTCTTGGTTTTTAAGGAGGTTATATTACGTGTGATACTCCGTGGACAACCCTTTTGGATTAAATAAATTATGTATGTTCTTCTTTGAAGTTGTTTGTTGACTTCTTTAGAAAGTGTTTCTGACTTCTTTCAACAGTTTGGTATGGAATGGTTGGTGAATTGAACTTCAGACATTTGGGCATTCTGGTTTTCTAACCTTTTGATATCCATCACTGAATTGTAATTACAAGAATTGGGTTTTTCCGCTGTTGATAATGGCGACTTACATACGTTGTCCTTTTCTGCCTTCTGATACACGAAATCCAGTTGCAATGTTGGGCATTCCTAGGAGAGTAATGAAGGCTAGAGATACTTGCCCAAATACGAGTTTCCCTCAATTTAAATGTTCGATGAACTCTCAGAGAGTTAGCCCAAATCAGAGCAAAGACCCTTTTCTGAATCTACACCCTGAAGTTTCGATGCTCAGGAGTGAGGGAAGCGACACAGCTACTAGTTTAAGGAAGGAGAGCTTCAGTGGAAGTAGCACTGAGAGCTTGAGAGAATCCTCTATTCTAAGTAACTACAACGAAGCCAAGATCAAAGTTGTTGGCATTGGAGGTGGTGGCTCGAATGCTGTCAATAGAATGATTCAGAGTTCTATGCAGGGTGTGGAGTTTTGGATTGTCAACACTGATGTTCAAGCCATGAGGATGTCGCCTGTGTCTGCTGCAAGTCAACTACAAATTGGACTGGAACTAACCAGGGGTCTTGGTGCTGGTGGGAACCCTGAAATTGGCATGAATGCTGCAAACGAAAGCAAAGCAGCAATAGAGGAGGCAGTTTCTGGTGCTGACATGGTCTTCGTAACAGTAGGTTCATAGCCTCTTTGCTCCCGTTATTAATTGACCTTGGCGATTGTGGAACTTATGTCTCACATTGTAAAACTTCATGCTGTCACTTGATTTTTTATCGATGATAAACTTACTTCATTGATTAGATGTTTGGTGGAAAGTTGTGAGGCACAGTTAGTTGCATAATTAATGATGCATAAATGTGCAAACAACCAAAAGTATAAATGTGGGGATTTTTATGCTTATAGTGCTTCCAACTTTGTATTAAGTGTCAATCAATTTGAATGAGGAATGGAATTATGGTGGTCTATTCCATGTAATTGTAGGATTGGAGCATGTGGCAAAGTCCATTGGAAGGTTCAAAGCCTCCTTACCTATAGCTTGCTCAAAAATCTGGAGCCAAAGTATTTAATCTAAATGTTTTTCAAAATCTGTTCACCAAATGAATTTCGTCCTTCATGAACTTGAGGTTTGGTTGTTAGGTTGTGTTTATGAAGGGAATTGTCAAGCCTTGACGTTGACACATTGCCTTTCTAATAATACCATGTCACAGACACCGATGCCCTGAAGTAAGGCATCAAGATTTTCTGCATGCATATATTTATACTGTTGTGAACACCAAATTGAAGTTGTGTAATGCTTTTTCTAATTCAAAATTATCCAACAAAAATAACTTTTTTACTATTTGAAGAATTTTTGTTTTTTTGTATTTAATGGTAAAAATTATAAATTCAACCATTCAAAATCATCAATTTATGTAACTGCTGCAGTTATATTACACACACAATATGTGTGGTACAACTTCTAGTGTCTATATATGTCAATTAAAAAAAAAAATTAATTTATGCTTGGGCTTCTCCATATCGTTCGTGCTTCTTGTCAATTGCGTAGTTTATTCAATTTTGTTAAAATTTGTCATTGATAACATAAATTAATGTATCAAGAGTAGTTGAACTCATGTGTGTAAGTTAATAAAAAATAAAAACAAAAAAATGATGCTTGGACTTTTTGTTGTGTGGTTTATATTTATTCAGTTTTGCTATATTTTCTCACTAATAACTTAAAAACTTTAGGCTGGAATGGGCGGGGGAACTGGCACTGGTGGGGCTCCAGTAATTGCAGGAATTGCGAAGTCAATGGGTATTTTAACTGTTGGCATTGTCACAACTCCATTCTCTTTTGAGGGACGAAGGCGTGCTGTTCAAGCTCAGGAAGGAATCGCAGCTTTGAGAGACAATGTTGACACACTGATTGTTATTCCAAATGACAAGTTGTTGACTGCTGTTTCACAATCTACTCCAGTAACTGAAGCATTTAATTTGGCTGATGATATACTTCGACAAGGGGTTCGTGGTATCTCTGATATAATAACGGTACAAAATGCATAAACTATTTTTTTGTTGATAAATTTGAAAAGTAGAGGTTTTTAGTATTTTGATTTTACAATATTATCCATTTTAGGTGAGTGTGAATGCTCTTATTAAACTAAAATAGAGGGATAGTTTTGGTTTTTCAGACTATATTAGTTGGGTGTGAATGTGTTCGATGCATGCACCCTTAAAATTTTAAAATTTTTCAGAGTGGACAAAAAATTTAAGGACAGCAATTATGAATTTTCATATGCCCTCTTGGATGAATATTCCTTCGTGTTGAGTGGGATTTGGGAATATATCCCGCTCAAAATTGTCTCTGTTGTACGTGAACCTATTATGATTAATTGAATACCAATCCAAGAGGCTATTCTGCAGTGTAATGATGTGTAATCTGGTTGACTATTCCATTGCATTTGCATGTGCAAGCAAATGACTTAACCTCAAGAATGTCAGTTGACTAGACTGCAAAATGTTAACTAATTATTCTGTCTATTATTTTACAGAATACCAAAAAAAAAAAAAAAAAAAAAATAATTAATTATTCTTTATATTTTTTTACGGAAAACCAAAAAAAAAAAAAAAAAAAAAAAGAAAGAAAGAAAAAAGACTAGTGGAGCTATAAATAATTTTTCAAAGATAAAAAACAATTATGTGTTTTTTACTGACTTAAACTTAATGAAACAAGAGATTATCAAATTAAAACATGAAGAACAAGTATTACTCATTTTGACACCCTCAATAAACATAGATCAAAACTGGTTGGTGTCCTTCATCTTAAAAAAAATGGAAGGAAAAAAGTATTGCTTAGGTGGCTAGAATTACATAATTATGCTTTCCTAGGATGCTGTTATGTATAATGTGTATTTATTAGCTATTATCATTCAACGAGGTCCTCTCTCTCTCTCTTTCCACTTTGAAGGATTGTCTCGGGTTCACATATTTTTCAAATGTTGGGGTTTTCTTGTCAAAGGTTTCCCATTTGTCAGCTTCTACATTTTAAAAATGTTCTATTTTGCTAATTGGTGGTAGGTTACTTCAACTGCAGGTCCCAGGTTTGGTTAATGTTGACTTTGCAGACGTGCGAGCTATCATGGAAAATGCAGGGTCATCTCTAATGGGAATAGGAACTGCAACTGGTAAATTAAGTGGATCTTTATTTGCTGACTTTTTTCTATTTACCAAATGCTTTATAGATCTCAAGAAAGGAGCAAAGGAGGTTTAAGAAAAGAATAGCTAATACGGGCTAATATGGGAGGGAGGATTGAGTTCTTACTTGCATGATATTTTCGGAATTGTTGGTTTTCTATTTTTTTTTTTTCTGCTCTTAACTTTATTTTTCTGTTTAATGTCTGAAATTTCTGGTTTTTTCTCATAGCCTGATCAAATTAGGAAGATGAGGAAAGTAGACCAATTTTTTTGGGTACAAGAAAAAAGTTGACCAATGTTAGTACACTTTAAAAAGCGTGTCATAAAGTAATGCAACATGCTCATGCAGATATACTATACTTAATAACAGAGCAATAGCAGAGTCTCTTATGCCATTCTTTAACCCTAACACTCTTGGACACTCAACCTTACCCATTACAACACAACCCCAAGCACTTGACAATGGACTTAAGTTTCGTCATATAGAAATTGCCTCACTACCTAAATCCTACAACACAAAGATATGTAAAACATGACTTTCAATAATACTTATTGACGACTAGCATCCCATGTTCAATAAATGAAAAATTACCAAAATATGCGCAACTCTAAAACCTAGAAAGCATAAATAAAATTATAGCAGTTGCAATTAAGAAGCACAAACACTTATGAGAAGTTCCATGCCCATGGATTTTTATCTATTATTCCCTTGCCGTTTAGAATTTTGACAACTTGCAACTCTGTATCCACTACTTGCCAAATGAGATTACCATTATTTACGGTTGAAGTATGAAACCCTAATTACTTGCGTGACCTTTTTTTTGACATGCACGCCTATATTGATAAATTGTTGGTTTCTTATTCCTTTGCAGGCAAGACCAGGGCAAGAGATGCTGCATTGAATGCCATTCAATCACCTTTATTAGATATTGGTATAGAAAGAGCTACTGGGATAGTCTGGAACATAACTGGAGGAAGCGATCTCACTCTATATGAGGTAGACTTTTATTCATTATTTCAACTTACTAGGAATTCATGCACATTAATATGGGCCCATAAGTGAGGCTGTCAAACTTTTGTATGTTGTCACATGGATCCCAAGAATCATATGCTTGAGACCAACAGGAGATGCAAAATGGTATAGCCGGAGGCTGGCAGAGCCTAGCTTGTGGGAAAACATACACAAGAGAAAGGAAAAGCAGGGAGATCTTGTGTCAATTGCATTGTCAATGGTCATAACAAATTTAGATAATTATCCTTAAATGACGAGGATTGGGAATGGCACAAGTTGAATTATCTCTTCCTCTCTCGGTGATTAATTGGCCCATTAACTCATTGCTATGTTCCATATAGCTTCTTGATCTCCATAGTGGCGTACCTGAGTTAATACAAGAGTGTAGTTCATGCTATGATTTAGTTTGCAAATAGTTTATTTAATATTGTTTTTGTATATCTTTTTAAAGGGAATTATTAGTTTCTTGTACCGACTATAATATGCTTGTATTGTGTTCATGCTAACTTCGGGCACATTATAACACACTTTAATTTCTTTAATTTATATCTTTTACTATAGCATCTTATTTGTATTTCACATTTTGCCAGGTAAATGCTGCAGCGGAGGTTATATATGACCTTGTAGATCCAAATGCAAACTTAATATTTGGAGCAGTGATAGATCAATCACTAAGCGGCCAAGTAAGTTACGGAGACCCTTGTCTGTGCTGATTGTATGTCATGCCAGATGAGTACTACCATACACTTAAAATTATGTATTGCTATGTGGCATGGAGACTTTTTAGGGTGACCTTTGTCTGCACTGGGTAACCATCTAGAACACAAAACTCCTCATAAATCCTAGACGCAAGTGTTGTTATAATGTTTGTAAAGAAAAAAAAAACTTTTGATTTTCCATGCGTTTGTCACAGGTCAAGCATACAGTATACATTGTTTTCAATTGAAAACAACTATAACTGCGTTAGGACATATGATATAGAGCATATGACTACTACTATGCATTAAAGAACAGAGCTCAATTTTTGAAAAGGCAGATTGGGCCTTAACAGTTTTTTTTTTTTTTTTTTTTTTTTTTTAATTATAATTTATATACAACTTCAGACAAACCAACATATATTTTGTCCCACAATTTTGTAAACATTTTTATTTTGATGGGTCACTATACAAGCACATATACTTGACTGGTGCTTAAATACCATTTTGTGATGTTTTGCTGAATAAATTTCTTTTTATGTTGGTGAAAGAATGATCCTTAACCCCTTTACTCTCATATTTTTCATCCTTCTACCTATATTTTCTTAAATACTATTTTTTGATGTTTTACTCTCATATTTTCATCCTTGCTGAATAAATTTCTTTTTAAGTCATTTATTGGAAACAGTTTCT
The DNA here is from genome assembly GCF_004153795.1 of Camellia sinensis. Taxonomy (NCBI): domain Eukaryota; kingdom Viridiplantae; phylum Streptophyta; class Magnoliopsida; order Ericales; family Theaceae; genus Camellia; species Camellia sinensis. The sequence goes on along the minus strand of NW_021025995.1, from coordinate 1,991,417 downwards.
ACATATTTATAAATGAAATTTAAAAAAATTTAAAAAATGAAGTTTAATTAGAAATAAATAAAAAAATGCATTGGTATTAATTCTTAATGTGAAGATGGCCCACAGAAGTCCAGAAAAGTACTTAAAAGCTACAGAAGGAATTTTGAAATTGCTGAAAATTCATATAAACTAGTTGATATATTCAGATTGTTAGGAATTTGAATTAAGAAGCCGATGTGCAGATCTGGTGGTGACGAAACATATACATATACTACAGTTTAAAAATATAAGATGAACTTCGCTTTGCAATGCATTACGTAATTTAGGTACGATAAAAGAGATTCCATTTAACTAACAACAATATAAGACATTTGGGGTTTGGCAGCGATAACTGGATAATCAACATGATTTGAATTCAGGTCAGCATAACTCTGATTGCCACTGGATTCAAACGTCAAGAGGAATCTGAAGGAAGGGTAATCTCTCTCTCTCTCTCTCTCCATTTCTTTACGGCCTGTTTAGTTTTAGTACATAGGTGCATCACCTTGAATGAGCCATCTAAAAAACTCGATGGATTCATGTGGTCATTTATAGGATTTTTTTGGGAAGACAACATTCAAGATTTTAAATGTCATTTTTAGATGAGTACAATTTTTCGAAATGTGACCATTCAAGATGATGAATATTTACATTGATACGCTATGTGAAGAACAAATGGCCTCAAATTCAAAGGGACATTAAACAGGATTGAGTCTGATTTCCTCAATCTGGAACATGGAGGGACTCTCTTTTAATTTATTATTCTCTCGATCTGAGAATTGCAGGACATCAACCTGGGAATCAATAGACGTCAATCTTTCACTGACGGCGGCTCAGTGGAGATCCCTGAATTCCTAAGGAAGAAAGGTCGTTCTCGCTATCCTCAAGCTTGACATTTCTCCCACCAAGCTCTAGTTCCATCTTGGAGATTAAGATTCCGCCTTGTTAAAGATGCAGTCTTTTCAGGTTTTTTAGTTTGTTTGTTGCGAAACTGCGAGTTTTCATAGTAAATAAATGTAGTCCTTTCTTTATCCGTTTGGTTTTAGAGGGAAACAATTCCTGCTTGAGAGATATCAAAGTGCACTAAAGTGCTTGATTGCAATATTTTCATGGTTGTTGCCTGACAATGTATATATAGTTTTGTTTTAATTTGCTACTAGTGCACTACAAGAATGCTACTTGGGCACAAATTTATGAATAAGTCCAGAAATCAGTTACAAAACCGGATAGATGGACAAGGATTTTTTTGTTTTTTATTGTGTGCGCGGTTTCTTCTTGTAGCAAAACTGTACATTTATTTTACTTCATTAGCCAAGGGGTAACTTGAGCTTTGGTGTCTAAAATGGTTAGTTTCCAAATCAAGTTTGATTGTTTGAGCTCAACCATTTTACTTAGAAACTCTACATGAGCTAAAGTTCATCTCTCCAGAATTGGTCCAATCAAAGGAAAATTATTTAGTAGTCCAGAGTATTATACACCAATGAAGCCGTGTGAAAAGGAGGGATAAACCAATATTTATCTCTAATCAGCCAGTAACAGTAGATTAGATCGGCTCTACCCGTTACAAAATGACAAATTTTCAGTCTAGTTTTTTTTTTTGTATGTTATTTTAAATAGTCGCTTTATGAACTTTGTTAATTTGCATTTCATTCTCCTCGTATCTAAAGTTGATTCTATTCATTTTCATTTTCCATAGGAGTATAGCGACACTGAAAAAATTAAAAATTAAAAAATTGATATTTTCAATTGGAGTGTAAACATGGACAAATGAGTACAGTTACTAGGCCTCGTTTGGGAACAGGCTAATTTAGTAACTTTTTAGCTATTTGGTTAAAAAGGTAGGTAAAAAAAACTTGTATGTTTGGGATGACTTTTTGACTAATTACGAAAAGATGTGCAAAAAGTAGAGAAAAAAGAGAATCTTTAACTTTTTGGTATGAGTTGTTGGCTTTTTTACTAATTTAACTTTTTGGCTAATTGGCTAAAAAAATAAGTTTCCAAACGGGGCCTAAATTGTCAAATTTTAATAGTAAAGCTTAATAAAAATAGATTTAACAAAATTTATTATTGTATAATAATCAAGCATTTAATCACCCTATTCTTTGACCAATCTAATTTCATTGAACACTCTTAAATCAGACAAAATGTAATATTTTAATAGGAGGATGCACCAATAAATCCCAAATTAATAACTTATACACTGTTTAGTCTTAAAAGTTTTCTTATAGACTGAAAGGTCCCATTACAATGTTTCAAACATCAGATTAATGTTTCGAACATTAGATTTTGAACATCAGATTAATGTTTTGAACATTAGATTTCGAACATCAGATTAATGTTTCAAACATTTGATTGATGTGCAAATGGGACTAAATGGAGCATAAGAAAACTTTTAGGACTAAATGGTTTAACTTTTCAAAAACTAGGACTTATGAGTAAATTTTTCATTTTAATATTCTTATGTGGGTGAAGCATTAATAACTCTCACATAGTGATCTTGTCAACTGTTTAGTCATTTTTTTCTCTCTTTTTTTTTTTTTTGTTTTTTTCTTCTTCTTATGAATTCAAAAGTCTCATTCTAATATAAATAAACACGCATGTGTGTTGCGCGTTTGAAGGCAAATGTGGATTTTCAAGTAATATTGAAATTACTAATGTGGTTTTTGCCATAATGTTGCAAATCTATACTATAGACTTTTGAGCTCTTTCCATCTTCACAAACGAATCCCACACTTTAGACATGGAAAGATTCTAAAACCACTGTGACATTGTTCGATTTACTGGTGGAAACAGTGTAGCCATAAATGGGATTTCCAATTTATTGCCAATTTCACATTCAAAATAGGGATGCAAAAACCCTACACCATCCAAATCCTACATTATCAACCCAAATTGGTACATTGGTGCTGTTTGGTGTAGCTGTTAAAACAGTTTTTTTTACTTTTTAGACATACCTAACATAAATACACCTAAAAAGTAAAAAAATTGTAAAAAAAATCTTTTAAAAATTCATTAAATACCAAAAATACAAAAAAAATATAAGAATTCAGTACATTTTTTGTATTTCTATGTATTTATTAATTTTTTAAAATATTTTTTCACAATTTTTTTTGTTTTTTAGATACATCTAACTAAGGTGCATCAAAAAAGTAAAAAAAATATTTAAAATTTAAAAAATATTCACTAAAAACAAAAGAATACGAAAATCAAAAAACTCAATTTTTAAAAAACTTAATTCAGAAAACTCAAACCAAACACACTGAATAACTCTCAAATAGTGATATTGTCAACTGTTTAGTCTTTTTTCTTTTTTCTTATAGATTCAAAAGTCTCATTCTAATGTAAATAAACACACGTGTGTGTTGCGCGTTTGGAGGCAAATATGAATTTTCAAATAATGTTGAAATTATTAATGTGAGTTTTGCCATAATGTTGCAAATCTATACTATAGACTTTAGAGCTCTTTCCATCTTCACAAACGAATCCCACAATTTAGACATGGAAAGATTCTAAAACCACTGTGACATTGTTCGATTTACTGGTGGAAACAGTGTAGCCATAAATGGGATTTCCGATTTATTGCCAATTTTACATTCAAAATAGGGATGCAAAAACCCTACACCATCCAAATCCTACATTATCAACCCAAATTGGTACATTGTCTTGAACATCACACAGCATATGTTCAACCGTTGACGGAAACGTGAGTTTTGTCCCCCATATATGCCGATTTAGTGGACAACGTTTGGGGATACAAACCCGACATTGGCGAAACATGGGGTTGGGGTAGTCGTGGAATTCGAACATTGGCCTGTCGGGTTTAGTGTTGAAGCTTGATGACTGTTAATGTAAATGTAAATTTACCATCACCTACCACACACTTACCATCACCTACCACACACTCACCTACTACACTCACCTACCACCACCTACTCCCTACACCTACATCTATATAAGGAATCAATAGAACAATCTTGTAACATACAATCAATACATCAATAAATAATACAATTCTCTATTTCTTTTTATACATTGTATTTCGGCACGCCAGGCCTACATTCACTTCGTAAGGAACCTCCTTGAGAATTTTTTTACTATCAAAATGAATCAATACACCGCGAAAGTTTCACCAAGCTTGTGAATTTTACACAGGTCTTACTCTTATCTGTTGAACCTCACTTAATAATAAATGCCTCAACCTTACAAAATTCTCTTACAAAATAATGAATAAAAATAAGAAGTACTTCAACTGTCTTTTACAATAATTTTCTCACAAAGAATAGATATGAAATTGTATGAACAAAGACAATACTTAGATCTAAAAGTGAAAGAGCAGAGTGAAAATCACAATTTTGGAGCACATAGAATTTTTTTATTTATTTTAAGTTCTTGATTTTTCTCCACACAAAACGCTTCTATTTATATACAAAACACTACCTATTTGGAGAGGAGACGCTCCTCAACAAAATAGACGCTTCATCATCAACGCTCCTATAAACAATTTGTGGAAAAGCAGCCCAGCACATTTTTTTCTTTGTCAAACTTTTACAGTCAAGTTGATAGTCAAGTTGATTCAAGGACCTACCAAGGTTTTGAATATAAAACTCAATCAATCTCATTCAATCAAAACTTTTGAATATAATATTATATATATATATATATATAAGATGCAATCCCCAGCTTATTAACTTTATATTATATTATATTATATATTTATGTAATATATTGATGTAAAATAATTGCACATAATACTCATTATGTGGGTATGTCCTACATACAAAAAAATGTAAAATAAGTTTGAATTCGATGCAATAAGTATCAAAAAGATATAATACAATTTTATTCAAAAGAAGACAATCATATCAAATTTGTCAAAAGATGAATAGTGATCAACCGAATTTTTCAAAATGTAAATAGTAAAATTTTCAAAATATTTTTATTTAAATAATATTTATAACAAATATATCATACAATATATATTTTAAACAGAGAATATTTGTGTCAAATAATATAAAATATGTATATTAAGAAAATCATAATTTATCACATAATATTTTAAATATCATCAAAATTAAACTACATGATTAACAATTTTTCTCTTTTTGATGATGGCAATACAAGCATGAATTTGACACAAAATTTCACATGAATAAATGCATCATGAAAATATTCAACCATCATAATACAAGCACTTATTTTTATTATATTTGATCCCCTATTATTAACAAAATCTTTGTCAAATAATCAAATTTCTTCTCCCCTTGACATTATCAAAATAAAATATTAATATATTAAGTTTTTATAGAGACGAAAATTTTCAATACCCAAAACAAAAAGTATACAAACACATTTGAAAAAATAATCTGATTTGTCAAAAATATGATAAGTTTTCTTTTTTCTTCTCGTGATCATTTTTGAGATTTTGTATCATCTCCAGAAAAATGGTGCAGCGGCACTCAAAATGTTGACAAACAAGAGATTTGAGCAGATATGCATCGATTATTGGATCGGTGAAGTGTATAAAAAGTGACATAAATGATATGTAAAGATACGAAATCTTCAAGTGTTGTTAGAATTTTTTTTTTTTTTTTTTTTTTTTACTTTCTGGGTAATTATGTCATTCCTTACTTTAGCTATCAATGGTTCTGACATGAATGAGGTGCCTGAAATTCAAGCAAATGAGAGGTTACCTATAGTGCATTCACACGCTATTCCAGTAGAGTCCTAATGTTTTCGGTAATCGTAGTGATATCAATGCTATTAATAACACTATGACTTTTAGTACATAGACTGTAGTTTCTAATATGGCTTGACGACTACAAGTAAGAATACAAGAGAATCGGCAATTGAAAGTCGATGTGAGCTATTTAAAATAACAATTGGCTAAGACTTGTCAGGAGAAGAGAGATCTAGATAGGAAAATTTTTCAGTTGGAGAATGCAATGCGATATTATGCAACCATTATAATGTCAAGACTCACAGAAGTCGAAAATAGAGAGAGACATGTAAGAGAGACTTATGAAAAGCTATTGAGAGAAGTTAAACATACAAAATCTGTGAAATCTTCTCAAAACTTACATGTAATCTAGCAATATTTTCTCCTTCTGAAATAAAATTGTAAGCATTTCTCTTTTTTAAAAAAAAAATATGTCTTTGCTATAAAAAGAATTTTTGGTGCAGATAAGGAGTAAAAAAAATTAGTTGATAACAATATATACTTCCCTTGAAATTATGTATAGTGAGAGGGTAATTTTTGAGAAAGAATTGGGCTGAGCTGTGAGTTGGGCCCTGCGGCCCAAAGTGTGAAGGAATCGATAAGAAGCCGTAATGTTATTTCGGCCCAGTAGAGGTATAGGTACTCCGGCCCAGGAGAAGTGAAGTTATTCCGGCCCAGGAGGGGTGTGGTTACTCCGGTTCAAAATGGTGTAAAGCTATTCCGGTCTGAAGGTAACTTGATGTTAGTCCGGTCTCACAGTTAGTCCGGTTGCGATGTATTATTGTTAGATCGGTCGGAGCTTGCTACTCAGAAGCTTGGTCTCAGCATACCATGGTTGAACGGGAGAAAACCGAACTAAGGATAGTTCGGCCTACTCTGTGGCTCAGCATAGCCAGTGTTATTTCGGTCACATAGAAGTTCGGCCGTGGTAAAAACCATCCCACTTGGTTTAAGCAGTGGGGGAGGGTGTAAAAGGATAAGCATTATCCTTAGGAATATGAATCCTAGGAGGACTCTGCATGGAGAAATAAAAGTCCTACTAGGATTATGCCACTCGAAACCTATAAAAGCTCACAAGCACCACCTTGGAGGAGGTAATTTTGAACACAACAACGGTCCGACATGACCCCGTAAACTGTCTGCTACAACGGTCTGACACGACCATACCGTGTCTCCTATCCTGTTTTATTTTATTTATCAGTTTATTTTTCTGTTTTGTTACTCTCTCCAAACTCAAGTTGGCTAGTACCTATCCTCCTTGAGTTTGAGGGGGGCTGTTAATGTAAATGTAAATTTACCATCACCTACCACACACTTACCATCACCTACCACACACTCACCTACTACACTCACCTACCACCACCTACTCCCTACACCTACATCTATATAAGGAATCAATAGAACAATCTTGTAACATACAATCAATACATCAATAAATAATACAATTCTCTATTTCTTTTTATACATTGTATTTTAACAATGACAATGAAACGTGGAGATATGTGATGTTTGATTTCTACGTGTTATCCCAGGTAAGCAATTCAAAAAGAAAGTGAATTGGATTATTAAAAATAATTTCACAATATTAAAAATAATAATCAAAATATTAAAATTTTGACAAATAAAAAATAACAATAATTATATGGAGAGAAAATCAAATACTAAGATTTATAGTGGTTCAGTACGTCAGGTCTACATCCACTTCCTAAGGAACCTCTTTGAAAAAAATTTTACTATCAAAATGAATCAATACACCACGAAAGTTTCACCAAACTTGTGGATTTTACACAGGTCTTACTCTTATCTGTTGAATCTCACTTAATAATAAATGTCTCAACCTTACAAAATTCTCTCACAAAATAATGAATAAAAATAAGAAGTACTTTAACTGTCTTTTACAATAATTTTCTCACAAAGAATAGATATGAAATTGTAAGAACAAAGACAATACTTATATCTAAAAGTGGAAGAGCAGAGTGAAAATCACAATTTTAGAGCACGTAGAATTTTTTTATTTATTTTAAATTCTTGATTTTTCTCCATACAAAACATTTCTATTTATATACAAAACACTACCCGTTTGGAGATGAGACACTCCTCGACAAAATAGACACTCCATCATCAACGCTCCTATAAACAATTTGTGGAAAAGCAGCCCAACACATTTTTTTTTCTTTGTCAAACTTTTGCAGTCAAGTTGATTGAAGGACCCACCATGGTTTTGAATATAAAACTCAATCAATCCCATTCAATCAAAACTTTTGAATATAATATTATATATATATATATATATATATAAGATGCAATCCCCAGCTTTACTAACTTTATATTATATTATATATTTATGTAATATATTGATGTAAAATAATTGCACATAATACTCATTATGTGGGTATATCCTACATACAAAAAAATGCAAAATAAATTTGAATTCGATGCAATAAGTATCAAAAAGATATAATACAATTTTACTCAAAAGAAGACAATCATATCAAATTTGTCAAAAGATGAATAGTGATCAGCTGAATTTTTCAAAATGTGAATAGTAAAATTTTCAAAATATTTTTATTTAAATAATATTTATAACAAATATATCATACAATATATATTTTAAACAGAGAATATTTGTGTCAAATAATAAAAAATATGTATATTAAGAAAATCATAATTTATCACATAATATTTTAGATATCATCAAAATTAAATTACATGATTAACAATTTCTCCCTTTTTGATGATGGCAATACAAACATGAATTTGACACAAAATTTCACATGAATAAATGCATCATGAAAATATTCAACCATCATAATACAAGCATTTATTTTTATTATATTTGATCCCCTATTATTAACAAATTCTTTGTCAAATAATCAAATTTCTTCTCCCCCTTGACATTATCAAAATAAAATATTGATATATTAAGTTTTTATAGAGGCGAAAATTTTCAATACCCAAAACGAAAAGTATACAAACACATTTGAAAAAATAATTTGATTTGCCAAAAATATGATAAGTTTTCTTATTTCTTCTCGTGATCATTTTTGAGATTTTGTATCATCTCCAGAAAAATGGTGCAGCGGCACTCAAAATGTTGACAAATAAGAGATTTGAGCAGATATGCATCGATTATTGGATCGGTAAAGTGTATAAAAAGTGACATAAATGATATGCAGAGATACGAAATCTTCAAGTGTTGTTAGAATTTTTTTTTTTTTTTTTTTACTTTCTGGGTAATTATGTTTTTTTACTTTCTGGGTAATTATGACATTCCTTACTTTAGCTATCAATGGTTCTGACATGAATGAGGTGCCTGAAATTTAGGCAAATGAGAGGTTACCTATAGTGCATTCACACGCTATTCCAGTAAATGAGAGTCCTAGTGTTTTCGATAATCGTAGTGATATCGATGCTATTAATAACACTATGGCTTTTAGTACATAGACTGTAGTTTCTAATATGGCTCGACGACTACAAGTAAGAATGCAAGAGAATCAGCAATTGAAAGCCGATGTGAGCTATTTAAAACAACAATTGGCTAAGACTCGTCAAGAGAAGAGAGATCTAGATAGGAAAATTTTTCAGTTGGAGAATGCAATGCGATATTATGCAACCATTATAATGTCAAGACTCACAGAAGTCGAAAATAGAGAGAGACATGTAAGAGAGACTTATGAAAAGCTATTGAGAGAAGTTAAACATAAAAAATCTGTGAAATCTTCTTAAAACTTACATGTAATCTAGCAATATTTTCTCCTTTTGAAATAAAATTGTAAGCATTTCTCTTTTTTTAAAAAAAATATATCTTTGCTATAAAAAGAATTTTTGGTGCAGATAAGGAGTAAAAAAAATTACTTGATAACAATATATACTTCCCTTGAAATTATGCATAGAATATACAAACTCTCCTTAAGATTGTGCTTCTCTGATTGATTTAATCTCAAAATATTACATAATACGAGTCTCTCTTAAATTAATGCACTACAAATTATACAAATTAAAAGAAATAGATTACCAATTTATAATACCAAAGGCCATTAAGATTCGGCCATAAACAACTACACCGAGGGTACTAGCATAAAAAAAGAAAATACAAATAAACACAATTTCTTCATACCAAGTAGAAGCAATTGTTATTAAATACAAGAGAGTTTGTAACACATACAACTAGATAAGAAACATAACACGGTACAAAAATAATTTTAACATGTTGATAGGAAAATGATGCTTGTGGATGTAAGGATTGATGATGGTGATAAAAATCGGTGACGATGATGAAGATCTGTGACAATTAGAAAAGAGGGTGAAAATTGGGGGTGGATTTTGTATAGATCAGAGATGGATTTGTGTAGATCTAGAACGGATTTGTGTAGATCGGAGATGGAATTGGATATATTAGAAATGGTGGATGATGGCGTCGGATAATGGTGGTGATGAAGACGGTGTTGGAGGATAAGATGGAGCGAGAGCGGACAAGAGAGAGAAAGAGAGAGGAAAACAAAGAGAGAAATGAAGTGAGAGCGAGATGATGAGTAGGTGAGCAAAGAGAGAGAGAGAGAGATAGAGGATTTATAAAAAAATGTTTTTTTTTTTATTTTTAATTTTTTTATTTATTTATTCTATGTTTATTATTATATATATATAATCATTACATAAGAGTATTCATCATACAAAGTTCAGTTATAATATAATAAAATTATTCTTCATTAAGAGGCTTGGTAAATATGTCAGTTAATTGACGATTTGTAAGCATAAAATCGAGTTCAATGTCACATTTGAGCACATGATCTCTTAGAAAATGATATTTTATTTCAATGTATTTAGTGCGTGAGTGTTGAATATGATTTTTTGAAAGGTTAATTGCACTTGTGTTGTCTCATTTTATCAGAATATGATCATAGTGAGTCCAAAATCTTGAAATTGTTGTTTCATCCAAAGCAATTGTGCGCAACACCCAACAGTGGCAATGTATTCTGCTTTAGCAGTTGACAGAGCCACTGAATTCCGCTTTTTGCAAAACCAAGAAGTGAGTGAAAGAAAATGACAAGTGTCACTAGTGCTTTTCCGATCAAGTCTACATCTCGCAAAATCGGCATCTAAGTAACCAAAAAGTTCAAAGGTAGTTCCCTTAGGATATCATGATCCCAAATTTGGAGTGCCAACAAAATATTTAAAAATACGTTTGACTACTGTAATGTGTGACTCTTTAGGTGCGAATTGAAAACATACACACATACAAACACTAAACATATATGGGGTCTACTTGCAGTAAGATAGAGTAAGGAACCGATCATACCTTGATATTTCTTTTTATCTTCCAGTTTACCTTGCTCATCTTTGTCGATTTTTGTTGATGTAGTCATTGGAGTTGCTGCAGGTTTTGATGATTCCATTTCAAACCTTTTGAGTAAATCTTTGATATATTTCGTTTGATTTAAATGGATCTCATTGTTGGTTTGTTTAATTTTGTAGACTGAGGAAGTAATTTAACTCCCTCCATCATACTCATTTCGAATTCACCTTGCATATCTTTAGCAAACTCTTTGCACAAATTTTCATTAGTAGCATCAAAAATAATATCATCAACATAAATTTGAATAATTAGCATATCCTCTTTTTTGGTTTTTATAAAAAAAAGTTGTATCTATTTTTCCTCAAGAAAAATCTTTGTCAAGTAAAAAATTTCAATCTTTCATACCATGCTCTAGGAGCTTGTTTTAAATCAAATAAAGCTTTTGAAAGTTTGAAAACATGATTCGAGTATTTATGATTTTCAAAACCGCACTACAACAAAGCTGGATTTTTACAGCTTCACATCAACGACATACAGTAAATGCAAGCCGTGGTTTCTCACTTTTATGAGTTATTTTTTTTACATGTCGTAAATAATTTTTCAACCACAACGTATCTATTGCGTAGGTTGTGAATGTTGATAACGATAATTTTTTTACGACTTGCAATGTTAACAGTAAATAATAAAACTTTTTATGACGTGCATATGACATATCGTCAATACATTAATTATACATGACATGCGTACACTAATTGTTAAAAATATTAAACATTTTACGACACACAAAAAATTAATCATTAAAAATTGTACTTTTCACGACGCACAAAAAATTAATCGTCTAAAATATTGGACTTTCCATAATACGCAATTACTTTCATGAGTGGTGATTCATTCTACTAATTTTTGGACCATTAATAGCTCTAATGAGCTTAAAAAAAAAAAAAAAAACGAGCCACAAAAAAATCAATCATTAAAAATTTTATTTTTCACGTCGCACAAAAAATCAGTCGTCTAAAATATTGGACTTTCCATAATACGCAATTACTTTCGTAAAAGATATGACCGAAAAAACAAATACCGCGAAAATGAAAATTATCCCCCCCCCCCAACACAAATTAAAGAAAAACAAATATATCAAAACATTTAGACAATCTTTTAGACAAATATATCAAAACATATAGACAAATATATCACGCAGGCTTTGGTTTGCGTCTCTTATCTTTTGTTCTTTAATCTTTTAGATTTAAAATATTTCTTGTATATTATTTTGTATGTCTATGTGGATCCGTCTTGTAATATGTTCCATGATGTAATCTAATTCATTCCTATATTTTTAGTTTTGTAGTTTATTCTGTATTTTATTCTTTAATTAAAAAAGAATTGTCAGGCCCCAAAATTCAAACAGTTAAATATTATATTAAAACTAACCCTAATCAATATTCCATCATCCAAATCTTAGGGGTGAAACAAAAAAACTAAACGTAAACCAAACCATCCACTATAAATTCATAACTAACCAATACCTCAATATCAAGGTAACAATGACTAGTCAACACAACTTAAATAAAGTACGGGTACAAACCATGCCAAATTATTCCAATACTAAGTCATAAAGAGAATAATAAATACATAGTCTAATATCAATCCTAAGCTCAAGAAAACAAAAGAAGTTCAAACGACATGTCCAACTCTATAGTAAATCCACGTCACCACCAAAGTCTCTACTAATCTCGCAAAGGAAGCTCAGCTGCGCTCAAACAGAACGCACCCGAGTTGCCAAGAGACAAAACGGGTCAGTATACAGGTATACTGGTATGAGTACAAGATGTAACGCCCATGTGTCTACCAGACGCAAACCAAAATACATTAAATTCTTACTACGGAACAAGACAAGTAGTTCCAACCGCACCGAGACGAATGAGTAGTTTCTCGAGATACGGTGGCATTTAGTTTCTTGTCCGTACACAACATAATATAAATTGATTATAAAATAGACAAAATAGAAATAAAAATATAGTGGGTCAGCCCTGCATAAAAAGTTAGTAAGACCCACCATCCTGCAAAACAAATAAAGTTAGTATAATTTAATCATAAGTAACTTGTTGAAAAAAAATATAAAATTACATCGTTTCATACTTAAATAATTCGAATTGATCAAAACTCAAAGAACGAAAGTTGTATAGAATCAAATTTCCTAAAAGACAACGTGAACGAATTTAACAAAAACTGAACAGGTTAAGAGAAAAACTTGATATAAAAATCTAGACAGAATTCAATCGAAAAATCTGAAGCTGAAAAAGAACAAAAACTGCCCTAAGATGATCTTTTTCCGAAAAGAATTCAAATCATAAAAAGTGTGCAGAATAATGTTTTACTTCAGTTTATGCGAAACCAATAAAAATGAGCTCGTTTCGTGGGTTAAAACAGCCTATAACATCTACATTACCAAAATGAATCAAACCGACAATAACCAATGTCATCCGATTATAAGTTCTAATCAATCTTTTCAATAAAAAGCTACAACACAAAAGTTGTCCAAAATCACGTATACATGCCTCTCCTCAAATCTCATAATTTATTGAGGTCGATTACTATATTTCAAAATGTACAAATCAATAAACTCATAATTAAATTTTTGTACCTTAACTCCACCACTTCGGCCCTCCCCTTCCGGCCTACACCTATATCCCATGTGCCTCCCGTATACCTAACATCGCTCCGAAGCCAAACTTGCACGGGGATATTGTCCCGAGTTTGACTCACACTCCCCGGATGGTTAGCATATACGTACGCGCGCAAATCAAAGCACTCGTCTACTCATGAGAACGAGGCAACAATATATATATACACAACATCTCACACATAAGAATAAACATAACAATGCCGAACCTAAGGCATTCAAATAAATCTCATAATCCTCACTTTTTGTTATACGCTCTTTCTCACAACACTCAAATACAACAACAATCCATGGAGTCATGGTGGAGTATAAGGAATTTATCTATGGGTTCTTAATTAATTTTCATGTCATATAACCATATTAATTTTAGTTTCATATAACCATGAAAGTGATTACAACCATAAAATAAATCCATATAAAAATCCTAAATCTGACATAACAACTAATCAAAATAATTAAAATTAATCTCTCATCTTTATATAAACACAAAATCGAACTAATATCAAACAAATAGGAAAAAAACAAGAATTAAACATAAATCAAGGGAAGTGGGTTTTGTACTTACTATACTTTATTGAAGATCAAAGAATATTTAGAAACTACTAGAGTCACCAAAACAAAACTCTAATCTTTCTTTTTCTTCCCTCTCCTCTTTTTTCCTTGCTGCCGCCCCTTTCTTTGTCTTCTTTGATTTTTCTCTCTCTCTCTCTCTCACACACACAACTTGGTCTCTCTCTTATCCTTATGATCTCCTAAACCTAGTTGAATACTTCTATGTTATTATATATATAATAACCTAAGAGCTAGTATAACCTAATAATCTTATACTATAAACTTAAATCTCAATATATAATAGCTTAATAAACTATAATATGCAATAAATTTAATAATTACAACCTTAAATGCCTTAAATATCACATTAAACCTAATATTACCACCCAATTAATAATTACATCATTAAATCCATTAAATATCACATTAAATCTCATGTAACCACCCAATTAATAATTACAACATTAAATTCATTAAATATCACATTAACTCTCATGTGACCACACAATTAATAAAGTCAAAAATAAAATAAGATAATAAAAACCATAATAATAATAAATACTGACTAAAGAAAATTAGGGTCGCTACAAGAATTGTTTTCTCATTTCTATTTTTTTATATTTTATATATTTTTCTAGTATTATTATGGAAAAATACCAGCAACTAATTCCGCATGATGTTCCTTAATAGACACCTATTTGTCAGATCAAAGTTCGGGTTATGAACATCAATGCTATATGTTTTCGGTGCTGCATTGGTAATGTCTTCTTCAATTGAACACTCATTCATAATGTTATATTAGCGATGTTATGATAGAAAAGTTTCTTTGCCGATGTTGTTACCAATTTTGCATAATTTTTCTTAATTTATTTATTTATTTATTTATTTTTTTGTAAGCAACATTGTTAACTGACCATGGTTTTCAATGTCATCCAAAACCTGTGTATGCACTTAATATTGTCGTTCCAATATGTTCATTCCCCCCTCCCCCCCCAAAAAAAAATGTTTTCGCACCCCACAATTTCATTTCAATCTCAAAAACGAATAAGAAATTTAGAGAATTGAATCACAAAAGGGCATTAAGGTAAACTTAAATGACACAAAATCAAATAAATATAATTTTTCAAAACAAAAAGATTAATTGATTCATAAGAAAACTCTTAAAACTAAATGGATCAATATTTTTTATATAAAATTTATGAGTAAATTTTCCTTCTTATATTTTTAAAAATTAAATTATATAAATAAAAATATTTAATTAATATAATTAAGATAGAAATAAGATGTTTTATGTTAGGCCAGGCGAGTGAGACGGATCAAATTGCTCCAGATGCCATGAATACCGAGTCAGGTCAGCTGCGAACTGAACATATGTGCTATGAATTGAACAGTCAATAAGATAAAATATCATATTCAATTAATAATGAGTAAATCACCAATAAATTCCAAAATATGACATTGTAAATAGTTTAGTCCTCCATTTTTTCTTATGAACCCAAAAGTCCCATTAAAGTAGAAATTATACAAAAGTGTAGTCACTTATACGTATGGTTTAATTTTTTAGGGATAAAAGTGGGTTTCTTCAAATGTGAAATTATACATTTGGGCAATCCGCACTATAGAGGTTTTGGATTTTTCCTATTTTTGAAACAAATCCCACATTACGAACAATAATGTAACACTCCAATGTAATACTCTAATAATGTAACACTCCAATGTAATATACTAAAAAATTCATTAGTGTACTTTTTTCAAATGTGACAACATAACTGTAACAACCCTCATACTGTTTACTGATTAGGGACTGATTGATTACCGATAATCACCGATTACTGCTAAACGGAACTGATAATGACTGATAACTGACTGATAATTGAACTGATTAAAGTACTGAACTGACTGACTGAAATTGGAAACCGAATTGATTGAGTATATGTTAGTTAAATTGCATTCTATCTGTTGACAGTATGATTATCTGTTCCTGCTTATATGTTTAAACTGCTAATTGAAGGCCTTATCGGCGGCCGAATTAGAAACCGATTAGTGTTCTATGACCCTCATAATTTATGTGATTTTTTTAAGTGAATGGAAGTGCACCCCATTGTTTCATGACATTATCTTGTTTCAGTTTTTAGTTTGATTTAAATTTTTATTATTTATTTATTTTTAATTTAAGTGAGAGGAGGTGGTCTATTTTGTCCAAAAAAAATTTTGAGAAGTGAATTGATTATTTTGTCCATCAATTTAAGTTGAAATTCTAAAAAGGGGTTATCAACTAAGCCAAACCTCAAGGGTAAAATTGATATTCTGAGAACCATAAGCATTAAATTGACGAGGCAAATTATCGTTGAATTAACTTTAACACAATTTCGACAATTTTTTAACAACTTCAATCAAATCGTTAGATACAAGTGTGCTTAATTATTTTGGAAATTTTGCATGATAACCTTCTAGTATTTGTTATTATTCATACATTACCATTTTTTTAACCACCTAAAACGATACTTTCAAAATCTTTTTTTTTTTTTTTTTTTTGCAAAATCATTTTCAATTGATAACAATGCTAATTATTTTAAATGGGCCTTTTAATTTTTTAATGGGT
>NW_021025995.1:1955231-1974531 GCF_004153795.1 Camellia sinensis | reverse complement strand
ACATCATTCAAACTAGGGACTCAACCCTACATAACAGTACAGAAAACGTCAGTCTATACAGAACAGTTAGACAGTACAGAAGGGGGAAAAAACAACAAAACACCCCAAGCCATAGCATGGCAACTCGGAACCTCGCAGTGAGGCACAAGGCTGGCTTGACAAAACTGGAGTAACCCTGACGCCTCTAGCTGCGGTCTGGTGCCTGTACACCTACATATATATATGAGCAGTGAGCTAAAGCCCAGTGAATAACATAAAGCGTAAAGGGGTTTTAGAATGATGTCCTTACAGTAATGAAAACAGTTCAATTCAATCAGTAATTCGGTTGTTCAGTACATTAACAGTCATATGTGGTACATCCATTAGCATAACAGTAACAGTAGGTCTTGAAAGACCGAACAGTAATGATGGCCATCAGTCAGTAAACAGTAGTGGCTCCACAGGGAACCGACAGAGATCTCTGTAACAGTAACAGTAACAGTAACAGTAACAGTAGTGCTAAGGATGCCACAGTACATTTTAGAAATAAAGGACGTACATTCATTCAGTAAACAATATCAGTTCAAGTAAACAGTTCAGTTCAGTAATCAGAAGATAATCATTTGTGAACATATCTTTACAACAATTGTTACTCACAGAGTTCTGGGCTAACAGTATGCTAGAGCGTGTCCCCCAGTCGCCAACCCTACACAGTTCACAGGTTGAACACCACTAAGCTATACAGTTGGGAAATATCATAACTTAATCCCTAATTTGCCTTGGTGTGTTCATCAACGATATCCTCATCTAAATGTCTTAAACTAGGCCTAAGAATGCCTAGGATGGATGAGGATGCAAAAATACACTTAGAAAACATTTTGCAAACTTTGCTGAAAATAGGGGCTTCGCTCGAGCGAGACTTTCTACGCTCGAGCGTAAGTCCAAAATCAAAGGCTTCGCTCGAGCGAGGAATCCTTCGCTCGGCGGTCTGTAAAACAGTAAAAGTACTGGATGCTGAAATTTTACGCGCGATGGACGCGCGATGGTCGCTCGAGCGGAGCCCTGGACAAAGGTGCTCGCTCGAGCGGGGAATCCTTCGCTCGAGCGAGTAAGCCAAATCTGGAATTTCCAGATCTGCCTCCCAAGCTCAAACAAGCATTCTACCACTCCAAACTCGACCTCTTTGGGCCAAATTCTGGAAAACATCACTAAATTCAATGTATAACAAGTTTCAAAGCTCAATTTATGAATTCAAGCCCCAAAGGTGAGTCAATTAAAACCATATTCAAACCCATCTTCAAGAATATGAAGAACATGCAAACATGCATGAATTCAAATCATTTCAAAGCTTCAATTTGATGCTCTAAAGAGCCAATTGATCCAAAAACAAGTTGAAAACATGAACCATTACAAAATTATGAACATGCATGCAACATTTACCATGAATTCAACTCAAACTTCTACATTACAACATGCATGCATGAATGGGTTTCCAATCCACAACAATGAACTATTCTAGCTTGAATCACTAGAGGCTCAAGAATCTTGCATGAATGAGCTTAACACACACAAAGAGGGGTTGAATTCCTTACCTAGAGCTTTAGTTACAAGGTGAGGAAGCTAAATTTGCAACCTATGTTCCAATTCCTTCATTTAGCAAGCAATTCTTCAAGCAAAATTGAGATGAACTTCACTCCCTAGTCTCCTCACTCTCTATGGACGGTTAAGCTCAAGAAATGAGCTGAGCAAATGTGTTTTGATTCAAGTATAAGGCTCAAAGTGTGTGTATATGAGATAGTGGCAAAATGGTAAAATGGCAAACTCTTTAATTGGCTTATTTTTAATCTAATTTAATCATACCTAATCAGTTTTCAGATAAATATACCTAAAATCACATTATTATGAGGGTCACGGAACATCAATCGTTTTCTAATTCGGCGCCGATAAGGCCTTCAATTAGAGTTTAAACATATAAAACATGAACAAGATAATCAGACAATCAAACAGATAGAATGCAATTAACTAATATATACTCAGTCAATTCAGTTTCCAATTTCAGTCAGTTATCATCAGTCAGTTATCAGTCATTATCAGTTCCGTTTAGCGTAATCGGTGAATTATCGGTAATCAATCAGTCCCTAATCAGTAAACAGTATGAGGGTTGTTACAGTTATGTTGTCACATTTGAAAAAGTACACTAATGAATTTTTTTAGTATATTACATTGGAGTGTTACATTATTAGAGTATTACATTGGAGTGTTACCATTATTGTTCGTAATGTGGGATTTGTTTCAAAAATAGGAAAAATACCAAAACCTCTATAGTGCGGATTGCCCAATGTATAATTTCACATTTGAAGAAACCCACTTTTATCCCTAAAAAATTAACCATACGTATAAGTGACTACACTTTTGTATAATTTCTATTTAATGGGACTTTTGGGTTCATAAAAAAAATGGAGGACTAAACTATTTACAATGTCATATTTTGGAATTTATTGGTGATTTTCTCATTATTAATTGAATATGATATTTTATCTTATTGACTGTTCAATTCAATAGCACATATGTTCAGTTCGCAGCTGACGTGACTCGGTATTCATGGCATCTGGAGCAATTTGATTTTCCGTCTCACTCGCCTGGCCTAACATAAAACATCTTTATTTCTATCTTAATTATTAATTAAATATTTTATTTATATATTTAAATTTTTAAAAATATAAGAAGGAAAATTTACTCATAAATTTTATATAAAAATATTGATCCATTTAGTTTTAAGAGTTTTCTTTGAATCAATTAATCTTTTTTGTTTTGAAAATTATTTTTATATTGAATTTTTGTGTCATTTAAGTTTAACCTTAATGCCCTTTTTGTGATTCAATTCTCTAAATTTCTTATTCGTTTTTTGAGATTGAAATGAAATTGTGGGGTGCGAAACATTTTTTTTTGGGGGGGGGGAATGAACATATTGGAACGACACAATATTAAGTGCATACACAGGTTTTGGATGACATTGAAAACCATGGTCAGTTAACAATGTTGCTTACAAAAAAATAAATAAATAAATAAATAAATTAAGAAAAATTATGCAAAATTGGTAACAACATCGGCAAAGAAACTTTTCTATCATAACATGCTAATATAACATTATGAATGAGTGTTTCAATTGAAGAAGACATTCCAATGCAGCACCGAAAACATATAGGCATTGATGTTCATAACCCGAACTTTGATCTGACAAATAGGTGTCTATTAAGGAACATCATGCGGAATTAGTTGCTGGTATTTTTCCATAATAATACTAGAAAATATATAAAATATAAAAAAATAGAAATGAAGAAAACAATTCTTGTAGCGAACCCTAATTTTCTTTAGTCAGTATTTATTATTATTATGGTTTTTTATTATCTTATTTTATTTTTGACTTATTAATTGTGTGGTCACATGAGAGTTATGTGATATTTAATGAATTTAATGTTGTAATTATTAATTGGGTGTTACATGAGATTTAATGTGACTATTTAATGGATTTATGATGTAATTATTAATTGGGTGGTAATATTAGGTTTAATGTGATATTTAAGGCATTTAAGGTTGTAATTATTAAATTTATTGATATTATAGTTTATTAAGCTATTATAATATTGAGATTTAAGTTTATAGTATAAGATTATTAGGTTATACTAGCTCTTAGGTTAAATATTGTACTTACTGTTCTGTACTGTTTTATGTATAATGTATGAAAAGCCTTTTTGCATACAGACTGTCACAGCTCAATGGACATTATTTATTTACTGTATTGGCTTCCGCCAGGCCCTGTACTCTGTTTTACTGTATTACTGTCCTGCAGGCCTTCGGTAATCTCGGATTACTGGCCGGTTACGGTGCTAAACCCATAGGGCCGGGTTTGGGTCGTGACAATAACACTCCAAACTTTTCTCAAACGTAACACTCCAATATAACACACTCTAGTGTAACACTCAAAAAAACTCCTTAGCGTACTTTTCCTAAACGTAACACTCCAATGTAATACCAAAACAAAAAACCTTTTAGTGTACTTTTCCTAAATGTAACACTCTAATCAATATAATCCCAAATGTAACACTTCAATATAAAACACACAAAAAATTCCTTAATGTACTTTTCTCAAACGTAACATTCTAATCAATGTAACGTTAAACGTAACATTCCAACGTAACACACAAAACACTAAAAAACTTCTTAGTGTACTTTTCATAAGTGTAACACTCATAGTTTGAAATTATACATTTGTTCAAAACTTACTATGGAATTTTTGTACTCCTTTTCGAATGGTTTGAAGAATCCCACATCCTTTTTTTAGAGTGTTACGATCGGAAAAAGTACACTAAGGAGTTTTTTTTAGTGTTACGTTGGAATGTTACACTAGGCCTGTTTGGTAGAGCTTATAAGCTGCTTATTTTAGCTTTTAGCTTTTAGCTTAATTTAAGCTAAAATATTGTGTTTGGTGCAGCTTAAGTTAATCAGCTTATACCTTAAATCAAGCTATTTCTCAACTTATCTCAAAAGCTGGTCAGGGGGTGCTTAAATTTTTTACTTAAGAGCGCAACTGGTGTGGAGGGGCTAAAATTACTTAAATAATTATTTTTATATCATATAAGGGTAGAAAAGACAATTATACAGTAAAAAGCTATTTTACAGCTTATTAACCAAACACTACTCTGCTACTTAAATCCATAATCCCAGAGCTGCACCAAACAGGTTAACAGCTTATGCTCATAGCTATAAGTCATAATTTGTTAAGCTATAATCTATAATCACTTTTCCACAGCTCTACCAAACGGGGCCACTAAGCAATTTGTTTTTTTGCAACATTTGGAAAAAAAATATTAAGGAATTTTTTTAAAATCTTACATTGGAGTGTTACATTAAGGAGTTTTTTTTTTTTTTTTTTTTTTTGAGTGTTACGTTTGGAAAAAAGTATACTAACAAGTTTTTTTGAAATTTTACATTTGAGTGTTACGTTTGGAAAAAGTATACTAAGGATTTTTTTTTGGAGTGTTACATTTGAGTGTTACACTAAGACCTTTTTTTTTTTTTGAATGTTTTATTTGAGTGGTACGTTTGAAAAAAATATACTAAGGAATTTTTTTGGTGTCTTACATTAGAGTGTTACAGTTTAAATTATACGTTTGTTCAAAACTTACTAATAAGCTTTTGTATTCTGAGAGGGTAATTTATATATGAATTGGGCTGAGCTAGGTAATGGGTCATTCTATGGGCCACGGTGAGAAAGGCTGAGTAAAAGGGCCTTGTAATTAGTTCGGTCCGACGGAGCTTAGTGGTTAGCTCGGTCGCCACGGTTGGCGCGGTAACAGTTAGCTCGGTCATACTATGTTGGGCCAAAGTATGTTGCGCTTTCCTCAGAACCTTGCTATTGGTTAGCTCGGTCCAAGCTCATTGTGGATAGCACGGTTTCGGACAACCCAGTTGGAATGTCAGCCGAGGTACAAGCGCAGTGAAAGGAAGAACCAAGCTAGTTGGAGCTCGGTCTAGCCTGCGGCTTTAGCGTGGCCATGTTATCTCGGTCGTATTGATATCCAACCGTGATAAAACCATCTCACTTGGTTTAAGCAGTGAGGGGGGTGTTGAGAGATAAGCATTATCTTTCAAGAATGTGATTCCTAGGAGGACTCTATATGGAGGAGTAAGAGTCTTACTAGGATTGTGCCACACGGAACCTATAAAAGCTCACAACATCACCTGTGGAGAGGTAACACAACTTTGATTCCCGAATATACAGAGCTTTTTGTCTATTTGCCTATTTTGCTGACTTAGGCATCGGAGAGGTATCCGGCACACAACCGCCAGCTAGCTCACGTTTGTATTTTCAGGGAGTAAAGCGACGTCGTACGGAGGAGCGTAGACTTGATCAACAGGATTATACGAGAAGGTTTATTTCTTTCCCGTACAATTGGCGCCGTTTGTGGGAATATCAGACAAAGAACAAAACCTCTTGATCAAGTTTCCCTCGCTAGTTGAATGGCGTACAACGAACATTTGCCGCAGTCCGCCATTGACGGACAAACCCCAGAGGGGGATGGGAGGCGCGAAAGATTGCCCTCTATCCCTCTCATGGCGAACTTAGAGCCCTAGAGACAGAATCCCCAGAGGGATGCAAGGGGGAGGCGGAACAATAGCCCCCATCGCTCTCGCTCACAAAGTCCTGAAAGGCAAAGGCGAAGAATCGACCCTCAAGCTCTGGAGGATCGCGTAAAAGAGCAAGATGAACTAATAAGGAAGATGGTGGCGGACATGGAGGCCATGAAGTGCTAGATCAAGGGAAAAGGAATGGCAACAAGAGAGGGGTGCAAAGGCAATACGCCTCCTCGCCACTCAGAAGATCGTGGTAGACATACCACGCCATCGCAAGCAGAGAGTAGGAGTCTCAGGACATGCGACACTCAATTAAGAACTTCCAGAACTCGTTACTCTAGGTTTGAGAGAACGAAATCATTGAGGTCTTACACTGAGGGAAGTACCTATCGGCCCTCACATACGCACCAGACATCGTCCAGACAAACGGAGTTGCCTAGATCGTCCGACTTACGGACTGTGCTTGAAGAAAGGGCACGACAAAAGGAGGATGCCAGGGTACGTGACCCACACAGAGTTTCAGCCCTTCAGCGGTTGGCTCCTCGAACGCATGGAAGCGTCGAGGTTGGAATGCCATTACCGCACCTTATCTACAAACCAACAGATAAAGCATTGGCAAGACTACATAGCTCGCCGTTCGTTCCGACAATTGAGAACGCATCATTACCCTCAGGCTTAATCCAGCCTAAATTTACCACGTACAAAGGGAAGACAGACCCTTACATACATTTAAGTCACTTTCGCCAGGTCATGGCAGTATACCGGCGGAACGAAGCTTTGATGTGCATCCTATTCCCATCCGGCCTTGGCGACCTAGGTTTAACCTGGTTCGAAAGGCTACCAGAAGGCAGCATAGCCTCCTGGGTGCAATTAGCGAAGGCGTTTGTAACAAGGTTCAGAGCGAACACCAAAACGCCAATGGAGATTGATCAGCTACTCTCCATTGACATGGGCGACAAGGAAACATTGAGATCCTACAACAGTCGCTACTGGGAGACATTCAACCAGATAGGGGACTACCCCACCAACCTCGCCGTCGCACAATACAAAAGAGGACTTCCAGTCGGAAACAGATTGAGGGATTCAATTACAATGACTCCACCCCTCACGATGGAAGCCTTGATGGAGAGAGTGCACCAACATATTCGGGTGGAGGAGGATGGCGTCCGTGCCAAGGCAAAATCTGGTGCAACAGCAACACTAGATAAGAAGACTACGGCAAAAATCAACACGGTAGAACGCTCAAGCAAGAGTGGACGAGGCAGAAGAGACAACGAAGAACACCGAGATAAAAGATGGTTGAGAGTTCGCACTACCATTACGACGGTATTCAAGAAACCAATCTACCAAATTCTCAACGAGATACACGATGAACCTTTCGTTAAACGGCCAGCTAAATTGGGAGAGGTGCAGAAGGACTACGACGAAAGATCTCGGTGCACCTTCCATAAAGAAAAGGGGCACCGCACTGAAAACTGCACGTCGTTGAGACGGCATCTGGAGGAGTTAGTGGTAGTTGGTCACCTGGACCGGTATATAGAGGGAGGGACACAGCCAGCCCCCCAAAACCACGATCACCCAAACGGAACACCGATTGACGCCCCACCTCAAGGCGTGATAAACGTAATACAT
The DNA here is from genome assembly GCF_004153795.1 of Camellia sinensis. Taxonomy (NCBI): domain Eukaryota; kingdom Viridiplantae; phylum Streptophyta; class Magnoliopsida; order Ericales; family Theaceae; genus Camellia; species Camellia sinensis. Next base: position 1,966,785 of record NW_021025995.1, on the reverse strand, counting down.
GGGGTATTCGAGCCTGAGCGAGTATGTGAGCTCAAGGGCATGATAAAGAGGGCTGAGCACTTAAGGGAGGTATTGAGTGCACAACCCGCCATTAAAAAGGGGAAGACAGAGGCCACAAACGTCATGTCTTTTTCAGACAAAGACTTGGCAATGATATATTGCCCTCACAATGATGCACTGGTCGTCACTCTCCGCGTCAAGGATTACGACGTCAAGCGAATTTTGATCGATCAAGGGAGCTCATGTGAGATAATGTACTACGAAACTTTCAAACAGTTGAAACTGGAAGACAAAGACTTGGCATCTGCCGTGTCTCCCCTGATCGGATTCAACTCAATGCCAGAGTGGCCAGTCGGCAAGATAATCCTCCCAGTCAGAGCAGGAAGCATGACTAAATAAGTGGAATTCTAGGTATTGAAAGTCCCTTCCACTTACAACATAATTTTGGGGAGAACATGGCTGCACGCCATGCGATCGGTAGCGTCAACCTACCATCAAGTAATACGGTTCCCCAACGAAGCCGGGATAATTGAAGAGGTCTATGGAGACCAAATTATGTCCAAGCAATGCTTTGTCACAGTAAATGGCAGCCGAGCTGCCAAAGGGTTTGTTCAGATGATGGAAGAACCTGAGAGCAATGAATTGTTTGCGGATGTTGTCAAAACCGCTGAACAGAAGGTAGTGAAAGATTTGGTCAGGTAAGAATAGATGAAGAGAACCCAGATAAGTTCTTTTTGCTTGGCTCATCTATGTCCAGCATTGAGAGAATAGAGGTCATGAAATTCTTGACCTCTAACATCGAAGTATTTGCTTGGACGCCGTATGACATGCCTGGCATTGACCCAAGCTTCATCTGTCACCAATTGAATGTCCATCCAACTGCCAGACCAATTATACAGCGCCCTCGCAGATCGGCACTCCACCATGCCGAAATAGTGGCGGAAGAAGTAGAAAACCTGCTAGAAGCAGGAGCTATCAGAGAGGTGCACTACCCCAGATGGATCTCCAATACAATAGTGGTACCTAAAAAGAATGAAAAATGGCGTGTTTGCGTGGACTACAAAACAGTCAACAAGGCATGCCCAAATGACAGCTTTCCTCTACCACGGATAGACCAACTAGTAGATCTGACGGCAGGATACAACCGTCTTAGCTTTCTTGATGCGTACAGAGGGTACCATCAGATCGCCATGTATGAGCCAGACCAGGAGGTTACATCTTTTACAACGCCAAGAGGACTATATTGTTACAAGGCCATGCCCTTTGGCCTTAAGAACGCAGGGGCAACATTCCAACAGATGGTCACCAAGATGTTTGAACCATTGTTAGGTAGAATAATGGAGGCCTGCATCGACGACATGGTGGTCAAGAGCAAGAATAAGAATGACCACCTCAGGGACCTAGGCGAGATGTTTCAGATCTTGAAAAAGCACAAACTACGCCTTAATGCATCCAAGTGTGCGTTCAGCGTAGGATCTGGCAAGTTCCTAGGCTTCCTGGTGACCAACCGAGATATAGAAGCAGACTCCTCTCAAATCAAAGCAATTCAGGAACTAGAGAGACCCAACTCTCTAAAAGAAGTACAGCATCTCACCGGAATGACAGCCGCGCTAAACCGGTTCATAAGTCGGTCGTCAGACAGATGTTGACCATTTTTTCAAGCATTAAAGGCCAAATTTGAGTGGGATGAAGAATGCGACCGTGCCTTGAAAGTTTAAAAAAATACATGTCTTCTCCACCACTGCTAGTAACCCCAATACCTGGAGAAGAACTATTTTTGTACCTGGCAGTTTCACAGCACGCAATCAGCGCAGTGTTAGTCCGAGCGGAAGGAATCCAGCATCTGCCTATCTTCTATGTCAGCAAGACATTGCTGGGCACGGAAACCAGGTACTTACTATTGGAAAAATTGGCCTTAGCCTTGATAATGGCGTCAAGGAAATTGTCGCATTACTTCCATGCCCACACAATAATCGTCCTCACAACTTTTCCATTAAAAGCTCTGTTTGAGAGGACGAACTTTTCTGGACGAGTCTTGAAGTGGGCAGTCGAGTTGGGACAGTTCGACATCAAGTTCCAACCTAGAACCGCGATAAAAGCCCAAGCCTTGGTAGACTTTGTCGCAGAATTCACCCCAGGAAGTCATCATATCTGCCTAGTCAACCTGACTGATACCACTGAACTAGGGTTAGAAGTTAACACCGGAATAGCGCAACCCCTGGTGCAGGATACCTAGTTAGACTCTAAGGCAGACCAGAGTAAAGTAAGGAAGAAAGAAGCAAACCATGCTACACCAAACCAAGACTCACCAACAAATAACGACTTGGTACAAACAGATAGCGAGGGGCAAACAGCAAGCATGGACCTCGAAGAAAACACCAGCAACACTCTTGATCCCAAGGCATCATCCGATCCCTCCACTTGCTGGAAACTGTTCGTTGGAGAGATGTGGAAGCTCTTCGTGGATGGAGCGTCCAGCAGGCACGGTGCAGGACTAGGCATAGTCCACATCTCACCAGATGACCTAGTGGTGGAGCAAGCAGTTAACCTTGGCTTCCCAGCATCAAACAACGAAGCAGAATATAAAGCACTTCTGGCAGGCTTAAAATCAGCATCCTATATGAAGGCCACCCTAATGGTTTACAGTGACTCACAGCTAGTGGTAAATCAAATTTCAGGTGACTACAAGGCAAAGGACGACAGGATGGCTAAGTACCAAGAGTTAGTTAGAAAAGAGATCAAAAAATTTGAAATAGTGCGGATAGAGCAGATCGGCAGTGAAAAAAACAGTAGAGCGGACGAACTAGCAAGCTTTGCTTCAATGGCAGATACATCTGTCCCACATCCGTTACTGATTGACTACTTACCGAGACCAAGCATTGAAGAACCTGAAGTAGAAGAAGTATGTTGCACCAAACTAGGCCCTTCATGGATAGATCCCATCATAGCATTCTTAAAAGACGGCGTCCTACCGGAAGAGAAGAAAGAGGCCAACAAAATAAGAGCAAAGCCGCAGCGATTTTGGCTCTCCCCATCAATGGCCTTATACAAGAAATCCTTCACAAGACCTTACCTAAAGTGTGTCCATCCTAGCAAAGTTGAAGCGTTCTTGTTCGAGATACACGAAGACGTATGCGGAAGCCATCAAGGAGGAAGATCATTAGCCTACAGAGCCATTTCGCAAGGATATTGGTGGCCATACATGCAAGCAGATTCTAAGAAGTATGTTAAGAAGTGCGAGAAATGCCAGAAGTTCGCACACCAAATACACCAACCAGCCAGAGAGCTTCTACCTTTAATTAGTCCATGGCCCTTTGCAATGTGGGGCTTGGACATAGTAGGACCACTTCTAACGACACCCGGCAACAGAAAGTTCTTTCTTGCAGCAACAGACTACTTCACAAAGTGGGTGGAGGCAGAAGCACTAGCATTAATAAAAGAGAAAGATGTAAAGAAGTTCGTCTAGCAAAATATCATCACTCGGTTTGGCATACCGAAAGCTCTGATATCTGACAACGGCACTCAGTTCGACAGTAAAATTTTCAGAGGCTTTTGTGAAGAGTACAAGATAGAGTTCTACAATTCTACACCAGCATACCCCCAAGCGAATGGCCAGGCGGAAGCATCAAACAAAGTTGTCTTGGATGGACTAAAGAAAATGTTAGAGAAAGCAAAAGGCAAGTGCGCACCACACCACGATGGTCAACTAGCGAAACACCATTTTCCTTGGCCTATGGCATGGAAGCAGTAATACCACTGGAAGTTGGCCTCCCCACCATCAGAAGCGAAAATTTTGATCCAGACTTAAATAGAGAAGCCATAGCATTGGAGCTCGACCTTGCAGAAGAAAGAAGAGAAAGAGCACTGGTTCACATTGCTTCATACCAACAAGAGTTGTCCAGAAAGTATAAAAAGATAGTACACCCAAGGCAATTCAAAATTGGAGATTGGGTACTGCGCAAAGTAATGGGAAACACCGTGGTACCTGGAGATGGCAAGTTGGGGCCCAATTGGGAAGGACCTTACAAAGTGGTCGGATTAGCAGGAAAAAAGGCATACCACTTGAAAGATGAGGACAGCAAAGCCATTCCCAGGCCATGGAACACTGCCAATCTCAAACTATTTTATTTTTAGCTTTTCTTCTAAGTATTTGTAATTTTTTTTTTCTTTCTCAATAAAACAAGTAGCTTCTTTTCAGCATAATTGTTTTATTCTGTAAAAGATTATTTTGGTGAGTTAGAGACATTGTAAGCATAGTTGGCCGGAATAACCAACTTTGCACCCCTCTTAAGCCCAGGATAAGGATCCAGGCTGCAGGACGTTTGGTCGGAATAACCAAGCACTTTACTCTAAGTTGGCAGAAAAAACCAACTTAGAGGTTGGCTGGAAAAACCAACACCCCTCCTAAGCCCAGGATAAGGATCCAAGCTGCAGGACGTTTGGTCGGAATAACCAAACACTTTACTCTAGGTTGGCAGGAAAAACCAACTTAGAGGTTGGTTGGAAAAACCAACACCCCTCCTAAGCCCAGGATAAGAATCCAAGCTGCAGGACGTCTAGTCAGAATAACCAAACACTTTACTCTAGGTTGGCAAGAAAAACCAACTTAGAGGTTGGCTGGAAAAACTAACATTTAGTACTCTTTAGTCGAAGTAAGGATCTAGGCTGAAGAGTGGTTGGCTGGAAAAACCAACACTTATTGTTCTTCAGCCGAGATAAGGATCTAGGCTGAAGAGGTTGACTGGAAAAACCAACACTTAGTACTCCTTAACCGAAGTAAGGATCTAGGCTGAAGAGTGGTTGGCTGGAAAAACCAACACTTATTGTTCTTCAGCCGAGATAAGGATCTAGGATGAAGAGGTTGGCTGGAAAAACCAACACTTAGTACTCTTCAGCCGGAGTAAGGATCTAGGCTAAAGCGTGGTTGGCTGGAAAAACCAACGCTTATTGTTCTTTAGCTGAGATAAGGATCAAGGCTAAAGAGGTTGGCAGGTATGGTCAGTCAGATTGCAAAGCTAAAATCGAGATATTTACCTCGGCTGGAAAATGTTATACTACATTCAGAATACTTTTAAAAAGTAAAGGCAAGCATAAGAGTAAACCGAAACAACAGTTCCAACAAAAGAATATTTCATTGAAGATTCAAATCAAGTACAAAAGGAGGGGCCTCAGCCCGGTCACAACTTCTTTCCAAAATAGCAAAAAAGAAGAAAAATACATAAGTCAAGCAAACAGATCATCTAAATCAGCATCTAAAACCACCCGGTCTTCACCCAGAGGTAGCTCGGTTGTGGCAACCATGCTCTGGTTAAGCTCAGTTGAAATCACAACATCGGCCACAGTTGGCAAAGGTGGGATGGAGACCTCTGGAGTTGGGGAGGTAGACCTGAGACTGGGTTGAGTGTTGTCTTCTGGAGTTTCATCATCATCCTCCTCCTCCAGAAATTGTTGCTGAATGGTAGCAGCATACTCCGCTAGTGAGCTCAGTATAAAATATGAAGGAGGATTGAAGACCTCGGTCTCAGGTCCATGACCGAGCTGTGAGACAGCCCCCCTCCACCAGCATTTAAAGAACAGGTCCTTTGCAGCTTCACATTGCTTGATGTATAGGGCTTCACCATCTTTGAAACCGCGGTCCTCCGCATCCTCCAGCTTCTTCTCAAGCTTTGTTATTTCGGTATTCTTTTTTCCTTCAATCTTGGCCAGCTCGCGCAGATATTTATCTTTCATCACGGCCAGGGCCTTTTGTTTATCAGCCTCAGCTGAGGTAACTAGCCCGGTGAGTCGAGCCACCTCGGCCTCTAGCTCGGCTGTCTTCTGTTGGGAGTCTTTTAGCTCGGCCGCCTTTTCATTAGCCTCGGCCATGGCCTGCTTGGTGGTTTTGCGAAGTTCCAACACTCGCTTGTGAGCGATGTGGTTTTTTTGTATGGCCTGCAAAAGGTTGGTAAGGCCATTTTCAACACAACTGAGCAAAAAGTCGTAAGAATTTGAAAGACAAGCAAATGAGCTACTTACCAGCACCATGGATTTTGTGGACAAGCGAAGGGCCTTCAGCTCGGTTAGGTGGCCGTGGTGCTCCATGTCAGGTGGAAGGAAAACGCTTTTGGCCGGATTGAATGCCATTAGGTGGTCCTTTTCAGCGACCACTGAATCAGTGTCCCGAATAGCACGGTTCTGAAAAGTGATCTTTGGAGCCCACTTAGAAGAGCTAGCTTGGTCGGAGCGCTCCGGTTATGGGCTCGGTGGAAGGCTTGGTGGAGGGATGGTATCTTCTTCATCAACAAGGCGTGGCTCGATTGTGGAAGTCCGAGCACGCTTGCTTGGACGAGATGATGAAGGCTAAGCGGTTGGTAAGGCCACCACGGTCTCTTGTGGTTGGCTTGCTGGTGGTATCTCGGCTTGGTTTGTTTCGGTTAGAAGGGCCCTCACTACTTTTTTCTTGGCCATTTCTTGTTCGGCAGTTAGTGGGATAAGATTGATTTGAGGCAAGGATGGATCTGGCTCTGACGAAGGTTCAAGGAGGAAGTCGGTCACTCTGGTCTTCCTGTGGCCGCTATATCGGTAGGTCGGTTCGAAATTCAGTAGCTCGGCTCAGCCTCTGTTTGGATAGCGGAGTGCGGCTTTAAGAACATTCAAGTTGGGATAGCTGTATTGGGACTTAAGAAAGTTCAAATCTGCATGAAAGAAGATAAAAGTTAGTTCGGTTCATAAAGTGAAAACCGAGGTAAAGAAAATCATGCAATAAAGCCGAGGTAACCCTACCTGCTACACCCTTGTTCCAATTTATTCTGTGACCAGGGATCTGGGCTTGATGGTCCTCAAAGTTCCCAGATACCCAAAAGAAGTCATCATCATTCACGTCTTTATCCGAGGTATCCTTTATTATTTTTTCACGCCGACGCCTTATTCTTAAATAGTAAACCCAGCCATCTTCGGCCGATCCTATGGAGTATTGATGGAAGAGCTCGGCTAGACCGAGATTAAGGCAAGCCCGGCGGTTTAGCTCGGCAATGCCGTTTATTATGCGATAAGAATTGGTGGAAAGTTGGGTAGGGCAGAGCTTGGTTTGTCTAAGAAATTCACAGAGAAGGGGTTGTACAGGGAATCGCAGACCGCACTCTACGATGGAAATAACGTTAAAAGGGACAAAGCCTTGTTTTCCCCAGGGGATGGTGTCTAGTTCGGCTAGTGAAAGGTGGACATCATCCGAAATTTGATAGTCCTTGCGGAATTCGGCTATGGCCCCTGGTGAGTTTACTAAAAACCTATATTTACCCATTGATTGTTAAATTAACAATAAATTAGCTGAAGGATTAGCTCGGTCAAGAAAAGACGCCTAGTAGCTCGGTTGAGCAATCAGAGGAGTGTCTGGCCAACCTAGTCAGAGTCTGCAAAGTAAAAAAACGATGTTAAGCACAGATCGTGGGACCGTGCTACAAGAAATATAAGCAAGATAAATAAAGTCCTAGCTCGGTTAAAAAATTCCTAGTTCGGTTACATGAACTTAGCTCGGTTTAAGCAAAGGGCTTTAGCCCGGTCGAGCCATTGGGGCAGCAATCTTAGTTTGGTTTGAACTAAGGGAGCTGGTTTAGCCCCAAGATTTAGTTCGGTCGATGGTTGAGGCTTTCTAGTGCGGCATTGTGCAAACCTAATCTAATTCGCTAGCTCGGCTAATTAAAGCAAAAGGTTCTTAGACCTACTTAAAACAGCAAGTGTTCATGAAATCTTAGCTCGGTTGTTCAGTTTTGCTAAGGCTCACACCTATTACAAACTACTTCCTAGTCCGGTTGGAGTATGATTTCAGATCTAAGACGTCACAGTTCAGTTTTCTCGCAAAATTAGTAGTGGTGGGTATCATTCAAGTTGTTCTTACTCATTTCAGAGAAAAACTATTTTAAAAAAAAAAGGAAGTGTTGTGGGAAAGCACATATAGTACATGTAAACTATTCAAACAGAAAGCAAAAAGGGATTGGGCTACTTACAAGTTTGAAGACGAGTTGATGAAGATCAAAGCCACGAGAGAAAGCTCTTTTTAGGCACTATGTTTGGGGAAAATGGAGGTTCAGAGAGAAGGAGATGAATGGCATGAATGATTCAAAACATAAGGGTGTTTTGTAAAAATAGAAGGAAAAAAGGCAGGACTGTTCAAAATACACGAAATACGAAGACGGCGTGACAGCTACGCTGAGCCAATGACAGTCTGCCACGTGGCCATGGAATGGGAAACGGTTCATTACCAGTACAGCAACCAAAGAGACGTTTTCACCGGACGTGTTAAAGTAGCATGGTGTGAATTTAGCTCGGTTGGAATGTTAAAGTTTTTAGCTCGGTTGGAAGGCTAAAGTTTTAGCTCGGCTGGTAGCAGGTAATCCCTATCATGCTGCGCAGATGGAATTAAGGGGCAATTAAGAGGGTAATTTATATATGAATTGGGCCGAGCTAGGTAATGGTTCATTCTGTGGGCCACAATGAGAAAGGCTGAGTAAAAGGGCCTTATAATTAGTCCGGTCTGAAGGAGCTTGGTGGTTAGCTCGATCGCCACGGTTGGCGCGGTAACAGTTAGCTCGGTCATACTATGTTGGGCCGAAGTGTGTTGAGCTTTCCTCAGAACCTTGCTATTGGTTAGCTCGGTCCAAGCTCATTGTGGATAGTACAGTTTCGGACAACCCAGTTGGAATGTCAGCCGAGGTACACACGCAGTGAAAGGAAGAACCAAGCTAGTTGAAGCTCGGTCTAGCCTGCGGCTTTAGCGTGGCCATGTTATCTTGGTCGTATTGACATCTAACCGTGGTAAAACCATCTCACTTGGTTTAAGCAATAAGGGGGGTGTTGGGGGATAAGCATTATCTTTCAAGAATGTGATTCCTAGGAGGACTCTACATGGAGGAGTAAGAGTCTTACTAGGATTGTGCCACACGGAACCTATAAAAGCTCACAACATCACCTGTGGAGAGGTAACACAACTTTGATTTTTGAATACACAGAGCTTTTTGTTTATTTGCGTATTTTGCTGACTTAGGCATAGGAGAGGTATCCGGCACACACCCGCCGGCTAGCTCACGTTTGTGTTTCAGGGAGTAAAGCGACGTCGTACGAAGGAGCATAGACTTGATCAACAGGATTATACGAGAAGGTTTATTTCTTTCCCGTACATATTCCTTTTGAAATGTTTAAACAATCCCATATTTCAAATCATTTGTAGTACTTTTGAAATGTTTGAAAAATCTCACATTTCAAGTCATTCCAAATAAAAAAGATTCCCATATAAAAATTAATCCTAACTTTGATTCTCATAAATTGTTCATCTTACATTTCTAACGTAAAAGGAAAAGAAAAGAAAAGAAAAACATAGATATCATAAAATAAAAATAATTGGTCAAGATGAAAAAAAAGAATAAATTACAAAAAAAAAAATTATATTAATGATAAAATAAAACTAAATTTCATTTTATAAATTTTTTAGTTTTAGTTTATCTTTTATTAAAATTTGTCATAAAATTTAAACATACCTTTTAGAAATAAAACAATATACATATATATGTAGGAAAAATTACTCATAAATCCTATCCTGGAAAAAAGTTAAACCGTTTAGTCCCTTAAGTTTTTTTGTATACCATTTAGTCCTAATGTATTGCCAGATTTTGAGGGTGTGATTTGATTCCATTTATTTTTACATCAATGCCCTTTTACATCAATAACTGGCCAAATCTTAAACCAGATGAGTTTTTCAGAGGCTTCCATGGCGGAGGAGGGTTTGTAGCGAAATGGCTCTTCTATGGTTAATGATCTCTCTATTGTTGTTGTTGTTATTATTATTCATACCTTGCTTTGCATCCGAATCGATAGGGTACGAACCACAAGAAGAAGAAGGGGAAGAGTTCTCAGAGGAATTGCCGTTGAAGCCATTGCCGGATCGCAAGGTTCTAGCCCATTTTCACTTCTAAACCAGAGTTCCTCCTACTGAAACTATTTATCAATGACGATTGCGATCTTGCCCACGCCGACTGCGATCTTGCCCATGATTTCGATCGTCCACAGTGGACTGCGATCTTGCCCACGCCGCCGATCTTATGGTGTTGGTTCAATCTGGACCGTCGCATCAATCTAACGAGATTTCTGAAGAAGTGGGGGTTGAGTCTGGACTGTCCGATGAGGAGAATGAGAGACGTGAATTGATGAGTAGTTTAATCCAGTCCAGTGGTTCTTCTGAGGGTAATAAGAGTGGGAAGAAATCAAGTGTGCCCAGTGTGATTGATCATTTTTCAATTGCTGATGATCTGTTCTACTACATTTGATTTTACACCCACAGAGTGTAGAACATAGAAGTTTGTATGTTGTCAAATGTATGAGAAAAAAATTGTAAAAAAGAAATTTTAAAAATACAATAATAATATTTTGTTTGGAAGGTTGTGTACTTGGTGTTTATGTTTAAATACAATGATAAATTTTAAAAATACAATATGATTTTTGGTGTTTATGTTTAAATGAATCTGTTGTGTAATTTTTCACGATGTTTGTTCCTGATGTTCCGACGTTGATGTTCAATGTTGATGATGTTGTGATGTTTGATGTTGTTAATGTATTTGATGATGTTTGATGTTTGTTAATGTTTGTTGATGTTTTAATGTTTGATGTTGTTGATGTTTTTGATTATGTTTTGTTGATGTTTGTTTGGAGGGAAAACAAATATTTACAGAGTTTTGAGCATTTCAGTCAATACCATGTTGGGGTTTTCCTCATTTACCCTTACTAAAAAGCGTAAAACATAGTGTAACACTGGTTATTTTGTCATTAACATTAGCTTGGGACTAATTGGATCATAAGATAAAACATAGGACCAAATGGATCATAAGATAAAGATTTGGGATTTCTTGGTGCATCGCCCATACATGTATTGATAAAATCGTTATAACCGATCAAAAGATCAACCAACTTATACAAAAATTAATTAATTAAAAATTTTATTTTATTTTTAAATTCAAATTTTTTTCAACTGAAACATGTACAATGCTATTTAAATGGAAGCATATGTTTACTTTATATAACTGATGAAACAACTCATTTTTTTTTCCTTTTTTTCTCGATGTGGGACTGTGTAAAATAAAATTTAACAATTGTTCAGGCGGGAAGTTGTAGCACGTCCGCGAGGGACCCCGCTACAGTTCGGACTCGATTTGTGTCACGGTTCTTAATCTGAACCAAAGAGTCCAAATCCGGCAAATCGTGTGTTGAGATATAGTATTGTTTGAAAGAAAGGTGCAACCAGTGGACTGCTTTGCCGAGATACAGGATGTCGCCACATAAATATTTTTTTAAGGGGGGGGAATTTAGGAAACCTGATCGGTGGCCAAAGGCGGTGCTGGTCATACGCAAAGTTGCTGCGGCTCGGGAGCTAGGGTACGATTGGGGAAGGTCAGCTTGAGCACTCGCTCGTCGCCGAGTCCTAAATCGGCGCTCTACTAGCTAACCCGTGATATTCTGCATTTATGAAAAGTATGTGTGTCTTATGTCCCGGTTATTAGCCTAAGAATTACTACGGATGTTATGCGCACAG
>NW_021025995.1:1883766-1952791 GCF_004153795.1 Camellia sinensis | reverse complement strand
TTTTCTGTTTTAAATACAACTTACAGTAAATTTAAACAACTACAATGATTTTTGATGCTTTATTGTTTAAATGAATTCGTGTGTAATTTTTCCCGATGTTTGTTCCTGATTTCCGATGTGATGTTACAACTGTTTGATGATGTTTGAGTGTATGTTGTGTTGTTTTGATGATGTTTTGATGTTTGTGATGGTTTGATTGTGTCGATGTTTGATGTTGCTTGAATGTTCTTGATTATGTTTTGTTGATGTTTGTTTGGAGGAAACAAATATTCTACGAGTTTTAGGCATTCTAGTCTCAATACTATGTTGCGGGTTTCCTGATTTACCCTTACTAAAGCGATAAAACATGAGTGTAAACCTGGTGGTTTTTGTCATTACATTGCTTGGCGACTAATTGGTCATAAGAAAAACATAAGGACCAAATGGCTCATAAGATAAAGATTTGGGATTTTTGGTTGCATGTCGTCCATCATGATACTGCTTTGATTAAAATCGTTGAAAGCGATCACATAAAGTTCACTGCAACTTCATACAAAAATCTAATTAATTAAATTTTCCTATTTTATTTTTAAATTCAAATTGTTTTTCAACTGAAAACATGTACAATGCTATTTAAATGGAAGATATCGTTGTATAGCTGTTATATAACTGATGAAGAATAACTACATTTTTTTTCCTTTTTCTTCTCGATGTTGGGACTGTGTAAAATAAAAGTTTAACTAATTGTTTCAGGGCGTGGAAGTTTATATTCTCGAATAAAAAAATTATCATTAATTGAATCTTTAATTAGGGTCAATATTTAATTTATTTCAAAATCAAAACTAAATCTAACTAATATATTTTTGATGAAAACCGTTTAAGATCAGCCCGGTCTTAAATCAGCGAATCAATCAAATCGAAATGATTCAGCCTAATGTGGTAGGTCAAAAGACCAACCACAACTCCTATTACAAAAATTAATTTAATTAAAACTTTTTTAACCGACTATGTTTAATTTAAAATTTAAACGTATCTGGTTGAACTAATCATACACAATACTATATATTTAGAATTATCAGTAGGAGCTGTCATTGGTTCATTGTATATAAGTGAAATAACTTACTTTTTTTTTTTCTCTCTGATGTGAGATTATAAAATAAAAGTTAACAATTGTTTCAAAAAAGTTTATTTCTAATCAAGCAATCTTAGTCGTTCAATCTTTAATCAGATCAATCTTTAGTTTATTTCAAATTAAACAAATCTAACCAATATATTTTAATAAAACTGTTAAAATCACGGCTAAACCAATGAATCAGTCAAACTAAAAATGATTTAGCCTAACTGGTTAGGTCAAAAGACCAACCAACTTACACAAAAATTAATTAATTTAAACTTTCAAATTTTATTTTAGAATTTAAACTGTCTTGAATTAAAATATACACTACGCTGTAATATTAAATAGGTGTACAAAATTCACTTTATATAAGTGAAACAACTCACTTTTTTTTTATTATTTTTCCGATGTGGGATTATAAAATAAATCATAGGCTAATTAGAGTTTTTATTTTAAAATTTAAATTGTCTATGTACAACATTATAATATTAAATGGGAGTATAAAATTCACTTTATATAAGTGAAATAACTCACTTTTTCCTTATTATCCTGATGTGGGATTATAAAATAAATCACAAACTAATTAGATTTTTATTTTTATATGGTTAAATGGAAGCTAGTCAATGTAATTTTTTTTTAATTGTTTAAAATTAAGAAAATCAGTATGAGAAATCACGGTTAAACCGGCTAATCAGTCAAACTGAAAACGGTTTAGCCCAATCGGTTAGGTCAAATGACCAATCAACTTATACAAAAAATAATTAATTAAAACTTTTAAATGATATTTGAATTGAAGCATGCACAACCCTACAATGTTAATGTTCATTTTATATAAGTAAAATAACTCACTTTTTTCTTCTTTTTCCGATGTGGGATTATAATAAAACTTTACAATTATTTAGATGAGAAGTTTATTTTTAATTAAGCAATGTCAGTTGTTCAATCTTTAATCAGATCAATCTTTAATTTATTTTGAATCAAACAAATCTAATCAATACATTTTGATAAAATTGTTAAAATCACGATTAAACCAATGAATCAGTCAAATAAAAAATGATTCAACCTAATCAGCTAGGTCAAAAGATCAACCAACTTACACAAAAATTAATTAATTAAAACATTTAAATTTTATTTTAAAATTTAAATTATTTTAAAGGGCTGTGATTGAGGCCTCGAAAATGAGACTCGAAATTGCCTCGAATGCATTTTTTTTTTCTGGGCTAATACATTGCAGAAAAAAATAATAATAATAATAATAATAACAAGCAAAGCATCAACCCAGCAAAAAAAAAAAAGAAAAAAAAAAGGGAAATTCGAGCCAAATTTGAGCCAAAAAATTTGAGGCCTCAATCATTAATTTATTTTAAATTGAAATATGCACAACACTACAATATTAAATGAGAGTATAAGATTCACTTTATATGAGTAAAATAACTCACATTTTTCTTCTTCTCCCAATGTGAGATTATTAAATAAATCATACACTAATTAGCTAGCTAATGGAGATTTTCTTAATTATTTAAAATTAAGAAAATCAACAAAATTAGTATGAGATATTGAAACTCTCACCATGCTTCTCACTAAAAAGGGTTCAGCCTAATCGGTTAGATCAAATGTCCAACCAACTTATACAAAAATTAATTAATTAAAAGTTTTAAATGTTATTTTAATTTTAAAATGTAAACTGACTTGAATTGAAGCATGCACAAGACTACAATATTAAGGTTCACTTAATAGAAGTAAAACAACTATTTTTTTTTCCATTTTTTTTTTCTGTATGAGATTATAAAATAAAGTTAACAATTATTTGGACGGGAAGTTTATTTCGAATCAAGCAATCTTACTCATTCAGTATTAATTTATTTCAAATTAAACAAATCTAATAAATATATTTTGATAAAACTGTTAAAATCGTGGTTAAACTAAGGAATCATTCAAATAAAAAATGATTCAGCCTAAAACACTAGGTTAAAAGACTAACCAACTTACACAAAAATTAATTAATTAAAACTTACACAAAAATTAATTGAAACATGTACAATACTACAATATTAAATAGGAGTACAAGAAGTATAAGATTCACTTTATATGAATAAAACAATTCACTTTTTCTTTCTTATCTCGATATGTGATTATCAAATAAATTATAGACTAATTAGTTAGCTAATAGATTTTTTTTAATTGTTTAAAATTAAGAAAATCAAAAAAATTAATATGAGATATTAAAACTCTCACAATATTCTTTATTAAAAATTCCCCTCTTGTTTATATAATATATTAATTTCATTTTTTTATATATAATTATCAAATCAATTATAAAAAATTAAAAAAAAACAATCGTCATTTCAAACACAACCTTATTTATTTTTATTTATTTAATTTTTTTTGTTAAAAAAACTAAAAAGCCTACTAGCGAACTAAAACAGCGAAGTTTCCACACAAGGCCTACAGTCGTTTACATCGTGGAAGTTCAAAACAGAAAGCAGCACAGAGAGAGAGAGAGAGAGGAGAGAGAAGCGATGGATTCAACAGGTAGAAGAAGCGGAGGACTTGTGGAAGGCCTCTACAAGGTCCTGATGCGCCGGACCTCGGTCTACGCCACTTTCGTCATCGCCGGTGCTTTCCTCGGAGAACGGGTTAGGGTTCCGATCTCATCTATATCTATATACATATTTATGTGATATACATGTATTTCTTTTTTTATCTATGTATTTGCTTTTTTGTTATTATAAAAATTTGGAATTCGATGAGTTTTGTTTAGAGTTAATTATCTAAAAGTCATGTTTACAAATGTTAGGTAGCTCAGGTTCCATTTAAGATTTTTTGAACCAGTCCTATTTAATAAAATTGATAATATTATCAGTTTTTCTCAATTTTTAAAATTAGAACCTTATGAATTTTGCATAGTAGTATTACATATAATTGTTTTACTAATTGATGAAAAAAATGGAGTATCAGATTAAAGGTTTTTGCCTTTCTATTTATTGGTTTGATTCAACTATCCAATAAAATCGAGAACATTAACTAAGAACATTATATTTTTTAATTTTTAATTTTTTTTTTTTGCACATTAATGTTCCATCATCACGCTCCTTTATAAACACAAAATTTTCAATTTTTGACAAAAAACTAATTCAGTTTTTTTTAGTTTTTTCAAAATTTTTGTTGCACATTTTTTTTTCTCTAGTTTTTTCAATTGGAAAGTTGATGTTTTAAAGTGTTGAAAATCAAAATAAATGTCAAATCATTATTATTATTATTATTATTTTATAGATAATCATAAATGATGAACGATCATTGTTTGAAGGGTAATTCTGACCATTAAAAATTTAATGGGACTCGAAAGTCAAAAATTTTAGTTAGGATTTAATGGAGGATAAGTTCATAAATTAAGACATGTGTGTAAATGGCCCTTTTGTTTAATTGGTTGTGCGATTTATTTATATCTTTATTTATTGGCAGGTGGTGGACTATGGAGTTCATAAGCTCTGGGAGTACAACAATGTTGGGGTAATTCCAATCTCCTTTAGTTAAATTCCTTTGTTTTTGGTGCTTTTTTATCTGAATTCTTTTAATTCTGTTAAGGCTATGGTATTCATATGATTCCTCTATGTTTGATATGGATAGGCCATCTCTAGCCTAAAATTTGAGTAAAAACTTTATTTGATACGAAACACATCAATGGAAAATTCTGATTTAAGCATAAATTTTGAGTAAAATCTTCATTAATGGCAGTGTGACAAATTTAAGCGAGTGTCACATGTTTGGGAAAATTTGAGGTTATTTTCTCCATGTCCAACAGAAGCCCAAATCTCCATAAAAGATAAAAGAAAACCAGCATCCAAGTTTACAGTTTTTTAGCGTTTTTGGTTGTTTGGGGTCTTTTATATAGATGTATGGTTGTACCAAAGTTTGATTATAATGTGGGATAAATGAAATCTTACTCGTATATAAAACATTAACAAAAATCTGGTTTCAGATAAGAGTTAAACCTGTAGAAAATTAAAGACTTCTTGTTAAAGCTTGAATAAAAGGTCTTGAGTCACTTGAGGGACTTGCTGTAAGTTTACCTGGTTGTTAACTTCAAGGCCTTGGGATTAGTCGAAGTGTGGGCAAGTTGGCGTGGACACCCAATTATAAAAATAAAAAAAAGTTGTCTAAATTTACAAAAAGTCTCAATTATGCACATCGGTACATATATTGTGTTATATCTTTAAATTTTGTGTCATGAGTTGCTAGGAGATTGTTGACCCAAAAAATGGTTTATGTCTAGTACCCCCATGAGTTACTAGGAAATTTTTTAGTTTTTGAAACATAGCTTTGTGTATCATTGCCTACTAATGCAAGTCATATTAATAGCTAGACTGATGCCTAGGAAGCACAGATATAGATACGGGATACGACGATATGCTAAAATCTGAAAAAGTAGGATATAGATACAGCAGGGGTACATTCGTAAAAAATATATATATATTTTTTTATAATTTTAATAATGTAAGTAATATGTATCAAAATAAAATCTAAAACAAATTAATAAATAAAGAGAGGGATTCCTATTAAGCTAAGAGTCTTCAAACGTTCATAAAACATCCAAAACTAAAAGCAAAAGTAAATGCAAATTAAATATCATTCTTACATGTCAACACCAAAAAAAGAACGAGAGTAGAGAGAAGAAATGTGAGAGAGTGAGAAAGATAATAAGGATACCTGACAAATTCTATTACTTTTAACTCTCACTATATTCCTCTTATCAGAGAACCAAACAAAGTATTGGAAGTAATATGTGACTTTGAGTATCCGATATTTCAAAATTAAGTATTTGATACTCTAAAATTAATAAAAAATTAATTAAGAAGTATCTGATACTTTTAAGATATATCCGATATGTATCCGTGAGTATCCAAAGAGTATCGATATTTAATAAGTATCCAATGTGGATACGTCTCCTTTTTTTAAGTATCTGTGCTTCATAGATTGATGCAAATGCTTAAGAATATGTCAAGAGCAACCAAAATATCTTTTTTGACAATTACTTGATAACAGAAGTTGTGCTTCAAGCCTTCAAGTAAGGGGTGTTGTAAGAGCATTTCCAACGCTTATTCTTTTTTTAATGAAATTTGAGTAAAAGTTTCATCTGATATCGAGCGTTTTAATAGAAAATTTTCATTTTTCATCAAACCACCTGTCGACTGTGTGGACGACTGGAAGGATGTTTGGCCGGTCAACCAGTTAGTGTAAATTGACGGGAAGTCTAAGCAAGGAAGAGGTTGTCCAGGAGGACAATCGGCCGGTCGTCCGGTGTATGGTCCCAACAGCTATCTATGGTAATTTGATGAAAAGTTTGAGAAATCTTCAATTTGATACTGATTTGATGTTAACGTCAGAGCACCAAAACTGTACGTTTTTCATCAAATTTAAATTTGGTGAAACAAAAGAGGAAGCGTTGGAGACGCTCTATGGATATCTTATGATGACATGAGTCATGAGAATTTAATGCTTTAGTAAAAGGAAAACAAAAAATACAGCGATATTAATTTTAAAAAACTGATAAGAAAAACAACTTTAACATATTAATGAACTATAATTTTCTTGTGGATCCAACAAAAATTGGGGTGTATCATTCCTTCTTGAAGAAATTACTCAAAAGTTGACTTTCATGATTTTATTGATAATTTTGACAAATTTGTACAAGTGAAGTTGGAGATAGAATAGGGGGAAAAAAATAGTTCTTGACAGTCTACATTATCCAAAAACAAAAGGAAACAATAACATGGCAGAGACTCCCTTACCTTCACTCAAGGGCTATGAAGCACCGACACTCCAAAACAGGTGTCGTAGAGGTGTTGGACACAATGGGGACACTTATGGGGCACGGTAGCTGGCGTGTCCCTTTATATAATTAATGTGTTTTCAAGAGAAATGCTAGGGACACGCCAACTAGTTTTTTTCCATCTCTTCTTTAGTGCTTTTGATAGAGATTGAATGCTTATTTATTTTTGCTTGGATTTGAATAACTAATAGATCATCCATTAAAAAAAAAGAAGACAAACAATAAGAGTTAATTTAAGAGTGGATTATGTATATATATATATATTTTGAATTAGTATTAGTTTTTATTAATTTTGATTGCTTGTCGAATGTAACATTAATCTACATAGAAAATAAACATATATAATTTTTTTTTTTTTTTTTAAATTTCTGTGTTCCCCCGCCTTGGTCGTTGCCATTTTTCCAAAATCTCAGTATCCCGTTTCTGTATTCATGTTTGTGCTTCTTAGCTTGAGGGGCATAGAACTGACCGCCAAACTCTTGGAGAGTAATGGTCCCCCTCTTTAGAGTGAACTTTAGGGTTAGCAACTCTTGGAGTCACATCTAAATACTGCCCCAAAGAGCTGGCTATATCAATGAGATGGTGCAAAGGTGTGATCTTTACACCCTTCCTCTATTAATCTAGTGAGAACCAAGCAATTTGCCTCACCAGTTAAGTTTCTCAAATTATATAATACAGAAACTAGCCTTTCAATTTTTGTGATTGTTAAACATTGAGATGTTATTTATATATGGCACTGATCTCGAATCTTTGGCTTAAGATCATTATGGTTCATTTGATTTCACAAATTGTTAAGCCCATAAAGGATTCTTAATCTCAAACGCAGTAGAGGAACAGTTAATATGTGAATCTATGTTGATGCATCCTAATTTATGTAATTGTATGGTTGATTTGATATATAACTTTAGAAAAGTTATTTGTAGTTTTATTGGAAGTTGGAAGAGTATATTGTTATTTTTTTAGGTTTTGAGGAAAGAGGGTTGGGATGGGGTTTACAGTTATTGTGTGCTGTTAGGGTTTCAAGAAGCCTATAATTAAGCTCTATTGGTGGAAAATAAGATGTTCTAGCAGAGGAAAAAATTATGAAAAATACTTAGAAGACCTTCTCTCATCATATCACCTTTATTCTTTTCTTTTTTTTCTTTTGAATAAAAGCAGCATGCTTTTGATGCAGAATTAGGGGCGATAAAAAGAGAGAAGAGAAGGGAAAGTGGAGAATATAAGGGGTGAAGCAGACGGGAAGGAGGAGGAGAGGAGAAAAGAAGAAGAAAGGGAGGGAGGAACCTGGGGAAAGAAAGACCAGGGGAACCAAATCCAAGTCCTTAATTGTCAATTGTGCAAAAAATTGATCTATTCGGTTCGGTACATCAACCATGTTTACCTTCTACTCTCTCTATTTTCTGATCACTACTGGTTTTGCATCAGCTTTACTTCCTACTACCTTTCAGAGAATGTCTCTTAGAGACTCAAATTGCAATAGTTTGGTATTTAGGCCTAGTTTGGGAAGATTGAAAAAAGACAAAAAGTCAAAAAGTCACTATCATATTTAAGTCACATCATCTTATTTAAGTCACATCACCTCTCTAATACATCACTTCAAACCCAACCCATATTTCATAAAAAGTCAAAAAGTGCACTTATTTAGTCTTCCCAAACTAGGCCTTAGAGCAAAAATCCATGGTGTGGATATTACAGTGATGCAAAGGTGGACAAAACAGTGCATGCCGATTTTATTTATCAAAAAAATGTGGTATGATGAGATACATGTAGAAAGAGAAGAAATGGAGAGTTGTAAGAAGACAATAGAACAAGGGAACATTGTTGTCATCTTAGTTTTTCTTTCACAAAAGAATGAGGGGAAATTGGAGAAGAGGCATTGAGAATGAGGCGAAAAGAATGAGAGATAAGAAAGAGAAGAGATATAACAAAGGGAAATAAGAAGATTTTAGTAATTGTAGGAATGAGATTTGATGCTTTATTTGTTTTGTTAGCATCGGGGGTATGGTGAGAGAGATTTTATACACCTTCCTATCTTTAAGAAGTATTTCAGCGATTGTAGGAATGAGATTTGATGTTTTATTTGTTACCTCCTCCTCTTGTACTTGATCCTTTTTCTTTTCAATAAAATTTTCGTTGTTGCTGATCCCAAAAAAATAAAAACAAAAAAAGAAAGAAAGAGAAACAATGCAAATGGGGTGGGGAGAGAGGGGAAATGGGATAAGAGTTGTGAGATACAAGAGGGATGTCATGACATTTTGTGTCTTCCTATTTTTGAAGCTTTTTCATTTTTTTCCCCTCTATACATGCAGATAGTATATTCTTTACAAGCTGTATGTGTTTGTGTGTTGTATGCACTTGGTGGCATGATATACATACAGAATGCTAACTGAATGAATTCTCTGTTATTGCAACCAATAGTTAGATTTCTTGCAACCAATAGTTAGATTTCTTGCCCTGTTTAAATCTCTGACCAAGATTTTTTAACTGTTATAATGCAGAAGCGGTACGAGGACATTCCAGTTTTGGGACAGAGGCCAACTGAATGAAGTACCGATATTTCTTTTCTCGCCTACATCCTGGAGTCAAAATGAAACCTTTTGTATTGATCTTTAAATAAGTATTACTTTATTGGAACAGTCTGACCACGATGATCTTTCAAAACATTTAGATTGTTGGATCTTCAAGCTTTGGTTTTATTTGTTTTGAGGCATGCAATTTTCAAGTCTCTTTTTTCAAGGATTCTACATGCCATGTACTGAAAGTCAAGTTGAATCAAGAAGCATCTTGGTTCACACACACATGCGTGTTCGTGCACAGAGGGAGAAGGGATATTCCTTTCTGGTGAAATAATAGTCTGTTTGGATACCATGGAAATGAAAAGAGAACTTTCATGTTTTGGTCATGGGTCTGGTACAGTACAGTCGATAACTTTGCACAATTGTTAGATATGATGTGAAGGTTCACAGCAGAATGCGCTACTTAAAAATTTGGCGGTCTGCAATTGTCTTCTTTCTTTATTTCGTTGCGAAATGTTGTTGTGTTTTCTAATAGAATAGGTGACTAGATTTGTTTGGTTAACCACTTGAATAGAACTACATTCTCAGCAACTATTTTTACCCTTGCATAAGCATTTTGAGGCCAGTATTCATAATTGCAGCTAAACCCGAGGATAAAATGTAAAATCTTGAGTTCAAGTCACTCAAAAGGCCACTCCAATGGTGAACTTTAGGGCGTTAGTTCTCAACTACCTAGACAACGAGGTAACTTTGATCAATTAGTGGGAGAGACTTTGAATTTTCTTATGATTAATATTTATAACTCTAAGTTCTTTAGAAAACAACTTCCCAGTACAAAGTACACTAACCAACAAGCAATATATGGCTATTAGGGTAAATTTTTTTAAAAAATTGTGAGTTTTATATTAGCATAAATTTAAAATTATGAGTTTTCTAGAATTTATGTGACATTGGCTTCCAAAAAGATATGCATGTCCTATTATTATATGGAGAATTGTATAACTTTGAGCAAAATTAATTTGTCACTGAAAATTATGATGAAACTTAGGACTGTATTGGGGAATTAGTTAAAATAGTTAAAAAGTTATTAGCAAAAAGTTGATTTTTCTTCTTATTTTTTTCACGTTTTTTCATAAAAAATTTGAATAGTCAACTAAAATAATTAGTTCTTAAAACAACTCTTAAATTTAATAATTGTAGTATCTTTTTTAATCTCTCAAGATTATTAATAATTTGAAGAGCTACTCAGCTACCTTACAAACGCCCCCCAAAAAAGATTGGTCAGTTCTAAATACATCTGTTATATTTTGTCTTCACACCTACCTCCATTCATTGTACTTTAAGTATGCGTGAAAAAATTAAAAAATTAAAAGATTAAATTAAAAAGTAGTTAATTTAAAGATCAAAGAGTAAAATGAATATATATTAGGAGGACAAAATATAATCTACCCAACATATTCTTGTTAATTTTGTGAAGTGTCATTGAATTTGGATCACTTGTCAATCTTCATCGCTTTTCTATAATGAGAACTAGCATATCACCCGTACTATGCACGGATTGTGTTTACAATTATCTATATATGTGAATTATGATTTTTAATTTTTATTTTATTTTTTTAAATATCTTCTTTTTTTCATTTTTTATATTATATTAAAGTTTAATATGAAATTTATTACAAATTAGTAGTTATATATATATAACATATTATGTAAAATTACTTTGTGTTATATATCTATATAATGTTATACAAATTAGTGTTATATATTCTGTAAATGTATGATAATTAATTAGAATATTCCTCAATCCGTTAATCCGCCAAAAATCGCAATTTATCAATCCGTTAATCTGTCAATCGTTCAATTCGCCCTTTGATTTATAATTTTACTCTCAAACTGTCCGAATCGTACCACGCACACCCCTAATTAGGAGGACAAAATATAATCTACCCAACATACTTTTGTTAATTTTGTGAAGTGCCATTGAATTTGGATTACTTGTCAATCTTCATCGCTCTTCTATAATGACAATTAACAACTGGATTAACATGAAGTTAAATTAAAAATAAATGATGAATCAAATTAATTCATAATAAGACCAACATGAAAAGAAAATTAAAAAAATATAAATTAAATTAATTAGTAATTGCACTTACATAAAAAAAATTAGGACAATTATAACAAAAATTTAAAATTTGAGCTTTATAACAAAATAAATTCTGAGTTTTTAAACACTTTCTATTGAAAACAAATCAAAAGTTCAAGATTTAAATTGACAAAATTAAAAATTTAATTTGTTACAAAATTCATACCTTAGGTTTTTTATTTTGTTTTTTATAATTGTCCCAAAAAGATTTAAAAATTTATGAATTAAATTTAAAAATAATTAATTTAGCAACCAAATAAAAAACGAGTGTAATCAACAAAATAAATTGAGCCTAGTCTCACCACACGTGTGAGAAAGAACTCTCACACGTGTTTAGGGTTTGCGCAGTTGGAAGTTATTCATCTCACTACTAAACCTAGCTGCCTCTCTTTGCAGCTACCTCACTCGTCGCCCATCTCAAACACACAAACCCTAGTCTTGGGTTTTCATCCCAGGTACCTTTTTTTTTGTTTTGTTTAATCTTATAGATGAAATATTAAATTTTGACTTAAATTGGTTGAATCACAAGGAAAATGAACAAAAATTGATTCTTTTTTATTGTGGTTTCTGTTGTGGTGACAGTACATAAATCTGAAGAAAGGAAAAAGTTTCAGCCATGAGGTATGTGAATTTATGATTTTGTTATCTGCAGTTTCTTTGGTTCTGTTTATAGTGTCCAATTCACTCCAAAAATTGTAACAAAGTGTATTTGTTTTTCTAAAGTTTTTGTATAAATTTTGTAACTTTATTAATCTTAGGGTCTATTTTGCTGCTCAGGGTTGAATGCATTTAATATGAAGTTGGGTGATGTGGGTATGACTGAGATTTTTACCATCAACTAAAATAACAAAAAAAATGATCTTTCTTTATGATTGAGACTGGGATTTAAAGTTTTCATTGATCTTTCTTTGAAAGTGGAACTTGTTAGTTTATTGCTGTTGTAATCTTCAGAATTTGGATGTGTGTTTATTAGCTTGTTTAATTTTTTTTTTTAAAGATTTTTTAGGCTATGCTCCAGTTTGTACCCAGATTAACACATTTTATTAGTTTTCTTGTATTCTAGGCATTAGCATTTTTAATATATTTTTTTTCTGGCTATGTTGTGTCAAAGTCAGTGCATTTACACTTTCTAGTCATCTAAATTGAACAACTAGTATGCATTCATTTGCTCTTTTTACATTTTTAGAAATGCAGGTGTCTCTATTGTTACTTTCCGTTTTTATCCTTTCTAACGCAGTTGCTTTTTCCTCTTCTACAGTAAGCTTCAGAGTGATGCCTTGAGGGAAGCCATTACACAGATTGCTAATGATGCTAAGGAGAAGAAGCGTAACTTCACTGAAACTATTGAGCTCCAGATTGGGCTGAAAAACTACGATCCTCAGAAGGACAAGCGTTTCAGTGGTTCAGTGAAGTTGCCTCACATTCCTCGTCCCAAGATGAAGGTTTGCATGCTTGGTGATGCTCAGCATGTGGAAGAGGTAATCCTGCTATGACAAATTAGTGAATCAAGAAATACATAGAGATTTGGGGGTGGGGAGGGGGTGTTTTGTTTTGGAGAATGGCAAAGTGATATTTTCCTCAATTAATTAGTATTGATTGGCTTTTAATTACCAAAAAATAGATGATTAATATCCATGAAGCAGGTGCATACAAATAACAGGAAAATTACATCTTGTTTGTGATAGCAAGTTAGCAACCTTACAAGTTATACTCTACTAATTTTTTTTTAGTTTTTGGGTATTTTTGTGTTAAATTTTAGTTATTCTTTTAGATTTCATTTCTGTATATCATGTGTGTTGTTGGTTGTCAACTATCTACATAGAAAAAAAAGGTCCAAGGGAAGAAACAGGTTTGCACTGCTTTTCTCAGTTAATCAGCTGAACTTCTCATTTCAAATAAATCTCGTGGTTGTGATTAAGTATTTGTTGATATAACCATGCTAAATGATCTTGAAATGCTATGGGAGAAACTAGAACGCATACGTGAATGTTGTCTCGTACAGTTCCTTTACTACATATGTCATAACACAGGACTATTTAGGCCTTTAAGGCAGCATACTTCTATTGCTATTTTAGTTTATGTATTCCTGACATAGTTGGATCGTGTTTAATGTCCTTCATTTTGAGATTATTTTATTTTATTATTTTTTTAATTTAAACATTGAACTGCAGGCTGAGAAGATAGGTTTGGAGTATATGGATGTGGAAGGGCTGAAGAAGCTTAACAAAAACAAGAAACTGGTGAAGAAGCTTGCCAAGAAATACCATGCCTTCTTAGCGTCGGAAGCTGTCATCAAGCAGATTCCCCGTCTATTAGGCCCTGGTCTCAACAAAGCAGGCAAGTTTATTTGACAAATAAAACATCAATCAATCAATCAATTTTTGTCCTGTTAATTGACAGCATTATCCCTCTTTTGTTGGTTGCATACCTGGGACTGTTACGCTGCACTTTAAACACATTTTTCATGAAGGGTGCTGGTGTTGTGTTTAGGCATTGTAACCATATTAAATTTATCTTTTTTTTTTAATTTTTTTTTATAGTTTGTTTCTGTCAAAAACAGGCTCAGTTTGTGTGAGTCAAAAATTGTTACCCTCACATGTCAACTCTAATTACCTTCCTCTGAATAATTTATGCATTTTCTCTATTGGTAGAGGCATAGTTTCTGGTGGTGTTTAAGGTTACCAATGTCCTGTCATAGTTTCTGAATGATCTATTATGTATTTGCCATACAGTTTGTGCTTTCTGAATGAAACCTTATGGTTAGTGTATAGAATTATGAGGCAGTTGTAACCTTATCCTCGGTGGCTCTACTGTAATGGAGATCTTTTTTATCATTACTTGTATTGACTAGTTCCATATCATTTGCCAATGCAGGGAAGTTTCCTACCCTTGTTACTCATCAGGAATCTCTCGAGTCTAAAGTTAATGAGACCAAAGCTACAGTAAAGTTCCAACTGAAGAAGGTTCTCTGCATGGGAGTTGCTGTTGGAAACTGCAGCATGGAGGAGAAGCAGATCTTTCAAAATGTGCAAATGAGTGTTAACTTTCTAGTTTCATTGTTGAAGAAGAACTGGCAAAATGTGAGTTTGCTATCCTGCGTTATCTAAACTATAAGGTTGTCATGAATGCATATGAAGTATTACATCTAGCCTAGAGTAATCATGCATATCTAGATCAGCAGTTGATTTTCTCTAAGGCTGTGTTTGGTTTAAGGATTTGGGGGTGGAGTTTGAAAGGGAAAGGGAAAAGGATGGTGGAATGTGAATAAAATGTACTTACATTTCATCTAGTTTCATACTTTTTTTTCTTTTTCCTTTTCCTTTCCCATTTCAAATCCTTCTCCAAATCCATGAACCAAACACAGTCTTAGGGGGCTGCCAAAGGTGATGTCCCCCTAAGACGGTTGCCAGGAGGATATGGGTCTGCCAAAGGTGGTGGCTTGCGAGGGTTGGTCAGGGAGAAGGGAATAAAAACTTGTTTTCAAAACAGATGAAAACATAATTCTTTTGCTTCCTAAAATTTTATAAAGTTTGGAAGTTATTTACCCTTTTTTGGAAATGAAAGAAGTTGTCAAACATGTTTTCATTTACATATTTCAAATTTTTTGAAAACAAAAAAAGTAAACATAAATGTCACACATACCCTAAGATTATATTTTACAAAGCTTTATACTTTTCTTTGTAGCTCTTTCAAGAGACTTGATTTTTAGATCTGGAACACCTTGATATTTTTTTAGGACTTCCGCACCTCTCCCTCTTGCCAACTTTGTTGAATTTTGAATTAATCTGTTAAACTATTTATGTTAATCATAATTGACCTGCTGTCTGTGACACTATGATGTTAATGTGATGGGCTTTTTTGAACATTATCTAAAGAATTTCATGTTTCTAGTCAGTTGTTTTCTTAACTCAGTTCTCCTAATCCTTGCTCCTGCCCCTTCAAATTTTGTTAATGTGAATGGGTCAACTATGGTGATATGTTTTATTATTGTTGATTGGAAACCAGGTGAGGTGCTTGTACTTGAAGAGTACCATGGGGAAGCCAGTCCGCGTCTTCTGAGCCGTTCTTGAGCTGTTAGAGAGGGATTTGTTGTTAGCAAATGCTCAGAAAAAGATTTTTCCTTAAAGCAATTTCCTCTTTTCTCTTTTGTTTTTGTTTTTGTTTTTACGACACAACTCTATGGAATGTGATAAACAGTATAATGTTTGTTTCAGCATTTTACATTATGGAGGGATTTAACTATAAATCATTCATTTACTGGCTTTTTACCAGTGATCCTTGTCTGATGTGTTACTGGATGATGTTCCTAGGGTAAATTATACTCACTCCCTGATTTATTTTGAAATAACACTGATGCCCCCCCCATATTCATTGAAATATCACTGACCGACCTTAGTTGAATGGCATGGTGAAATTACTATTAGACCAATGTTATGTTATATATTCTTGTATTAACCACCAGCCAAACCACTCTCAACACCTTCTCACTTTCCAACTTACCTACTACTGCACTTTTGTGCAACAATTTGAGAACCAGTAACTGCTTTGTGGAATTTGGTTTCAAAATTGACTGAGACAAGAACAAAAAATGTGGATGATTGATATAGATGCTAATTACACCAACTTCTCTTAGCACTCTGTTCACTGAGGAGACCTAGGTCAGAGTGGTGACAGCCCCAATTTTGCTATCCATTGACTTCACTGCTGCAATCAATTTCTTAGTACCTTTGCTGTTCGAATCTCCACACTTGCACTTCTTCCAGTCCCAAGAGACCATTGTAAATTATCTGTACAGTTGGTATGGATCTAGTGAGTTTGGTAAGGGTTAGCAACAGCAATGGATGAGAGTAGCCAGTTTTTTATGTGACAATTGGTGGTGATGTTTTGCCTTCTCCTCTAATATAGTCAAGTGTTTGATGCATGCCAATTGTTCGATGAACTCTGTCGAGTGGATTAGCATTAGTCTCTTTGTTGAGTGAAGGAGAGCAGTGGTTGGAGGTGGCTAGGATTGAAGTGATGACTGTTGGGTGGCAGTTTTGGTAGGTAAGAACTGTCACTCTGTTCCCTTTTTTTTTATTTTTTATTTTTTTATTTTTTTCTCATTCCCTTTTTTTCTCCATCCGACCAACCAACCATGCCCCAGCTCAATCATCTTTGTCCCTTTTCCAACCCAATTTCATTATTAAGAGAGCCTCGATTCCTTCCTCTATCCCATTCAATTTCATCACCATTTGAGGTTGTATATATTTTTTGAAAAAAATAATAATTTATAAATAAAATTTCTATACATAAAAATCATATAAAATGATACCATAGTAATATTTCTCCAACAATAAGATGCATATCTACTTTTGCAAAAATCAATCTCAAAAGTAAAGTTCATGAATTGCTATATAAAATTAACTTGCTCATAACTTTTTATAAAGGAATAAAATAGTATTTGTAAAAAAAATTCAACTTATTTAAATTTTGAATTGATCTCAAATAAGTTTTAAACAACCGAATTTAAATAAGTTATGTTTTGTAGTTCATATAAGTTGAATAATAGCTTATTCAAATTTAATTTGAAGTCTTTTGGTTGAATTTTAAAATTTATTTACTATTTTTAAAAATAAAACTAGTTTTATTTAAATAACAGCAAAAAAAAAAAATCAAAATTTCAAAATTAGTTTCACTCCAAAAAAGAAAATCATATGAAAATATATAAAGTTCTATCAAAGAGGAATATTTTTATTTTTATTTAGGCTCTGTTTGTTTCAAAATACAAAAGAATATTTTTATTTTTATTTTTCAAAATTTGGTTAACACTTAAAACAAAAATATTTTATTATTTAAGAGAAATTTTGATGTAATAAAAACATCATTTATAATTTTTTAGTAAATAAAAATATTTATTGAAAAAAACTAAATGTGTTAAAAAGGTAGTAAGTAAAAGTAAGGAAAAATTACTCCTAAACCTCCGTTTGGCAAGAAAAAACCCAGGCTTTTTTGGCTAAAATAGCCACAAAAAACAAAATAGGCTATTTTAGCCACAAAAAATAAAACATCAAATCCAACCTATAATCATTACAATCCTCTCTCACAAAAAAAGTCAAAAAAGTCAAAAAACCAAAAAGCCCTTCCCAAACCAGGCTAAAATAGCCAAAAAACCAAAAAGCCAAAAAGCCAACCCACTTCCCAAACGGAGGCTAAGTCCCATATTGAAAAATGTTACGCCATCTACTGAGTGTTTTTTTATAAATCATTTAATCTTTTTTTTACATCATAACATCATCATTAAAACAACATCAAACATCATCATCAAAACAACATCAAATCTCACAACATCATCGTCAAACAACATCATCAAAACAACATTAGGATTATTCATTTTTCTTCGTCTTCAACATCAAAACAAATCTCCAGTCCCTGAAATCTGCAAATCATCATCATCGTCACTCTCTCTGTAGAACCCAATTAGCGTAGCAGTGTGCGTAATAAGAGCTCTACTCGGGTAATTTGACGTTGTCTCCCGCGTTTCGTACTCCCAAGTTCATACCCACAATACGCACATTATATACATGGTGTATGTATATATATATGCACAGAGAGAGAGAGAGAAAAAGTCATAGAAAACCCTCATGCGAAGCAAACCCGCCTCACCCACTACTTTTAAACAATACCCAAAAAGCGAAATGCTCAATCTGATGGACCATTTTGGTGATTGTACGATTCCCAATTCTACATTCGAACCCTAGAAATAAAGATCGTCCTTTCTTCGATTTCATCTGATTCTTTATTACAGTGACTATTTTTTATCACTGTTAATGTTGAGTTCATCAAACTATATACATATATAGACTTAACCCTTGTTAGTGTGGCACTGATTTTCAAGTCCTTGTCAATCGATCTTCAACGATGGTAATCTTTGTGAGATATAGTTGAATTTTCAATCTAAGAGTCTATTTGTTGTTTTTAGTAATGGGGTTTCTTGATTACTATTAGTGATTATTGTAATGGGAAAATCATGAAATGGGTAGATTGATTCAGATTTGTTACTGATGGCAGAATTTGATGGCGCAGCATGAATGATGTTGGAGAATAATGTTTGATGAATGATGTTTGATGAATAATGTTGAAGATGTAGTTGATGTTGGTGATGTTTGAAGTCTCATTTTGCTCCTTAGTTTGATGTTTAATCGTTATTTAAAAAATTGTTTAATCGTTATTTTTGATGTTATTTTATGATAATGTTGTGATGTTTGATGTTGTTTTGATGATGATGTTTGATGTTGTTGTTTGATGTTGTTTCGATGATGTTACTCATAAATCTAATGTTTGATGTTTGATGGATAATGTTTGATGTTTGATGGATAATGTTTGATCTTTGATGAATAATCTTAATATTTAATGGTTCAGAATCTGTGTTTGATGTTTGATGAATAATCTTAATGCTTAGTGGCTGATGTTTGATAAATAATTCTGACGTTGCTAATGTTTGATGTGGATGAATAATGTTTGATGTTTGAAAAGAAGGAAAATCATAAAAAGGCTTATAGTAATCTTCTTGGGAAATAGGACCTATTAAGTCCAACAAAAAACCTTCAGGACTAAATGGGTTAACATTTCTAAATTTGAGATTTATTGGTGCTTTTCTCATTTTTAATTTTGTAAAAATAAGTTATTTTTAAAAAATGATAAAAAATTATTTTTAAAAAAAAATATTTTACTTATTTTTTTAAAATAAAAATATTTGAGACAAAAACAAAGGTATTTTATATACCCAAAAAAACCCTCTTTTTATTTTTTGTTTTTAAAATTATATTAAAAGAGTATGTCATAAAATAAAATAAAAAAATCACTTATTTACAAAATAAACTTTCATTAATAATTTTAAAAAATAAAAACTTATTTACGAAACATGTTTTCATTTTAACCTATTTTCTATTAGTTATTTAAAAACAATTATTGTATTAAATATTTAAAAATTAAATAAAAGTATATTTAAGAAATACATTTTCTATTTCAACATACTTTCTATAAATAAATAAAAAAATTAAATTATTAATTGATAATTAATTGATAATTGATAATGCAATAACTTTTAGATGGAATTGGTCAGACTGATCCACGCTACTCGAATCTGTGTCCGACTGATCAAACCCACCAGAAGACCTGCACAAGAGTTCAACGGGGAACGGAGAGTCCTCCCAGCGAACCCTCCGACGAGCAAGTTAGAAAAAGAGGTGGAATGTAGAGATAGATTAAAGATAGAAAGCTTAACATTCTTATTGTCTTCGACGTCTGCTTATATCATTTGGTAATCATTTCGTTGTCCATTCCGACCTGTCGCCATGGCCGAAAGTCTATGTTCTAACTTGCCTTGTTCATGGTGACGTCGTTCTGTCTCGACGGGGAGGGCTTATCGTAATAAATGCTGTAAGGGCCTTCATTAATGGCTGATGTGCAGTGCAATAACTTTGCAGGATCTTTATCTGCTTATGTGGCTTGTCTTTCTCCTATCACGTGTCTGAATATTATTGGTTCTTAATGCCATGTTGAGCTCCAGCATCGTTGGGCCTTAATATGTGAGTTATGTATTGGGCCCTAAACGGTGGGCTATATCCTTTATGGGCTTACCCGCGTCAGTAGTCCCCCATTCCCGAGTACAACTTTAGCCCAATGAAGGGAATAAGGAAGAAAACGATGGTTGTGAAAGACTGGCGGGGTGAAGACCGACTGAGAGGTGGGCCGACGGCGACAGGTGACCGCGAAGGGCGGCCGAGCGGAGGGGTCGGCCGTGAGGAGGGCCAAGCATGAAAGGTGACCGAGTGGAGGGGCCGACCATGAAGAGGGCCGACCGCGAAGGTGACCGAGTGCTGGGACCGACCATGGGGAGGGTCGACCATGGAGGGTGAACGAGTGGAAGGACTGACCAGGGTGAAGGCCGACCGCGAAGGGTGACCAAGTGGAGGAACTGACCATGGTGAGGGCCGACCGCGAAAGGTGACCAAGTGAAGGGACTGACCATGAGGAGGGCCGATTGCGAAGGGTGGGTGGTGTGGCGCGGGGCTCGAGAGGCGGCGGGGTACATGGTGAAGTGAAGCGGAATAGATAGGGAATGGGAAAGGGGCAATGGATTGTGGTCGTACACGTGGCAGAATCCCGTAATGGGGAAGGTTAGACGTTGAGCAAGAAATAAAGCGATAGGTCAATATGTGGTGTTAAAAAGACAGTTTTGGCGAATTTTTTAAAATTTTCAAACTAGCGAAATTTAATTGTAACCCTTGGAATATAGGCAAGCCTTAGGCTTTTGGTATTATCCGTTTTACCTATCTTTTTGCAAAAAACCAAAACATCTCACAAAGTAAACTCGTTCGTTGCCAGTGATACACCCCTGCAACACTTTGTGAACTGTCTTATGCCCGCATCCAAAACCATTCGCAGACACACAATAGAGATGGCCCAAGAGGAAGCAACAACCGCAAGGGTTGATCCGTTAGACGACAATGATGCGGTGGATTTGGCGGAACAGTACAGGATGGAGCGTAGGGAAGGAAGGGTAATTGGTGAGGCGGTGTGGGCTCGTCCAAGGACGATGATTGCAACTACAAAACCTATTAGTCAAGTGGAGCCGGACCACTAGTACACCAAACCGGACAGATCTATATTCACGGAGGAGGAGTTTGAGGGAATAAGGAGGAAGTACCAGATTCCCTCGGAGATAGGGTTAAGATTGCCCATGTCCAAGGAAAGGGCGTCAAATGTGTGGCCAGGTGAATTCAGCTTGTATGAGGAGGCGTTGCGAAGGGGTTTGAGGCTACCTCTT
Organism: Camellia sinensis; assembly: GCF_004153795.1. Taxonomy (NCBI): domain Eukaryota; kingdom Viridiplantae; phylum Streptophyta; class Magnoliopsida; order Ericales; family Theaceae; genus Camellia; species Camellia sinensis. Next base: position 1,931,401 of record NW_021025995.1, on the reverse strand, counting down.
CCCCAAGTGGTGGTGGATATGTTGAACAAGTTGGAGGCGGAGCCAGGGCAGCTGATGCCGAACGCTTGGAAGATAGTTGTGGCCTGCGCGAGTGCCTGGCTGCAGGCGACCGGAGGGACGGCAATGATAGTAGAGGAGTTCTTCTCCTGCTACAAGGCCTCCGGTCAGCAGGAGACTTGGGTGACTCTGCAAGCGGTGGCGGGGCGAGGGCTGGTGGCGGGTTTTCTATCTTCGGTGAAGGGATGGAGGCCGAGATGGTTCTTTGTGACGGCGAACGGTGGGGCAGGAGTTCTCACAACGTGGAAGGTCCCCACCAAATTGGTAGAGCCCAAGTTGGACAGGGCGGGCGAAGACCGAGTGAAGAAGGTGAGGGAATGGAGGGAGGAGAAAGGAGTAAGGTGGGACGAGCTGGTCCTTCCGTCAACGTTGTTTGCCCTGAACTTGGGGCCGCAACCGTTGGGGGAAGATCTGGCAAGGGAGGAGTTGGAGATGCAATGGAAAGCGGAGGAGGAGAAGGAAATGAGATTGTTCACCCGAGCGAACAAATATAAGGAGACACAACTGCGGCCTGCTCCGAAGTTGGTGCCAAAGGAGAGGATTCGACCTCGTCCTAAACCTTTGGAGGACAAGAACCTGACTGAGTTTGCCCCCTTGCCATAACCCGTAGACCCGCTGAAGGAGAGGAGCAGACGAGAGGTGGAGGCAGGGTTGAGGGAGTTGAAGAAGAAAAGAGTTGCCACTAAGAAGGCGAAAGATGCGCCCGCTTTGAAGAAGATGAGGGTTGGTGGAAAGGACACCCCCATGGCGGAGAAGGCAGAGGAGAGGGGGGTAGGGGCTATTCCGGAAGGGATGGTTATCCCAGAGGCACAAGGGGACGAAGGTCAAGGGGCCCAAGTGGAAAAAGAACACATGAGTGCCATAGGCCCAAAGATGTAAGTGGAAAATAGGTCGGCTGGCCCTGAGGAGGGGGCGGAGCAGCAGCCTAAGGGGGGTCCTGTGCCCCAAGGAGAGGGAGAGGGGATCAAGTTGAAGATTGCCATCTACCATGCTCCAGCAGTGTTTGGGCGACTGGAAGGAGAAGGAGGCCCAGCCAGGACAGCTGCAAATTGCCTTTTGGGAGTAGTGGAAGACGCAGCCGTGCGCTCAATGGCCAGTTTCATTGAGGCTGAGTTGCTAAGGGGGTTGTGCTATGCCCAAATGGAGGCGATCGCCTTAGCAGGGGCCTTACTGAACAAGGCGGCGGCTGCAAGAGGCGAAGTGAGGCCATTGAAGGTAAAGTTGGAAGAGGTGAGGGCCCAACTTGAAAATTTGAAGAAGGAGAGCGTAGGCTGGAGGAAGGCCGCGCGAAGTGTGTGTGCTAGGGGGTTGGATGAGGCCCAGAAGGCAAAAAAAACGAAGGTGTTGGTGATGGTGCAAAGGAATATTGCTGACTGTACCCATGCTAAGCTGCTCGCGACCAAGTTGGAGTTGGAGACTGTCACGACTCAAACCCGCGCCTATGGGTTTAGCACCGTAACCGGCCAGTAATCCGAGATTACCGAAGGCCTGCTTAACAGTAAGACAGTAATACAGAGTACATGGGCTGGCGGAAGCCAAAATAATAATTAAAAGATGTCCAATGAGCTGTGACAGTCTGTGTGCAAAAAGATTTTTTAAAACATATTTACATTCAGAACAAAATAGTACTATACATACATCATGTACAATCATTCGGGTTAGGGACCAAATCCCTACCAAAACAGTACAGTAACAGTCTATACATAACAGAGACAGAAAGGGGAAAATCTAAAACACCCCGAAGCAGCCTTAGCTTGGCAGCACTTGGAACCTCGCAGTGAGGCATGATGGTTGGCTTGACAAAACAAGAGCTAATCCGACGCTCCTAACTCCGATCCGGTGCCTGAACACCTACATATATATATATATATATATATAAACAATAAGCTAAAGCCCAGTGAATAACATATGCGTAAAGAGGTTAAGAATGAATGTCCTTTCAATATTGAAAGCAGTCATTTATCAGTATATCAGTCATTCAGTTTGTGGCTCATAATTCATGCCATAACAGTCATTCAGAAACTATAATAGTCATATGTGGTACATCCAATAGCAAAACAGTACAGTAGGTCTTAACAGACCGAGCAGTCAATGATAGCCATCATATCAGTAAACAGTAGTGGTTCCAAACGTGGGAACCGACAGAGATCTCAGTAACAGTAGCAGTAACAGTAAATTGCTATGGATGTCACGAATACAGTTCACAAATAGGACAAACATTCATTCAGTAAACAGTGTCATTTCATTTTCAGAAAATAATCTCAATTGAACATAACTTTACAACATTGTTACTCACAGAGCACTGGGTCACAGATAAGCTAGTACGCTTCCTCGGATGCCAACCCTACACAGTTACAGAACGAACACACACTAAGCTACACAGTTGAGAAATAATAACTTAATCCCTAATTTGCCTCGGTGTGGTTCTACATCAATATCCTTATTAAGATGCCTTAAACTAGGCCTAAGAGTGCCTAAGATGAAATGAGGATGCAAAGATGCACTTGAAAACACTTTTCAGAATTTTTCAGAAAACAGGGGTCTCGCTCGAGCGTGGCTTTCTACGCTCGAGCGGACATGCAGACAAAGGAGCTCCGCTCGAGCGTGACTTCCATCGCTCGAGCGGACTGTGAGCTACAGTAAAAATACTGGATGCACAAAAATCACGCTCGACGGGCGCTCGATCCACGCTCGAGCGTAAGACACAAGTCCTCGCTCGAGCGTGAACTCTCTCGCTCGAGCGGACTGTAAACACATGCAAAGTACTGGATACACGCATTTCACGCTCGAGCGCCACTTTCCTCGCTCGAGCGGACTGCAATGAACACAAGGCGTACGCTCGAGCGTTGAGTCCAAAATCTGAATTTCCAGATTTGAACCTCAAGCTCAAAACTCAACTTCAATGCATCAAAATTCAACCTCTTGGGCCCATTTTCTGGAAAAACACTTTAAACCCATAATATAACATGTTTTGAAGATCAATTTGTAAAATCAAAGCCCAAGGGTGAGTCAATTAAACACAATTTTCAAATAAACTTCAAGAACATGATCAAACATAACATGCATGTGTTCTAATGAGTTCAAAGCTCCTAATACATGCTCCAATGAGCCAATTCCCTAAAAAACAAGATGATATCATGATCTAAAATCAAGATATGGACATGCATGTAACAAATTCCATGAAAACAACTTCAAAACCTCAATATAAGAGCATGCATGCATGATCTAGCTCTCAATTCAACATTGTAAACCAATTTTAGATTTAGATGACTAAATTACCATGAGCCATGCATGAATTAACTTAAATTCACAAACAAGAAGGTAAATTTTCTACCTTAGGTCTTGAATTCAAGATGTAGAAGCTCAAATATGTAAATGTTCTTCAATTCCTTTAGATTCAAGCAAGACTTGTAAAAATCAACTTATTCTCCTACTCTCCCTCTCTCAATCGGTTTGGTTTCAAGAATGAATGAGGAAAAGGTGTTAAGACAATACAAAGGGTGAGAGAAGGAGTGGTCTAGCATAACCCACTAAGTGGCAAAATGAAAATAAAGGCAAACTAATGTGATACAACTCTAATTAATCCAATTTAATCATACCAAATCACATTTCAATTAAATATACCATAAAATCACATAAATTTTAATTAGCATAAAACATTAATCAATTTCAGATTCGGCCACCGATAAGGCCTTCAATTTGCAGTTTAAAACATAAAACACGAACAGATAATTTAATAGTCAAACAGATAGACATGCATTTAACTAACACATTCAAGCAATTCGCTCAGAATTTCAATCAATTCAATTACTTATCATGATCAGTCTCAGTTTAGCAGAAATCAGTGGTGTTATTAATAAACAGTAGTGAGGGTTGTCACAGAGACGGAACGCCGCAAGGTGGTGTCGCTCGAGTTCTAGCTGGTTGGCAAGCAGAAGAAGCTGGAAAAGGCCCAAAAAGCCTGCACCGTCGCCAAAGAACGGTGGGATGAGGCCATGAACTGCAACGAAGATCTTCTTGCTCAGTCGATCAAAGAAAAAGAAAAAGCGAATCTGAAGATCGCTGAGCTGGAGAGGACGTTGGCAGACGAGCGGGCCAAGTCAATGGAGGAGAAGGCGGGGTTGGAGAAGGCTTTGGAGGAAGAAAAGACCAAGTTAGCCTCTGAGAGAGAAGCGTACCCTGACTTATGTGTCGCAGCAGTAGAGCAGTTCAAGGGGTCTGTTGACTTCCAAATGGCTATCGATGCCGCGATCGCCAACAACTTGGCAAGAGAGGGGTCTGGGGGAGCTGGCTTGTTGGGAGTGACCGCTGGAAGCAGGAGTGAAGAAGAAGTGATCCAGAGCTTCCAGCGGTCGGACTTCTACAAACATGAGATGGCTAAGTTCTGGGACAGCGGCTGGAAAACTTTCAAGCGTAAGGCTGAAGAGCTGTTCCTAGACTTGGTCTTCAACACTGTTAGAATAGAGGAAGACGACGTGGCCCAGACCCCTTTAGATGAAGGTGTTGACGAAGAAGATCTTGTTTCGAGCAAGGAGAAATGATGAATGTAAAATTTTTGCACTTTGTTTGTAAATAAATTTTTTGTTGTTGTTTTATTTGTTGTTTTTTGTTAGGCGTGTAACTTCTGTAGTAAACTTATGTATAAGTTGGTGAATAAATAAAATTCTGAATTATGTTTGTCACACTGTGGCCTTTAGTTTTGTAAATTTGAAAAGAATGAGAATGGTTATTCAAATAAGGCTTATGTATAAATCGCAGTGAAAATCGAGAAGTAGGGAGCCAATCTATCTTGTGAGGAAATTATGATGCAAAGAATGTTAACAATAAAAATGTTGAAATGTAAAGGTCTTAAAATTGAGAGTCTTGAAGTGTTAAGTCATATGGTCAAAGTGTTGAGAAAATGTGAGAGTGAAAAGGTCTCAAAATGTGACAGTCTTGAAATGCTAAATGGTTGGAAAATGAAAGTCAAAAAATGTAAAGAACATTAAGAGGCGTAAAAGTTGGACCTAGAATTTGACCAAGTATGGTGACTATGCTACAAACATGAAGTTGTAATGATGCTTGAGCCATAGTTAACTCAGTCTGGCTGAGCCCTTCGTGCTCAGTCTGGCTAAGGCTTTAAGTAACTCAGTCTGGCTGAGCCCTTCGTGCTCAGTCTGGCTGAGACTTTAAGTAACCTAGTTTGGCTGAGCCCTTCGTGCTCAGTCTGGCTGAGGCTTTAAGTAACTCAGTCTGGCTGAGTCCTTTGTCCTCAGTCTGGCTGAGGCTTTAAGTAACCCAGTTTGGCTGAGCCTTTCGTGCTCAGTCTGGCTGAGGCTTTAAGTAATCCAGTCTGGCTGAGCCCTTCGTGCTCAGTCTGGCTGAGGCTTTAAGTAGCCCAGTCTGGTTGAGCCCTTTGTGCTCAGTCTGGCTGAGGCTTTAAGAAATGCAGTCTGGTTGAGGCTTTAGTAACCCAGTCTGGCTGAGCCCTTCGTGCTCAGTCAGGTTGAGGCTTTAAGCAGCCCAGTCTGGTTGAGCCCTTTGTGCTCAGTTTGGCTGAGGCTTTAAGAAACGCAGTCTGGCTGAGCCCTTCGTGCTCAGTCTGGCTAAGGCTTTAACTAACCCAGTCTGGCTGAGGTTTTAAGTAACTCAGTCTGGCTGAGCCCTTCGTGCTCAGTCTGGCTGAGGCTTTAAGTAACTCAGTTTGGCTGAGGCTACAAACAGGGTGTTATTGAAATACCACGCAGACAACTGAGATATAAGAGTGTTGTCATTTGAAGCGTAGCCCATTGATCACAAATTTACATCATGCGAGAAAAGGACAAAAACATCTAAGTACATAGATTGTCAAAAAGACCATATAGCAAATTGATCAATACAAAAAGTATAGCTTTTATTAAAAATAACGCTTCAAGTGCTCGGCGATCCATGGATGAGGGAGGTCTCAGCCTTCCATGTCCTGAAGTCGATAAGTACCCGGATGAGGTCTGGCCTTAACAACGTAAGGTCCCTCCCACTTGGCGGCCAACTTGCCCTCAGTCGAATTTTTAGTGGCAAGAGTTGTTTCACGCAAAACAAGGTCCCCCACAGCGAACTCCCTCGGTCGGACTTTGTGGTTGTAGAGTGTTCTCATTTTCTATTGGTATGAGGCCCGTCTGACAGCAGTGGTCTCTCGGAGCTCTTCAATTAGGTCTAGGTTTGCCCACGCAGCTCTTCAGTTAGTTCTGGATTCGGGTGTAGAACCCTTGGGGTAGGCAGACCGATTTCCACTGGGATGACCGCCTCAGCGCTGTATGTTAAGTGAAAGGAGGTCTCCCCAGTGGGGGTTCGAGCGGTAGTGCGGTAGGCCCAGAGTACATTTGGTAATTCCTCAGCCTAGAGTCCCTTAGCAGCTTCCAGCTTAGTTTTGACGATCTTTAGAAGAGAACGGTTGGTAACCTCAACTTGGCCATTGGCTTGGGGGTGACTTGGGGAAGAGAAACATGGCTGGATTTGAAGTTCTGCACAGAATTTCCTGAACTTGGTATTATCAAATTGTTTGCCGTTGTCGGAGACGATGGCTTGATGGATGCCAAATCGGCACACGATCGACTGCTAGATGAATCTGGTTGTGTTCTGCTCGGTAATTATGGCAAGGGGTTCCGCCTCCACCTATTTAGTGAAGTAATCAATGGCGATGATTGCGAACTTGGTTTGGCCTCGGCCAGTGGGCAATGGGCCAACTAGGTCGATCCCCTATTTGGCGAATGGGTAAGGACTGCAAAGTGTGATCAATTCTGTAAGGGGAGCATGGGGGATGTTGGCAAAACGTTGGCACTTATCATATTTAAGCACGAAGTCAGCCGCATCTTAATTGAGAGTTGGCCAGAAATAACCAGTGCGAAGTATTTTGTGGGCTAGTGACCTAGCACTCGAATGATTACCACATATACCATTATGGACTTTCCTCATCACGTAGGTCGCTTAAGTTGGATTGAGGCATCGCAGGTATGGGTGTGAAAATCCACGTTTGTACAGGAGGCCGCTGACGAGAATGTAGTTGGACGACCAAGCCCTGACTTTGGCAGCCTGCTGTTTGTTGTTTGGTAATTCCCCTGTTATTAGAAATAGAAAGATTTCGGCCGCCCATGGAATAGGTTCATTTTGGAGGAAGTGGACTTGCTGCTGGTTTAGGGAAATGGCAGGGTGGGCTAGATACTCGAGGCGAACACCGTGGCTGAGGTCTGACTGGTCTGCAGAAGCTAATTGAGCCATCTCATCTGCCTTGGAGTTTTTCGCCCGAGGGATGTGCTTGATGTGGAAAGTATTGAAGAGGCGAGCAAGGGGGAGGGTAACATCCCTGTAAGCCCGCATTGTGTCTTCCTTGGCATCGAATTCCCTCGTAATTTGTCTGACAATGAGCTGGGAATCGCTGAACACTCGGATATGGCTAACACCAATGACTCTGGCTAGGCAGAGACCTGCTATCAATGCCTCATATTCGGCCTCATTATTGCTTGCATCGAACAAGAAACGGAGAACACACTTGAAATAACCACCCTCGGGGGCGGTGAGGATAAGACCAGCCCCACTGCCTTCTTTGCGGGATCATCTGTCGACGTTGAGGGTCCAAGAGTGGAGGTCTTCTGCCTCAGTCTGGGGTCGCGGAGGTGGTGGGGCTGTGGTTAGAGTGGGATTAGTGAATTCCAGGATAAAATCGGCGACAACCTGCCCTTTGATCGCCGTTCAAGGTCTGTAGGAGATGTCAAACTGGCTGAGCTCGACCGACCATTGCATGAGTCTGCTAGACAACTCTGGTTGTTGCATTATCTTCTTCAAGGGTTGGTTAGTGAGGACCACTATGGAATGGGCTTGGAAGTAAGGACGGAGTCGTCTTGAGGTGGTGACCAAGGCCAAGGACATTTTTCCTAGTATTGGGTAATTCTATTCTGTGCCTCTGAGAGCCCGGCTAATATAATAAATCGGACGCTGTATTGAATCGTCCTCTCGGATGAGGGCCGCATTGATTGCGGTGCTGGAAACGGCTAAATAGAGAAAAATGGGCTCACCTGTGAGCGCCTGAGAGAGTAAGGGAGAGTTGGCCATGCACTGCTTCAATTGTTCGAAAGCCTCTTCAGACTCGGTCGTCCACTCAAAATTTTGCCGAAGAACTTTGAAGAAGGGGAGGCACTTGTCCGTTGCACGGGAAAATGAAGCGGTTGAGGGCGGCGACTCTACCAGTAAGTCTCTGAACCTCCTTAATCGTTCTGGGTGACTGTATTTGTATTAAGGCCTTGATTTTTTCGAGGTTAGCTTCGATGCTCCGCTGACTGACCATGAAGCCCAAGAACTTCCTAGATCCTACGCCGAAGGCGCATTTCTCCGGATTGAGCTTCATTTGGTACTTTCGTAGGGTGTCGAAGGTCTCTCGCAGATCGGCCAGATGATCAGTGGAGAGCTTGCTCTTGACTAGCATGTCATCGACGTATACTTCTATGTTCCGGCCTATCTGGTGATGAAAGACGGCGTTGACCAATCGTTGGTAAGTGGCCTCGGCATTTTTCAACCCAAACGGCATGACACAATAATGGTAGGTTCCCCGGTCGGTGATGAAGGAGGTGTGCTCCCGGTCAGACGAGGGCATCAGAATTTGGTTGTACCTAGAGAAGGCATCCATGAAGCTGAGCATTTGATGGTCGGCCGTGGCGTCAACAAGCAGATCTATGCAAGGAAGGGGATAACTGTCTTTGGGGCAAGCTCAGTTAAGGTCTGTGTAGTCGACACAGAGTCGCCATTTACTGTTGTTTTTATGGACCAAGACCACATTTGACAGCCGCCTAGGGTAGTCCACATTTTTGATAAACTGTGCCTCAAGGAGCTTATCTACTTTTGAAGCGATGAGAATGTTGCACTCCGGGTGAAAGATGCGCTGTTTCTGGCGGAAGGGTCGGAAATGGGGCTCAATGTTCAGACGATGGGTGATGAAGGAGGGGTCGATACCCGGCATGTCGGAGTGGGTCCAGGCAAATACATCGTTGTGCTCAATCAAGAGGGCGGTAAGGTCGGCCTTGGCCTGAGAGGATAGTTGGCTGCCGATCTTGGCAATTTTTGTTAGGTTGGTGGGATCGATGGGGACCTCGACAAGCTCTTCCATTGGTTCCCCTCTGACTAGCTCATCCTCGTCCCTGACGTCGAGCCCTTCAGTGATCATAGCCTTCTTTAGCTTGACCTCTTTAAGTGAAGCGACGTAACATTCCCTGGCCATGGTCTGCTCGCCCCTCACTGTACCGACCCCAAGGTTGGTGGGGAATTTGACGGCAAGATGGAAAGTGGATATGATAGCTTGGAAAGCATTTAGAGCGGTGCGGCCGAGGATGATGTTGTAAGCAGAGGGACAATCGACGACTAGGAAAGTGAGCAACTTGGTGGTCTATCGTAGGTATTCTCCGATTGTGATGGGAAGGTCGATGGAGCCGATGGAGGTCACCCGATCTCATTTAAAACTGACCAATGGGGTTTGGAGAGGGGACAGACTTTCTTCCCCGATCTTGAGCTGTCGGAAGGCATTTAGGAAGATGATGTCTGAAGAACTGCCGTTGTCGACAAGAACCCGTCTGACTTTGTAATTGGAGAGGAGGGCAGAAATGACGAGAGGGTCGTCATGGGGGTAGCGGATGCCTGTGCAGTCGGCGTTCATAAAGGTGATAGGCTCCGTCCACTGCTTGGGCTGTTTGGAGGGTCGGTCCAATGTGGCAACTTCTTTGTCGGAGCCTTGCTTTATTTTTCTGAGTTCTGTCCGCTGAGCCGAGCAGGATGGTCCTCCACAAGCAAGCCCGCCTGCAATAACTCTGATCTCTCCAATAGGGGGGGCGGGCTTCCCTTGTGCCCGAGGTTGCTGTGGAGGGTGATCATGACCTTGATTAGGTTGTGCGGGTTACCAGGGAGGGGTGCGGTGACGGTTGTTTCTAATAGGTTCAGTCCTTTGCCTCTGTTGAGGGCGGGCTTCCGTGAATCGAATGAGACGTCCCTAGCGTATCAAGCCCTCGACCTGGTCTTTGAGGTTAACACACTCCTCCGTGTTGTGGCCATGGTCTTGATGAAAGCGGCAGTATTTGGACTGGTTTCGCCGGTTAGAAGGAGATCGTGATGGTTGGGGCCATTTTATGGGGTAATCTCGTTGAATCTGGTTCAAGACTTGTTCCATGGGGGAGTTGAGGGGTGTGTATCGTTTGAACCGGCTAAGCGGTCGGGTTGGTGTCGACTGGTCGGCTCGGGGCGGTTGGTCGGTATACTGAGGTGTTTGGTTATTGTACTGGGTGTTTATGGTTTCTAAGTCCTTTCTCTTCTCTCTGGGGGTCGAATTTTTGGCTGTAGGCTCTTGGCGGGCGGCTAGGAAATCTTCGGCGTTCATGTATTTTTGGGCTTTGGAGAGTAGGGTTGCCATGGAGGTTAGGGGGTTTTTGGAGAGAGAGAAAAGGAAATCAGATGATCGTAGGCCGGCCATGAACACCGTGAGGATGACCTTGTCATCGTTTTCTGCTACCTACAGGGCTTCGGTGTTGAAGCGGGTGACAAAGTTGCGCAGCGACTCCCCGTCGGTCTGACGGATGTTGAGGAGTTGGGTTACCGGACGCCGCTGGCACTGGGCTCCAATGAAATGGCTGAGGAATGAGTCACTGAGGTGCTGGAAAGTGGAAACAGAGTCTGCTGGTAGTTGACTAAACCAGAGTCAAGCCGATCCTTGAGTGTTACGGGAAAAGCCCGACACATGATTTCATCAGGAAATGCATGGAGGATCATGAGGGTTCTGTAGGTCTCCAAGTGATCAACTAGGTCCGTTGTACCGTCAAAAGAGTCGATGGTGGGCATTTTGAACTTAGGCGGTAGAGGTTTGTCCCAGATGGAGACAACGAATGGTGAGTTAACTGTGGTGGATGGTTTTATTCGGTATGTTCTGCATGACTCCTTGGAGCTGGAGCTTCATGGCTCGGAGTTCTGCATCCCAGAGAGGTATGTTGTCACCACCGGAAGGCAGTGGAGGTTGGACGCTACTGGCTTCTCCTTTGGGGGTTGGTGCCGGAATCGATGGATGCAGGGCCCGAGGTGGAGGGTTCACATCTGGGGGAGGGGGTCGCAAGCTTTCCATGTTGGGTGGATGGGGCTGCTGGATAGTATGGCTCGGGGTTCGTTCTTGGTTGGGTGGAATATCTGGAGGTAGTGGTGGAGGCATAGGAAGGTTTCTTTGGAGTAGAGCATTAATCAGGGCTTGGTTTTGCTCGGCCAGGCGGTTGATGCTGTTGGTGAGCTCGGTGAAATACCGTGGGGGGTTGTTTGGATTGGAAGGGTCGGCTTGGTGGTCGGCAACATTGTGGTGAGAAGCCATGGATCTAGTCGTGGCCACCCACCTTGGTGGGTGGCAAGAAGAGGTTATTGGGAAGGGGCCTCCGGCGGCAATGAGCACAATTGGCACGCGGAACAGAGAGGCTTCCCATAGACGGCGCCAACTGATGATGCAGTTCGTTCCAGATGGAATGGGTCGGACTGATCTACGCTCCTCGAACCTGTGTCTGAATGACCAAACCCACCAGAAGACCTGCACAAGAGTTCAACGGGGAACGGGGAGTCCTCCCAGCGAACCCTCCGACGAGCAAGTTAGAAAACGAGGTATAATGTAGAGGTAGATTAGAGATAGAAAGCTTAACCTTCTTCTTGTCTTCGACGTCTGTTTATATCATTTGGTAATCATTTCGTTGTCCCTTTCGACCTGTGGCCATGGCCGAAAGTCTATGTTCTAGCTTGCCTTGTTCATGGTGAGGCCGTTCTGTCTCGACGGGGAGGGCTTATCTCAATAAATGCTGTAAGGGCTTTCGTTAATGGCTGATGTGCAGTACAATAACTTTACAGAATCTTTGTCTACTTATGTGGCTTGTCCTTCTCCTGCATGTGTGTGGATGTTATTGGTTCTTAATGCCATGTTGAGCTCCAGCAACGTTGGGCCTTAATATGTGAGTTATGTATTTGGCCTTAAACGGTGGGCTATATCCTTTATGGGCTTACCCGTGTCAATTAGAATTTTTAATAAAAGAATTTTAATGAGCTGAGTGAATCTTACTATGATATTTTAGCCTTAATTTTATTTTTTTATTCCCTACCACATTATTAGAATTTAATTAAAGTTTTAAAATTAAAGAATGTATCATATACATATACATATACATATATATATATATTAGTTTCTCTTTTTAAATCCGTTCTCAAAACGAGCATTAGAGCAACTCCAACCACACTTTTTGCTTTTTACTAGCTAAATTACAAAAAAGTAAACTCTTTATTTTACTTAATTACTTTAGCTATTGTGTTCTTCAACCACGCTCTTTATTTTAGCTAATCATTTAAACTAACTTAATTAATTTTTAAAATAAAAAAATACTAATTGTTGATATTTTACTAATATTTGAAAAGTCTGAAATTCTTCAATTGAAACTACCATAAATATATAAAAATTTAAAATATATACATACATAATTGTTTGAAAAGTCTGAAATTCTTCAATTGAAACTACCATAAATATATAAAAATTTAAAATATATACATACATAATTGTTTGAAAAGTCTGAAATTCTTCAATTGAAACTACCATAAATATATAAAAATTTAAAATATATACATACATAATTGTTTGAAAAGTCTGAAATTCTTCAATTGTAACTACCATAAATATATAAAAATTTAAAATATATACATACATAATTGTTTGAAGAGTCTCTGAAATTTTTCAATTGTAACTACTAAAAAAATAAGATAATAAAATAACTAGCTCAATAACTAACCTATTAAAACTCAAAATTAAATTTATATTAACAAAAATGTCTAACAAATCTTGTTTACTTATCCCTTAGAGATGCTGTTAGGATCCTACATTACTCTTTGGAATTAGGGCATCTTCTTTCTTCTTTACTTTTTCCGCATTTAATTAAATGCGCCGTCCCTCTCTCTTTATAAATAAGAACATGGAGCCTGCTTACGCCTTCACTCCTTTGAAATCTCCGCTGTGTATTGAAAATATCACACTAGCCCTTCTCATCTGCTCTCATCCCTCTCCAATCTACGAACACTCTCTGTAAGATCTTCGCTTTCTACTCTTGAATCTCTCTATCTATGTTTTCTTTTTGTCTTTATTTGGTTCTAGGAGTTTGATATCAGTATGAACATGTGATTCTGAGAAAATTTTTGGTTTGTTGATTTTGTTTTACATATCATTTTGCCTGACTAAGTTCTCATACAACTATGTATGGGGGTACTTATCATGGTGGAAAAATGGAGCAGCTATGTATGTTTATTTCATGTCTTAAGCATCTCCATTAATTCTAAAACTCTTTTATCAAATTTAAATTTGATGAATTTTTTGGTGACAATGACCTCAAATCATGTCATCAAAATTGTATTAAATCAAAATTTCACCAAAATTTTCATCAAATCAAGAAAAAAACAAGGATTTATTTATTTATTATTATTATAAAAAAAAAAAACCAAATTTGATGAAAGAAGCTTTTGGGGATAAGCTTGAAATTTTAAAAAAGATTTGATGAAAATTTTAAGTGAGGATTGGAGCATTTGAAATTTTTGCCAAATCAAGTTTTTAGTTATATTTGATGAAAAGTTATTGGAGCATCCCATATCAAAAGTTCTTAACCAATTTTTTACCTAAAATTTGATGGAAAAAAGAAAAAGAAAAAAAAAGATGAAGGATTGGAGATGGTCTTAGAGCCTAATTTAATTTTTTGGGTCAGTTATGTACCCCGTGGCCACTTGAAAAAATTTTTGGTCTTCCTATTTTTGTATAAGAAAAAGTAGTAAGAACTTTACTGTGAAGTGGATTACAGCCACATAAATCTGTCATGATCTGAACAAGAATTTTACACGGGAGACCTGAAGTGCAACACTTGAAAGAAATTAGGGTCCGTTTGGCATAGCTTTCACTTTCTGTTTTTATTGTGTGTTTTCAGGAACAAAAATAATGAAAATGTTGAAAATACCCATGTTTTATCATTATTCATAAAAAATTCAAACCCATGTTTTCACATCGCTTTCATTTTTATCTGAAAATCAGTTTTCAAAAATTCAGGAAGCAACTCAACAATGCATCCTTAAAATGAGTTGTTTTCCGAAATCTTTTTCGAAAATGGTTTTCAAAAATGGTTTGTCAAAAGAATAATAAAAACCCCATTTTTTAAAAGATCATGAATTTTGATAAACTTTGTCTACCACAACATTTTTACAATATTCTGTCAAAAATTGATTTGAAATAGTGATTTATTCATTTTGTTTGAACTTCCTTGTGGTGTTGAAACATTTAGGATACTCACATTTCTACCTAGATTATAAAATATTCTAGGGACTTCTACTTTGTAGTTTGGAATAGTGGTTTTGAACTCATTAGGAAAAGAAAGAACAAGAAGATGAATGTGGTTTTGAAATGGGATTGGGATGGTCACCTAATAAAGGAAGGTTGCAGCAGTTGAGCTTGAAATTGAGTTTCTTAATGGATGATCTCAACAATTTCCAATATATCTAGTTCAGAAGTTTAAAGTAGTCTATTATTATTATGGAAGGTTTGAAATCTCAGGATGATAAGCATTGTATGATGTTTTTTTGATAGTTCTGCAAAGCATTAAAAGACTTGTTTCTCCTTTAAGAATGAGCTAAGGGGCCTTCAACTTGCTCAGACATTTAAATGTGCACGACTTTTTATGCATGATATAAAATAGTGTGTGAGATTGTTGCTATCAGTTGAATAACATGGAACCTAGATTGAAGAGCAGAGAACCACTCGCTTTGCTTCTTCTCACAGTGTTCCAACAACTATTGCCTTGTTGTTACAGAAATGGATGGTTAAGTTCCATTTCCTTGTAAATTATGATGAGGCAACATATTAATGGCGGTATCCACTAACATCCAACTTCAACTTTTGCTTCAAGTTAGTAAGAAACATACTTCAAGAGAAAATAAGATAGGATGTGAAATAGCTCTCGAATTCACAAGCTTACTATTGAAATATTTGGATGAAAAGTAGGTACTATTTGCATTGGTGAGATTTAATTATTTTTCGTGTGAATGGTAATTAGGTGATAGCTGACCTTGTCAGATTAAAAAAAGGGGGAAAAAAGTATGAAAGAAAACAAATTGATTGATGAAAGTAGTTAGTGGTTCATTCTATGTGAATTCATTTTTGGGTAGTCTCTTCTGTTATCAGAATCGTACAACTCATGATACATATTGCACGATTTAGTTCAATACACAAATCAATCGATTCGTATTTAGGGGGTCAATCAACGAAAGCAAGAAGCATCAGAATCATATGATTCACGATGTGTATCACATAATTCAATTCGATACACCAAACAATCAATTCAGCTTTATCCGCATATTTTTATTTGCAAAAGGAATATTTTGAAGGAATCAAGTGACATGATTGAAAAGTGTGGTGATTTGAGTATGCTGGGCCCTTTGAGGTGAGTATTTGGGTTATTTGAAGAATAGAATTGACGTCTTTTGGAGTTTTAAGGTTTTTGTATCCTAACTTTTGGGAAAAAAAAAACATGGAGCCTAGATTGAAGAGCAGAGAGCCACACGCTTGCCTCTTCTCACAGTGCTCCAACAGCTATTGCCCTGGTGTTACAAAAAAGGATGGTTAAGTTCTATTTTCTTGTAAGATCTTCTAACAAGGGAACATTGTAATGGTCTATATTTCAACAACTTATTGGCTTTATCTTTTACTTAAGGTGTGAGGAAGCACAGTTTGACTTGCTTATTCTTTACTTATAGTTAGTTTTGTGTTTTTCCGTTTTTCGTCTTCTTCCACCCAACCTAAGCCTCCACATTTTTCAATCTAGGCCTACCACTTGTTCTATCACAGGAATTAGAGCCCCTCATCAGTTCAGAAGTTCAAGATGAGCGGGAAGGATTTATGTAATGCATTTGTGTATAGAATCAAAATAGAATAGAAATATTTGAAGAGACTGAGTTTCTTTGAGTATGAAAATGATAATTATGTCATAGCTTTCTTGCTAGATATGTGAAGAAGATAATACTATATTGTTTGGAGTTTTCCCATTATATTCTGAGATCTTCTAAAAGCTTGAAGTTTATTACAAGGAATTGTGATTTTGAGCTTGGATTGCCAGCCAATATAGTGGTTCGCAGCACCCAATTTTGAAACCTGGTTTGTGATTTTTAATCTCATTATTCCCTAGTAAATATAGTCAATTGTAAAATAAATATTTGCAGAAATGTTTGAAATATCAGGACTGGATTTGCCATTTGCTTTAAATGTCTAGCAGGTTTTTTTTTAGGTTTATCTACCCATTAGCTGAATTTGATATGGCCTATAGGGACCTCCATCCCAATATAAACACAGCAGTCTGCACTGCAAATTCAAAACGTTTTTGGTGTTGGTTAAAAATTTTAAGACTTTGCATTGGTTGGTACCAACATGGAGCCTCGAGTGAAGAGCTAAGAGCAACTCGCTGGCCTCTTCTCATAGTGCTCCAACATTTAATGCCTTCGAATTTTAAAGATGGATGGTCAAGTTCTGTTTTCTTGCAAATTCTGACGAGGCAACATAGTAATGGCGGTAGAAGGCCACTTTCTTGCCTACTCTCATGAAAATCATGACATTGATTTTTCTTATCATTTTGGGGATGTTTAAGTCTTTTTGCCATTTTGATCAATTTGGTTTGTGTACAAAAATTTTGATACATATTTACTTGTGTCCAGGAAAATATGTCAACCGCGATACTCCCCTCTCACTGCATGTTCAGGAGTGCACCCCAGACCCAAAGTACCACCAATGCCTTCATCAAGAGCACAAAAACGTCTCTAGTGTCTGTAAAGAGTGTCTCTAATGCCTTTGGCTTGAAATCTTCCTCAGGCTTTAGAGCATCTGCTATGGCAGTATACAAGGTCAAGCTGGTTGGTCCAGAGGGTGAAGAGCATGAGTTTGAAGCCCCCGATGATGCTTACATCTTAGACTCAGCTGAAAATGCAGGGGTTGAGCTGCCCTATTCTTGCAGGGCCGGTGCTTGCTCGACTTGCGCTGGTCAGTTGGCGTCGGGTACTGTTGACCAGTCTGACGGATCTTTCCTTGATGAGAACCAAATGAAGCAGGGTTACTTGCTGACTTGCATTTCATACCCAACTCAAGATTGTGTCATTCACACTCACAAGGAAGCTGATCTTTACTGAGTATTCTTCATATCAGCCCTCTGATTTGGTGCAAGAAAAGGCATTGGATAGGGCTTCAAACTTGTTATCTAGATTTTCTTGGATTGCGATGTCTTGAACCGTTGGTACTCTTTTTAAGCAAATCAATCATTTTTCAACCCCAAAATGCTAGTCTTCTTCACTTTCTAGCTTC
This sequence comes from Camellia sinensis, assembly GCF_004153795.1. NCBI lineage: Eukaryota > Viridiplantae > Streptophyta > Magnoliopsida > Ericales > Theaceae > Camellia > Camellia sinensis. The sequence goes on along the minus strand of NW_021025995.1, from coordinate 1,913,970 downwards.
TTTTCTTATTTTTGTATCATATGTATCCGTGCTTGATTAAAGAACATATATATATCCTTTTTTGTTTTTGTTTGATTAAAGAGGCAAATTTTAGCCATCCCATTGCTGTCATTATGAAGAAAAGGTTCTATAAAGCAAGGAGCTGTGGGATAGATATTACATAATACGACATTGTCCTACAGAAAGAGTAGATTTGGTGAATTTGTCAGCCACACAATTTGCCTCGCAGTATACACGAGAGAGGTTGATTTGCCAGTTATGCCCACAAAGTGACCTACAATCAGATACAAGAGGTTGGATTCAAGGTGGAGTGGAGTGGAGTGGAGTGGAGTGGAAGATAACAATAGAAATGCAGCATGAGAGTTAATTTCCAAATCAAGAAAATGGTAACTATACTCCCAAACTATTAATATTCCCGTATGAATGGTACATAGCTCTGTTACCATATCAGTACCACTGGCAATGCATTGAACAAACTGAGAATCCAATGCCCAAGATGATTTTGAAAGACCCCTGCAATACTAGCTCTGCCTGGTTGATTGAGAGCACAACCATCTGTATTGAGTTCAATGGATGGAGGGCAAGGGGGTTCCAATCCAAACAGTGTGGGTCTGTCTCAAGGTTTCTGTAGGATAGGCCAGAAAGTAGTATTCTGTTGCAAATCGAATTCTCAGTTTAATTTGGTATTGAGGAATGTTGCACAGAGATTGAATAAGCTAGAGTTGTGAGATTAAGGTGTATGCAGGCATCTTGCGGTAACTGGTAAGAATGTTGAAGAACCAATGGTGGTGGGACATGGGTCCATAATGGTGCGAGCCCAGATGCAACACTCCAAGGCTTGAAGGGGGTTTTCTATAGCATGGCCACAATAATGGCATAAAGAGGAGTGTGTGTTATGGAAGCATGATTTAACAAGTATGCAATTATGCACACACCACCAAAGGAGATAAGTTTGAGGGGCATTTGTTGCTCGAAAGGCAGCTCCAAGAGGGGGAGGGAGTGTTATCTTGGAGAAACTTATAAGTGGATTTGAGAGTGTAGATGCCCAAATGTGAGGGCAAAGGAGGGGTGCCCTCACTATTTGAGAAGAAGGAAAGTATTTGGATTTGAAGATTTGGGCCCAAAAGGTCTGGGTTCAAAGTCTCCACGTGAGGTGCAAGAAATGGGCTAAGTTGTGTTGTCGCAAAGCCGGTAAGCCCCAGCCCACCCATGTGTTTGGGGGGAGGTGATAGTTTTCCAAGAAATAGCATACCATTTAGCATGGAAAATGCTACTACCCCCAAGGGAAAGCCGAAAGAGCTGGTTTGTTTATCTGATGGGGGTTCACCTTTTATGAATTTATGAAGCTTGAATGGTACCTCAATTTACTCACCTGAAAGGAAGAAAGGAAGAAAATAAAAAAGGGAGTTTGTTTTTCTTGGTTTGGTGAACCTTTTTTGACTTTGCTACAAAAATGAGTAAACGTAGCATTGCTGGTGAAACAAACAATGTCAAGAAATTTGACAAAGTGAAGATACAGCTGCCTACATGCTGTTGGATTTTGTACAGCAAACTTTTACCATAAAAAAGGCTGCAATGGATGAAGATGTCTCGTACAGGACCTAACCTCAACTATAAATACCCCATTTGGTTTGGGGGAGTTCTAAAAGCATCGAAGAAGAGAAGAGAGCTACTCAATGTGTCCCCCAAGTTTGGGCAATGACTGGAGAGTGTTTTTGTATTTCTATCTATTTGGAGAGTTTGTGTATATACCCATTATTGAGTGGAGAGGGTTTGTCTACTCACAGTTGAGTGGAGAGAGTTTTGATGGAATAAAAGTGATCGCACCATAATTCGGTGTGACTAGCAAGCCATTTTTAAAACATTAGAAATCATTAGAATTACTTGAAGTAATTCATTCTGACATTTGTGGCCTTTAAAGAACTAAGACTTATTGAGGCATTAAATACTTTATTACTTTCACTTATAATTATTCAATATATGGACACATCTACATTCTTAAACACAAATCAGAGGCACTTGAAATTTTAAGGAATATAAATTAGAGGTACAAAAGTAACTTGGTTGGTTCATTTAAAACTTGAATAATGATAGAGGTGACAAATATGAAGCTATGGATTGTTTATGTAAGGAAAATGGCAAAAAACATTTGTTTACAATGCCATACACTCCACAACAAAATGAGATTGCAGAAAGACGAAATTAGACTCTTATGGAAATGACAAGGTCTATGATGACACATGTTGATCTTCTTATTCATTTTATGGGAGAAGCCTTGTCAATCGCTGCGTACATATTAAATAGAGTTGAAACAAAAGTCAAACCTCTAACTCCTTATGAACACTGAAATGGTATTAAACCTAATATTCTAAATCTCAAAGTTTGGGGATGCAAAGCATATGTACTTATTTCCAAACATTTAAGGGATAAATTGGAAAGTAAAACTTGATAATGCAAGTTTATTGGCTATGTCGGAAATGTGAGTGGTTATCGTTTTTACCAACCCAAACCTGGATTAATAGAAAGTAGAGATACTATTTTTCTTGAATCCATTGATCTTGTTACTCCAATTGAACAAATTGAATTGCTTTTCAAGGTATCTCGAGATTCTTCTGTCCTTTATTTGTCACAAGAACCACAAGTTCTCATAGATCAACCTATTAGTGGGAGGAAAAGAAAACAAAGTGACATTGTCGAATCCTGAGATAAGTGGGAGTAAGAGAGTAAAACGTTCATCTACAGTTTTGAAAGACCATTATGTTTTTCAAGTTGAAGAACTCAATAACTTAGTAGATGATCTTACTAGTTACAATGAAGCAATAAGTAGCAGTGACACTACTGAATGGCTTCAGGCAATGAATGAAGAATTTGATTCGATCAAGAAAAATGATATTTGGGAATTAACTGATCTCCCAAATGGAAGAAAAGCTATTCGTTGCAAATGGGTTCTTAGAAAGAAATTCAAAGTAGATAAAAGTTTGGAGAAATACAAGGCAAGACCAGTAGCCAAGGTATTCACTCAACAACCTAGAGTAGACTTCGTAGATAAGTATTCTCCTGTTGCAAAATTTGTCTCAATAAGGATTCTAATGACAGTCGTAGCCAGGATGGATCTGGAATTGCATCAGTTAGATGTTAAAACATCTTTTCTCAATGGAGAATTGAAAGGGGAAATTTATATGATGCAACCCGATGGTTTCCAAATCCAAAGTAACAAAGATAAAGTCTACAAGTTGAAAAGGTCCTTGTAAGGACTCAAACAATCTTCAAGACAATGGTACTTGAAATTCTACCAAGTCATTTTAGAAATGGGCTATGTTGTGAGTCCATTAAACCACTGTGTTTATATCTGGAAAAATGATTACAAGTCAGCAATATTATCTTTGTATGTGGATGACATATTGTTTGCAGGAAATTTTCCAGATATGATTAAGAAAATCAAAACTTTCTTAGTATCTAGATTTGAAATGAAAAGTATAGGTCTTGCGACCTATATTCTAAGAATTAGAATTTCAAGAGATAGAAATTCAAAGTTATTATATCTAGATAAACAAAAATGTTTGAAAAAGGAGCTCAAAAGATTTAATATGGATAATTGTAATTCTTTAAGCATACTTGTTTGCAAGGGACAAAGTCTTAGTAAAAGTACGAGTCCTCAAAATAAGTCTAAAATTGAGGAAATGAGAGATGTCCTATATGCTCAGGCAGTAGGCAACCTAATGTATGCTATGACAAGCACAAGGCTTGATATCTGTCATGCAGTAGGATTGGTAAGTAGGTTTCAATCCAATCCAGGTAAGGAACATTGACAAGCAGTTAAAAGAATATTCAAATATTTAAAAGGTACCAAGGGTTTAAAATTATGTTTTGGTTTGTGTGATCTAGAAGTAAAAGGATACACTAACACATATTTTGTAGGAGATGCAGATAATAGAAAATCTACTAATGGTCATGTATTCTTGTTTGGTGGAACAATAGTTTCTTGGTTAAGTAAGAAACAGAGTTGTGTTGCAAGCTGAGTACATAACTTACAGCACAATAGTTAGTAATGCAGTCTGGATAAAGCAATTTGTTGACAGTTTACAATTAGGTATCCTTGCCAGACTGGTCAATATATTTTGTGACAATCAGTCGATCATCTCATTATAAAAAGTGGAGCGAATAGCTCTAAGGGAAAGCATATTGATATAATTTATCACTATATTCAGGATATAGTGAAGATGGGTGAAATTAAAGTCGACTATATCCCCTCAGAAGAGATGGTGGCCGACCATATGACCAAAGGGTTGTCTCTAGAAAAATTCAGAGAACATGTAGCTAATATGGAATGTGACTTTATCTTGCATGGAAACATGTGCTTGGTCAAGTAATAAGGTAGAGGAACTGACAAGGTACAGACAACATAGTTAGCATGAGATGTAAAGTCCATGATGTGCAACATGCTAACTAGATGATGTTGTTTGCTTGATCAGCAAAAAGTCACTAATAAGGTGTGTTAAGGAAAATCTTTATGAATGGGCCTTAGAGGAAGTATTTAACAATAATTTCGACACAGGTCGAACATGAGAAATGTGTGCAGCTGAAGTCATCAATGGTGATTGGGTATGGACTATGAACACAACACTGAAAATTGATACCGTTCACTTGAAATATAGTTAATTGAAGTCATATGGTGTATATTGTTAGTGGGAGAACACATTCATACGGATGCAATCAGATTGGTGGAAAACACTTGCGCACGTATGGCCTAGTTACAATTGGATGTCAATCTACGAGGTAAAGTCATAGATGAAAGTTGGCATGAGGCAAAAATATTGGTTCCAAGGTAAACATGCTTAACTCCAATTTGTTACCTCATAATGTTGTGATCAAGGGAGAGATGATGGAATGAAAGTGATCGCACCATAATTCGGTGTGACTAACTACACACAAACATATTCTATATGTGGTGATATACCTTTCTGCAAGAAATAGAGAATAATTTGGAAGTGGAATGTTTGAATTTGAAACGCCAAGTGACACAACCATTGGTGAAAGATTGTAGTAAAACATGGACCATTACCAAAGGTTGCCATGATGTATATAAATACCCATGGCAGTGAAGTTGAAATTCACTTCATTATTACAAAACTGTCTCATTTGCTTTATTCTGGGATTGTTGACTTTTTTGTGTGCCCTCACGGAATCATCGATCATTGCCATTGTTAATTTATCTTACAAGTTTGTGAGTACATACTGTTGAGCAGAGAGTATTTTTGTTGTGTACTCATTATTTTGATATAGCAGTTGGTTGGATGCCAATGATCTCATTGATTTTGGCGAGGGCATTGCTAAGGCAACTTTCTCTTTCATGTATCTTCTCTAATTATTAACCAATCACTTCTTTTACATATCACTAGGTCCAAAAATTGAACTTGTTTATCATTTTCCTATTACTAATAAGAGACTCTTGAGTGTTTAGAGAGGAGTAATTTAGACACTGCTCCAATGAATACTGACTGATAATTGCATCACTATCATTAGCACTTAGGCATTGGGCTACACAGATTAGTTACCACCTAAACTAGCGCACACAAATGAGAGACATGTAAAGTGGGCCAATTGAGAAAGCTATAGGTACATATGCCCTAGAAAACAGAAGACATAATTTTTTATGGCCCAAAAGCAGATTTGGTGAAGCTAAATTCAAGGGGTCAAATATCCACAGAAGGTGGAATAAGAATAAAGTACCTTTTCTATTGGTAGGCTTTTAAAAAAAAAGTTCATATACAAAGCTAAATCTGAAATGTGCTTTTGTTTTTTCTTGATTCTTTGGTGGTGATAGAATGTGATCTACTTTAGCTATGGAGATGCATGGAAAGGCAATGTTCTGGAAATTAATAAAGTGGGTTTTTTTGGGGGCCAAGACTCAAGACTTTGTGCTTGGTTTTCCTAGAAGATTCTGCATAGCACCATCTTACTACACGGGCTCACATGAACAATTTTATTAGGGTAAATTAAGCTGACCTCTCCTAATATTTTACATTGAATTCACTTAAAGTTTTTATTCACTTTACATTTTGTTCTCTTTTTATTGTCATATATCTTTTTTACACTGAGATGTATACTCTTCTTTGTTTATCTTTGTTATTTCATATTATTTGTATTAATTTTTGTTACTTTAGTTTTATTAAAAAGAAGATTAATGTAATTATACTGAAATATGCATAAATAAATAAAATTTTACAAATTTATTGATAAGACTTATTATTTAAATTTTTTTTTCTATCTATATATTTGATGTTAAATATTGTGACGGATTTATGCGATCCTCTCACTCAAAATTTTAAGGACTTCACCCTTCAACAAAAAAGAAAAGAAAAGAAAGAGAAGCTAGTAATAAAATAAATAAACTATAAAGGGGATTCCTCTTTTTTCAAGGTGCCTCGTGTCCTCTTTAGATATAAAAACAAAATAAATTAAAATGATATTTATTAGAGAAAATTGTTGAAAAATTTAAGGTAAGGAAAATATAAGACATTAGATACGGCAGATATTTTTTGTTAGTAAGAGATCTACTCTTTGTGAAATAATTTGGTGAGAAGTCTTAGAAGACATTTTATTTTTAATTTTACCCCTTAATTTATCTGTTGACTTTTTTTCATCTATTAACTTTTTGTTGACTATCTATTTAAATTCATATCTATATGTTCAATTTTTCCTCTATTTGTTCAATTTTTTTGTCCATCTATTCAAATTCTTGTCATACATAACCTATTTGTTGAAATTTCTATCTGTGTAAAATTTTATTTGTTGAAATTCTTGTCTTATCTTTCCTATTTGTAAAATTTTTTGTTTTAATTTTTTTTATCTGTTGAAACTCAAACTTATTTTTCCCTATCTATTGAATTTTGCAAGCCTAATTTTTCCTATATGTTCAAAGTCTTCGTGTTTCTCTCTCCATTTAATTAAAATCTGTGGATTTCTCTATTTATCTGTTTAAAACATGTCCTATTTTTCCTATTTCTTGAAATCTATCTATTGAACAGATCCAATACAAATTCTTTTAGACCAACTTGTTCATTATGTTTCTTTTAATCAGTTGCAGTATGTTTCATCATCATCATCATCATTATCATCATCAACAACAACAACTAAGAAATTTGTGTAAAAATATAGTTTATTGTGCTACAACTAAAACCACAACAATCAATCATCTATTAACTTGTGACCTAAACATTGAGAATAAAAAAAATTAATTAGATTAGAAGAACAATCTGAGAATGAAGGTTGTTTTTGTTTGAGCTTGTTTCCAAATCTGGATCTGGAACTTAAATCTGGAAAATGAAAACCCAAATCATCTCTATGAAACATGTATATAAAAAGATCTAGAAAATTAAGACACACACACACACACACACACACATATATATATATGAATAGATAGCAAAAGAGAAGAGGAGAAAAGAGAGAGAGAGAGGGAGAGAGAGAGAGAAAGAGTAGAGGTGTTGGTGTGGTGTAGACACTTTTTTTTGATTATCTGATGATGAAAACAAGAATGTGTTTATCACATAATTCTCAGTAAGAAATATGAAATTTGTGCTTCATTTGCAAACCTAAGTTTGTTTTGGCCAAGTGTTTAAGTTCCATTCAAAACTTTCCTTCAAAACCTTCTTTCTACGCTTTGTTTTAAATATTTTCGTAGTGTTCTGAGGCTCACTTTTAAACTTCAAAATGAAATTTTTTCTGAGAAAATTGAGCAAAGAACAATGTGGAAATAGGAGAAACAGATGTTAATTATGTCGAGAAGTCCTGTTTTGTGCAAAATAGTCAGCAATGACCAAGTTTTTTTGGCTGCCAGCCACTTAATTGGCCAGCTGGCCAATGTTGGCCGACTGGCTAATTTGTCTAGGAGTAGGGCAGTTTCAATAGAATTCTTGTTGAATGCGTATGGGTCATGCCTATTCCAGCTGTTTCTTGACAGATTTATACACAAGATACACACCCACTCCCTCCATTATCCTCCAATGTCAAAAGGGAGATTGTCATATTCCCAAAAAGTGGCATCCATTTTCAACCACCCTTGTCATCTCACCAACCTTGTCTCCCACCTTGTCTCCTACCTCCTTGATTGAGCCTGCATTTATTATCTATATAGAGGATTAGAGATGTAATTAAAGAAAGGAGAATGAACTATGAGAAAAAAAAAAGAGATAGAGAGAAAAAGAGAGAGCCTTAAGCTTTGAGCCAAAACACTTCCATACACTGATATACAATTTTCCATATATCAAAACCATTTTTGAAATTATGTGAGAGCCATATTCTTGAGCCTTAATCCAAAAGGGAGTGAGTGTTGTTGAAATTGAGAAAAGCAGAGAGTTGTATAACACTCCCCATACACTGTTAAACCACCCAAAAACACCATTCCAAATAGGAATTTTGAATTTTCAAACTGAGAATTGAGAACACACTTCCTAAGCTTGAGGGTGATCAAAAGGAAGTTTAGAAATCAAATCCTTCATTTGCACACTTTTCATTTTCTTTTACCTTCTTGCCTTTTCTTTCTTGCATTGCTTTTATTACTTCAATTTTATTTTACAAGTCTGTTATAAGCTAACTGGAAGTGGTTAGTTGAGTCACTTACATATTTTGTGTTTCTTTTTTTTTTTGTGTTTGAGTAAAATAGAGTTTTTGACCTGGCCTGATTGGCCGGCCGACTAGCTACTTTTTCTTGGATAGAGCCCAACAGTCTCTTAGTGTCGAGCAGAACAGTCTCTGATGGTCTTCGACACCTCCCCGAAGCTTCTGTTTTTTATTGTTTTTATTTTGATTGAAGAGAGATTTGGGAGGTTTTAATTTTTGTTGTAATATTTTTCCTTACCTCTCTTATTTGGATTTGTAATATTCAAAGCGATGTAATAATTTCCCGCTCCGCTTCTTTCTATCCCGTTCTTTTACTTGCTTTCCTTACTTATACATATGTAGTATATATGCTTGTCATCATATCCATTCTTTGCATCTATATTTTATGCTTTAAGATCTGGCTAAATTTGCATCTGTAGAGTTAATGATTATTATGTGATTTTGTGCACTACCTCGTGTTTTGAGATGATTCACATGTGATATGTTAGAAGCCAGATTTGTAGTTGTATTTCGTGAGTGAATTGCATTAGGGCCTTGTATATAGGATCAAGCATGTTTTTACTAGCTTTGTTTTGTACCTATTTGCGGGACGTCGGCAAATATATAAACTTTTATGCTTTAGCATCCCGCTTGTGTGTGTTTTTCTACTATGTTTAACATTCTACCATGTGGCTAGTTGCTTATTTGATATAATTCTATGCATGCCAGTGGATGAAGGTTGTGTTATTTAATTTGAAAAAAAAAATAATTTTCATGATTGCACTATTCAAAACACTTTAAAAAAAACATGAAATCGAATTGCTCCAAATTGAACGACACAGTCTATATGTGTTTGCTTCACATAGTAACTTTTAGGATTTACTAATAATCAAAAAATGAACACATAAAGTTAATAAAAATCATATCATGGTTAGTAAAGACTGATCTTCTGATCGGGTGAGCGGGGGTGCTCAATTAATGACCTTTCCTCTTCATACCTAGGGTTTTGAACCAAGCATCCTTGGTTACGACAAACAGTGGCCTTGATACGAGTCATGGGTTTCTTAATTTTCTTAAAATATTAGGTGGCGACTCCTAAATCTGATGATGCAGTCCATTTCTGGCAAAGGTTTTTTTTGCAATAAAATGGATTTTCTATAAAGTTGCTAAATCTGGACTCTCATCTATGTTTTACATTGCACTCGTGAGATTAGATCGAAGAAATCAAGGGTTCGAACTATTTAACGTGCGCAAGTATCCCCTGGGCATGTTACAGTTTCTGGTGACTCTGTTGGGATATTAAGAAACCTTGACTCAAACTCTATAATATGATTTTTATTTTCAATTATATGTTCATTGCATTTCATTTATTGGTGCACCTAAGTCTCATGCTTGTCACTGGTTATCCTGGACGGTTATTCGGCCTCGGGCTGATAGATGGACATGGACTCTAATATTGTGGGAGCACAAGCCTTGGAGTCGAGATCACCATGTATCTCTTAATCCGCCGGATTAGGTAGGTATATTGATGTCTTGTTGAGGTACCTTTTTGACCAAGACTGACTTAGTGCATACAGTATACTCTAGCAACTTCCAACTTAGGACAGGATGCTCTCTTATTCTAGGATGTATGATGCCGTTTGTTTGAATAGTAAAACCCTAGATCATGTCAAAGCTAGGATATGAAACCTTACCCTTCATAGGGGTGTTTGTTCTTTTTCCTGCTATGTGCAATGTATGGGATCTCAGGTTCTCAAATCTGATCAGTTGGTCATTTTGAGGGGTTGAGTTCAGTGTGCATAATGATTAGTTGAGCCGAAATGCTGCCGAAATTCTGATTGGGAGTTCTGTTTTGTTTTTGCTAGGTAGTCTTAACACTATAGCTTCAGAGTGGTCTGATATTCCCCAAGTTTGATGGACTCGCGCTGGTAAACTTAGTAAAACTGCAGATTTGGTTCAAGGATAGCCAGTGTTAGTTTCTCTATCGCCAGTCATAAGAAGTATGGAAACCGAGGCAAAGTACAAAAGAGGGTTCGGAAGTCCGGAGGCAGGGCTCACGGCCGCAACTTTGAAACTTCTGAACGAGCACATTATGCAACATCACCAAGCGCTCAATCAGTGACGTCTGAGTCTTAAGGTCGGTCAAAAATGGGGTGTCTACACCAGTCATAAGAAGTATGGTTAAAACCTCATTATTAGACACACTATTTTTGATCGCCCTTAAGACTTGGGCACCACTGATTGATCATTCGATGATAAATGTGTATACTCACCGAATGCTTGACTTCCTTAGAAGGAAACCTCAATTTTGAACCTTCAAACCTTGTGCCTTGTTTTGGGCCAAAACAGTGTTTTTTCAGACCTGTGCCTCCAGTGACTTGCCATCCACTAGTGTTGGTTGCTGTCTACTAATGTGGCCTGCTTGCCACTATTAGTGGCTTGCCGGCCACTAGTGTAAAAACACAGATATTTTCTGCCAACTGTCCCCCTATGTGCATGCACCATTCCAGCTGTATGTATACAAATAGTTTCGAGATAGGCACATGGATTTCTATATATAGAGAACCTTCCCTCTTGCTTTCAAGGTTGGAAATATTTAGAAGTGAGAAAATATTTTTGGAAGAGCAAAATTCTCTCTCTCGTGCAACTTACATAGCCTTTGCTCAAACACTCTAAACCAAACCTAGAGAGTTCCTAGCTGAGGTGATTTGGGCTTGAATTTTAGCTCTTGAGGCACTTGAGAGTGTGAAATTGGTGGTTTGTAACTCAAGGGTTCATTCATTTTCAAGAGGTATACCTTCTAGTGTTTTTGTACCATCTCTATACCACTTGTTTTCCATCTTTTCTCACTGTTTTGAAGCTATTTGTTACCTGTATTTTTGGGTTGAAACTTGTGGTTTAAGGTCATTTACGGTAGAGGGGTTGATAGCCCTTCTTTGAACCTTGCTTCTAAGGCCTCTGCCATTGTGTTTCCCACCTTCTCACCATCTTTTTTTGAGCTTTTTACCATTGATTTTTAGAGATTTTTCAGAGGCAAAAATCATGTTTTGAAGTCCTAAAAGTGGAGGGGTTAGCCTCCATTCCTTGTGCTTGTTTACTAGCTTAACTTGCTCCATATTTTAGCTAATTGTTTTAGCTATTTTTATCTTAATTCGAGCATGATTTGAGACTGTTTTAGGACCGTTTTTAGTTGTTCATTGCATTTAAGCTTTGTATAGCATGCTTGTAGTGTCATGGTCCTCATAGGCTTGGTGGTTTAGGCCTTAGCCACAAACCTATTTGAGTTGATAGGTTTTATTTCTTGCTTTCCATACTTGTATTCATCTCTAATCACCTCTATAACCTCCCTCATTTATTGACTTTTTCTTTGTTTGAAAGTTGTTTTAAACTAATTGCTTGTTTAAGCTTGAGATTGAGGTTGTTGTGCTTAATGGTTTAATCCCTTTGGAGGTTCACTACCAACGGCATGATGTCTCTCTCATGCCTAAAATAACTCTTGGTTTGGTACTTCTTTCCATTAGAGGACTTAATATTCACTTTTGGACTTAATGAACTAAGGAAAGGATGGTAATTAAAATGAAGTAATAAAATTGGGACTAAAAGTGATGCAAGATAAAATCAACTTGGGTTTAATCGGACGTTAATTGAACCCTTGAGTCTTGAGTCATTTCATACTCATTAGTGATTTAAATGGTTCAAAAGTCAATGTCAATCACTTCTCTTGATCAATCCATGATAGGGGGGAGGTTTTTTGTTGGTCTTTTGTTATGCATTTATTGAATTGTGTCCCTTGGTTCATAAGTCGTCATGTAACAAAATTGCGTTGATTGATGGCTTGAGAACTGAACCTACCCCTCTTTTGACCTGTTTACTGATAAAGAGAGGTAGGGTGGACAACATCCCCTAAGAATACTGTGGTTTGTGCTTTGTTTGTCCTCTGTTGCTACAGGAGAGAACCAAAATTAGTGGCCAGCAGGCCATTTTTTTTTGGAGGGCAACCCACTATTAGTGGCCTGCAGGCCACTGCTTCTGGGTTGTCGGCCACTTTTTCAAGGCAGGCAGTGTCCTTTTTCCAGCAGAGCAGAGTAGAGGAGAGGCTGAGGTGGAAAACAGTGCATTTTTTTCAACTGTGCAACAGAGGTATTCTGGCAGCAAAACAGTGGGCTTTCTTGGGTGGAAATTTACGTGCATGCATAAGCATTCCTCATTTTCCGGGGCTGATTAGTTAGAGTATTTAATTACTTAGCTTAGTCATTTCTTTGGTTGTATTCGTGTTGTTAATTTGTTAATTAATTAGTGTAATAATTAGTTAGTTCCAAATTTGTAATATTTAGCTAGAATAGTTAATTAATTGTGGAGTTGTAATAATTAGCTAGCATAGTCAGTTTATTTAATTCAGTTTGTAATAGTTAGTTAATTAGATAATTAGATTAGCTAGTTCATTTATTCGGATCCTCCTGTGCGAGGGAAACTTGTAATAATGTGTATGTCTTCCAACCCTATGTCTTTCTCCTTTTTATTTTACTTGCTTACGATAGGTAGTTTAGAACATCATGTTTCTTTTAGCATACCCCATGTTTGCATCCACTTGTCTTGCATGCATCGAGACTTGGTTCATCATTCTAAATGCATTGTCGCTTAAATTCTTCTTTGAAAAGGTGCTTAAACCGCGTGCTATCAAATTGATTCACATGACATAATTAGTAACCGAGCCTATTAGTTATATATCGCATGTGTTGCATTAGCCATGTTGCATTAATTAGGAGCATGCATGTTTTCTAATTATTTAGCTTGTTTTGGCTAGCCTTGGAGTACTAGATGAGCATTTTTATTGCTTTAGCATATTTGCATGAGTGTGATCGTTGCCATGTCTAGCATGCTTGCTATAAGACTAATTACTTACTTGATATTTTCTTGAATGCCTGTGGATAAAGGCTAATTGCTTGAATTGGAATAATTTGAGTAATGTACATATGCGATCACATTTTCAAGTGGTACATATTTGAAACAATTTTCAAACAAACATGAATCAAAGTGTTCCAATTTTTGCAAATTAGTCTATACTTGTGTGTGCATCACATAGTAAGTTAGCCTAATAATTGGAACAAGAGCATATAATGTAAATAAGATTCACATCATGATTAGTAGAGGCTGATCTTTGATCGGGAGAGCGGGGATGCTCAATTCATGACCTTTCCCTCTCGTACCTAAGTTCTTGAGTCGAGACAATCTTGGTAATGACGGACACGTGGCCTTTGACACGAGTCATGGGTTTCCTAAATTTCTCAAAAAATATTTAAGTGGTGACTCTGTATCTAGCAAAGCAGTCTATTTTTGGCCTTTTGATTCAAAATTGATTTTTCAAAAGATTTGTCGGATTTGGACTTTTTGGTGTTTATCTATTTTCACATTGCACTTGTGAGATCAAATTCAGAATTGCGGGAGTCCGAACTGTAGGGCTAGTCATATCCGAAAGGAGCATGAAAAGTCGAGTTACAGTTTCTAGTTACTTTGCTGGGGAAATTAGAGAACTTGACTCGAACTTCATGATGTGAAATTTTATCTACACTTATATGTTCTTTGCATTGCATTTGCATTGGTGCGCATAAGTCAATGTGTTTGTCATCTGCTATTCCTGGACGGTTTGCCGGAAGCTTACCCAAAAGCTTGCCAAAAGGCTCACCAGTTATGGGCTCTGCCATGTTGGGAACACAGCCCTTGGATTTGGACTACCGCTGTACCGTTTGATCCTCATTTCACTTCTCGGTGTTAGGTGTGAGAGGTATATTAGGTAGTCTTGCTGAGGTATCCTTTTGATCATTCAGCCTAGCTGTATATAGTAAAGCCTTAGTGACTATTCCAAACTAGGACATAATGCTCACCCAAAATGCAGGATTGTGTGAAACTGCTTGTTTGAAGTAGTGAAACCTAGTTCATGACAAAACTAGGACAGGGTAACCCTACCCCCTCATAGGGTTGTTTTGACTCACTCTTAACTGGTATGTGCTTTGCAGTGAAATTGTACAGGAATGTGCATAGCAGTTGCAAATTTGGTATCTATTTTGGGGGCAGAATTCAGTATGGAGTACAGTCCTACAACTTTGATCATGTCTGTGTTAATAACATCTTAGCTGAGGTGTTGTGCGGTTTCTAATTACTGCTCTTTTGCTTTATTTCTTTTTCTAAGTAGTTTAAAACCGTAGCTTTAGAAAGTTCGAATATCTCCCAAGTACTCTGGACCCGAGTCAGAAGACTTTGTAAAGCCGGGGATCCTGTTCGGGGACAACCCGTGTTTACCTCAGTCCCACCGGTTACAAGACGGAGTAGAATCAGACAGAATTCACCAGTTTAGTTTTTACAGTAGTCATCCCTCGGCTCACTTATGTCCAACTTGATTCAAGAACAATCATCTACTTTTAGCCCAGCATGAGATCAATCGCCTATTCCAATGTCACAGTATCCCCCAGTCAGTGTGTAAGAATTGACACACCATCTGCAACAGACTGTTGAGACCTTACATCAGGATGCGGGCCGTCAGGCTGAGGTTACGGCCCGTCAAGCCGAGGTTATAACCAGGCTACAACAACAGCAACCACAACCAGTTGTGGTCTCTGCATCCCATGCACTTACCATGGGTATCCTAGCACCCGGAGCCACCGCTCATATTGCCAATGTTCAAGAAAACCCGGAGCCACCGCTCATACTGCCAATGTTCAAGAAAACCAAGGCAATCCAGCAGAGCCAATCCTAGCACAAGCCTCCAAAACCCCTATTTATCAGACCGAGGCCCCGTTCGAGTTCGAGGTTGACCCAACTATGCTCAAGGTTAATAAACTGGAAAAGTTATTCAAGAGGGCACAAGGGGTTAATTCCATCTCGGACATAGAGGATGTGTATACTGATTCTGCAGTTACATTACCAGATCGATTTAAAATGCTGCACATTGATTGATTTGACAGCTTTGGGGATCCGATTGTCCACTTGCGTTTGTTTTCGGATATCTTACAGCTGATGGGCTTAACGAGACTACAGAAGCTGTCTCTTTTCGATCGCACCATGTCGGGTATAACAACCATTTGGTATATGCTAAGTTGGAAGATTCTGTCAAATAGAATTGGGAAGAGATGGCCGAGGCCTTTGTTGCGTAGCATTCGTATAATACACAGATTGGGGTCACAACTCGTGATCTCGAGGCAACACGCCAAGAGCCGAAGGAGGGTTTCTCTGAATTTGTGACATGGGGGAGAGCTAAAGCCTTAATGATGACCATAAGGCCTTTTGAAAAGGATTAGATCAGGATGGTTGTCCAGAATCTACATGGCAAGTTGTTGCAAAAGATGATTGTCTTACCTCTATTCACATTTACAGAACTCCATGAAATGGGAGTGCAAATCGAAGATGCCATGAAGCAGGGGCTTATTACAGAGGAGAAGGAGCCGGCAAAAAGTCTGTTTGTTCATAGTTCCAATGTTGCCAGTGGTAACACAGTTACAAGGCCGTCAGATATAAGTGTTGCCACCACAACCAAGACTGACCCCTTTGCCAACACAAGCTCACAAATGCCATCCAACCCTATCCTATCCCAGAGGACTTTTAACCAACTTTACATGACTTTGTTTCTAGCCATGAAGGTGTTAGTAAAAAAAGGGCACCTTAAACCTTTAGAACCCCGCCCCCCTTCTGATCCTCTCCCACCCAAACACAACCTTGCAAAATACTGTGCGTTTCACTAACAGCATAGTCATGACACCGACCAGTGCTTTCGACTGTGTCATGAGATTCAGGATCTCGTTGACAACAAGGTGATCGTTCCACCTCAGAAATTGAACGTAACCACAAATCCACTCCCAGCCTATAATCAAGTCTCCTCACCTCGGAATCTCAACCTGATCCATACACTGGTCATCGCTTACGATCGCAGCATATATATTACTCCCTCTCACCTACCAAAATCGACGTTGTTCATTCCTGAAGGCGCAGATCTGTGCATGATGGACACGTCCAACCCTCAACCCAAGCCTGTGGTGATGAGACTTACAGTGGAAGGGGAGTCGACCTTGGAGGAAGGTACTAGTCCGTTACTAGAGTGTCCTGAGGACTTACTTGATAGGGTGTATGATCCAAGTTGTTACATTGTGTCAACTGGTCAAATCAAGCCTGAATTGGTATTGCAAACTTTGTTAGACGTCAATGTAGTCAGGGAAGATAGCCCAAGCCAGGGATTGGATGATCTAGCAGAACTCGAGGAGGATTTGGACAACCTGCAGTTCTTTGATGACCAAGATCAAGAAGATGTACAAATCGGGTAGTTCAACCTGAACAGATCAACTGACAATGCTGGATGGCTGAGTGATGAACCAGACAAAGATGATGAAACTAGAATGAAACAAGAGGGAAAAGAAGCTGAAATGGCTGTAGTAGCCGAAAGGGTTGATGAGAAAGGAAAGCTACCGGAGAACGCTGGTGTAGAAAACCCAGCCCAGGAAGTGGGTGCTGTGAACATTGTAAATACTGAATAGGAAGCTACTTTGAGGTAGTTTGAACGAGAAAGAATCGAAGACAGTCAGGAAATTATGAATTCACAACACCTTGTGGGGGACACCTATGATGTAAAGGTGATACAAGCAGAGCCAGACAACTGTTTGTTGGCCGCTGAAGGCGAATGGTGGGATGACAATGATCTGCATCTAGCCCACACTGACGAAGACTGGGGCGATTACCTTCCGAAAAATACGAGGTATGCCGAGAAAATAAACCATCTAACAAGAAGTGGGTGGTATTTTAAGCCACCGCACCTGGATTAAGCAGAGGCGTCTGGAAAAGACAAAGAGGCCGAGAAACAAAAAAAGAAACAACTAGAAGAAGAGGCAGTGTTGAAACAGCTCAAGAAAATTCAAGCTGATATCTCAATCTGGGGTCTTCTCATGGCCTCACGAGTACACCGACAGGTAGTATTGTCAGCAATGGACAAGGCTAAATTGTCCATTGACACCACGCCTGAGTAGCTGGTGGGTTTGGTCTTTCCAAGTGCTGCAAGGCCAACGCTTACCTTCTCTAACAAAGAGCTGCTGCCGGAAGGCTCAATTCATAACAAATTGCTGTACATATTTGTGGAATGCAAGGAGAAATGGGTGCCGATGGTGTTGGTAGATACCAGTTTGGCCATTAATGTTTGTCCTTTCCATACCGCCTATGTAATTGGCCTTAAACCAGTGGACTTTGTTCCCATAGCCCAAGTAATACGGGCATATGATAACACGAGTAAAGACGTCATGGGCATAGTGCAAGTCAAAGTCTAGGTGGGCCCGGCTGAACAAGAGGTCAAGTTTCATGTCTTGGATGTGTTGGCTACCTTTAATTTGTTGTTAGGAAGGCCCTGGCTGCACCATGTGAAGGTTGTCTCCTCCACTCTCCATTAGATGTTGAAGTACCCTTACCGGAGAGGAGTGACGATTGTTTTTGGGGATTTATCCATCCATCCGCTGCTAGAGGTAACTACACCAGTGCTTAAGATCAACCATGGTGACGAGGACGTATTCCTCTTGGGATTCACTCTAGCTGAAGCTCGGGTAGTGCAGACCATTCTGGTCGCAGATGAAGGCATGTACGTCAGCACCCAGTCCATCTATTTGATGAACAAACTACAACACGTTCCAGGAATAGGGCTCGGAAAGAGTGGTTGGAAAGGTGTTGTTGCATTGACAGATGTGCCACACAACCCACATGCCTTTGGATTGGGCTATATGCCCACCAAAGCGGACTAGATAAGAAAGGGAGAAGAAATAAGAAGCAGAGCCAAGGCTAAGCAAGCCGGAAAACATTATGAACTCATCCATAGGCCAATTCAGGGGACACTAAATGGCCGTTTTGTTTGAGAGGGATAAGATTTCCCTTTTTGTGGCTTTCCTGAGCCTTGGGTGAGTTCCTCGAAGCAACTTGTTCCCGGGTTTGAACTTTTCGTGCTCCTTTCGGAAGACGACTAGCCCTACAATTCGGACTCTCGCAGTTCTAAATTTGATCTCACAAGTGCAACGTGAAATAGATAAACACCAAAGAGTCCAAATCCAGCAAATCTTTTGGAAAATCAATTTTGAATCAAAATTCAAAAAATAGACTACTTTACCAGATACAAAGTCGCCACCTAAATATTTTTGAGAAATTTAGAAACCCATGACCATGCAAGGCCCACGTTCTGTCATCACCAAAGATTGTCTTGGCTCAAGGAACTTAGGTACGAAAGGGGAAGATCATGAAGTTGAGCACTCCGCGCTCGCCCGAATCAAAGATCGCTCTATTAATCATGAGTGAATCTTATTTACATTATAATGTTCTTGTTCCGATTATTAGGCTAATATTACTCATGTGATGCGCACACAAGTATAAACTAATTACCAAAATTTGGAACATCTGATCATGTTTGTTTTGAAAAATTGTTCCAAATATGTACCATTTGAAAAAATGCTCAATATGAAACATATTCCATTATTTCATTTAAGCAAATTTAAGCCTTCATCCACAGACATTCAAGCAATTTATCAAATTAAGCACATAGCCCATGGAAGCATGCTAGATATGGCAACAACCAACAATTCCTGTGATATGTTAAAGCACAAAAAATGCTCACCTCGTACTCCAGGCAAGCCAAAATGAAACAAAGAAAGTTAGAAACATGCATGCTCCAAACTAATGCAACATGATTACATGCAACACATGCAATGGTGCAATTAATAGGCTCGGCTATTAATTTATGACATTTGAATCAATGTGATAGCATACGTTTTAACACATATTCAATGAAGGTAACTTAAACGGCAATGCTGTTGTTTTAGAATGATGAACCGAGGTCTCGATGCATGTAGACAAGTGGATTCCAAAATGGAGTATGCTAAAGAAAAATGATGTTCTAAACTATTCATCATAAACAAGTAAATAAAATGAAAGAAAAACGTGGGATTTGGAAGACATACACATTATTTGCAAGTTTTTCCCTCACACAGGAAGGTCCGAATAAATGGACAAGATAATTAATTACCTAATTAACTAACTATTACAAACCCAAATGAATAAATTTTAGCTAAGCTACTTACTAATTAATTACAACAAGAAATTAACTATTCTAAGCTAATTAAATAATTTACAATGCAATACAAACTAACTAGCTATTCTAACTAATTAATTACGAATCAGTTACTCCAAGCACACACTATTTATTACACCATCATCTTGACGGGTCCCGAGAATCCGAGGGACGACTTCATGCATGCATAATAGATTTTCGCCCGATAAATGCTCTCTGTTTTGGCTATCGGAAATGCCTCGGCAAATAGTCACAGTTGGAAAAAGCACTATTTTTCACCAACAGCTTTTTCTCTGCTTTGCTAGAAAAAGGCATGCCTGCCTTGAAAAAAGTGGCCGACAACCCAGAAGTAGTGGCCGGCAGCCACTAATTGGGTTTGCCGTCCAGAAAAGTGGCCTGCTGGCCACTATTTTGGTATCTCTCCTGCACCAACAGAGGACAAACAGAATGCACAAACTAGAGTATTCTCAGGGGATGTTTGTCCACCCTGCTCTTCTTATCATTAAACAGTCAAAGGAGAAATTAGGCTTATTCGTAAATCATCAAATCGGTGCATTTCCATTGCATGAGACTTATGAATCAAGGGAGACAAATCTAATTAAATGCACAATTAAAAGACTCTCAAAAACCCCTCTCTATCATGATTGATCAAGGAAGTGGTTGAAAATGACTCTTGAAACCTTTTTACATCACTAACAAGTATGGAATGCTCAAGACTCAATGGTTCAATTACGTCGATTGATCCCAGTTGATTTTATTATTTGCATCACTTTTAGTCCCAATTTTATTAATTATTTTAACTACCATCCATCCTAATTCACTAAGTCCAAAAATCGAGCTTTAATGTTCTTCTAATGGAAAGGAGTACCAAACAAGTGTCGTTTTAGCATGTGAGAGAAGTGTCATGCCATGGTAATAAACCCCAAGGGGATTAAACCATTAAGCACAATACCTCCATCTCAAGCTTAAACAAAGAAAGTAAGTTTGAACAATTTTCACAGCAAAGAAAAAAGTCAAGAAAGAGGGAGGTTGCAGAGGTGTTAGAGATGAAAACAAAGTATGGAAAGTAAGAATAAACACCTATCAACTCAAAATTAGGTTGGGGTGGCTAAGGCTAAACCACCAAATCTATGAGGACCATTAACACTACAAGCATGCTAACACAAACTCAAATGCATGAACAACTAAAAACAGTCAGAAATCAGTCCCAAAAAAGTGTTGGAGATTAAGACAAAAATGCTAAAACAAAAGCTAAAACATGGAGCAATTAAAGCTAGTAGCAAAAGCACAATGAGGGGAGGCTGCCCCCTCCCATTTTGTGACCTCATTTTTTGGGACCTCAAACATGAATTTTGCCTCTGAAAAAATCTGAGATTCAGTGGTAAAAATCTTAAACAAAAATATGTGAGAAAGTGGGAAACACAAGGGGCACAGGCCTTAAGAATATGGTTCAAAAAAATGCTATCACCCCTCTACCTTAAATGACCTTAAACTACAAGTTTCAGTCCCAAAATTCAGTGCAAAAATAGTCGCAAAAAACAAGCAAAATAAGTAAGAAAAGATGGTAAATAAAGCAAAGAATCACAAACAAGAATTATACCTCTTGAATTGCAAACGCAACAATTACACACCCTCAGACCTAAGTACCTCAGCACAAATACCACAAGGTATTGGTTTAGAGTGTATAGGCAAAGGGCTTAAGAAACTTGGCAAGAGAGAGAGAGAGAGAGAATTTTTTGCTCCAAATTTTTCTAAACCCTTACAACAAGAGAGGAGGTCATCTATATATAGAAAAAAACAATGAGACTCCTTAGAAATATCCTACAGACCACGTATGGACTGATTGTATGCACCTGTGGAAGACACATGCACAGCTGGCAAAATATTTTGAAAAAAACACACAAATGGCTGGCAAACCCACTAATAGTGGTCGGCACGGCCACTAATAGTGGACGCAAGCCCACATTATTTGGCTGACAGTCCACAATAGTGGTCGGCAAGTCCACACAAGTGGGCTGCAGGTCCAGGATGTTTAGGCATGAAAAAATTGTTGTTTTGGTCAAAAACAAGGCTAGAGGTTCACAGGATTTTAGGTTTCTTTATAAGCTGAGGCCACCCAATTCTGCGAGAAACTTTCGAGCATTTGCAAGCATACTACATATCCATCATTGGGTGCGCAATTGGTAAGCGGCCCAAGTCGTAAAGGGCAAGTCAAAAATGGGATGTCTATAGTTGCCCCTCTTTGACAGAACTCGAAAGTCATGACATGACATGAGTGAATGTCAAAGCCCGAGATGACCCAATTTGACAAGCCCGTAAAACTGGGGCAAACAATCAAGACACAAATTAAATTAGTTTTTTGAGCTCGCAAGCTGCCTACATATCCCTTTGCCAAGGAATCAAACCAGTGTAGTTCTAGGAAAGGAATGCAAATGATATCATAAAAAATTTCGAAAGTTGGACTCAACACGTCTCGCGAAGCCGGCTATTTTTGAGACCATAGGATTATGAATATCTCGAGTGTCCAGCATAGGTTCAAACATAGGATTTGAAACACCAAATGCCTTTTCTTGTGTCAACCTTGAATTCACTAATGTGTATGGTTTCGCTTAGTAGGCCAAAGGCATGCTCTGACTCATAAGTGGTCCTAGGAGGAGCTTCGTACATGATTAGGCACATTAGATGGCTCTCTTATATTTTGATTATTAATCTTGAACCACTAGTTTGCCTATTATTTGTCAGTTACTTTTGCATAGGCTATTTATCAATAAGCCCAATCTTTTGCCGAAGTAATTTTTCATATTGTTTTTCTAGTCTGTTAATGAACAAGATTGTTGATAGGTTGTTCATTCGATCCAAAAACAGGATGTTGGCCTAATTGTTTTACAGTGTATGCATAATTGTTGTCGCCAATAACATCAACCAATCCTCCCTACGAATTTGCTGATTGGGCAGATAAACAATTGAGGTCCAATTTCTAGGCCTGTCCAAGCATTTTGGAACTTATTTGCAATATCCTGAAATTACTAGCCTCTTTGACCAAATTGTGTCAGGACACTTGAAGCAGGCACATCCACAAGAATATGACTCAACAGTTATCTCTAGTTATGTGTTTTCTAGATCTTCCTTCTACACTTATCAAGCGTTTTATTTTCTCCTTGTCTCCTACGGTCTAGCCATTATAATGGAGTCCCCACTTGGCGTGCAAAAATATATGTTTGGCTTTTTTGGCTTTCGAAGGTTAGAAAATGTAATTAGAGCGTATCAACAAGGATCAATAATTCCTTACAAAAAAGTAAATACCAACTAATTAATCAGACAATTGCTTCAAGAGTTCTTTTAGCATCAATGAAGAGGACTTTTACTGGTGCTTTTTTGGAGAAAATTCAAAAATCTTAATCAAAAAAGTAAAGAAGGAGGGAGAGACAGTGGTGAGAAATTGAATTCATTAAGTAAACAAATGTTTACAATAGTACCTTCACACGTCCATAGCTTGAAGGGATTAACAGCAACGAACAACTACTTAGAACTTATTCCTAAGAAATTGAAAATGCAATACAGAAAAGTAAAGAAGTGGAAGTAAAAGAACTGGAAGGAAAAATGTAAAGTAAATAAACTGGTTTCTAGATCTGGTTCTGGTCCTCTCACTATCAGCTTTCTCCTCTATTTTAGGCTCTGGTAGAACTGTCAAAGTGGCTGATTAACTGTTGAAAGTGGATATAACCGTCGAAGTAACCTCCATGTCATGTGACATGGCTTCAAGCATCTTGGCTTCACTAAAGCCATTTCTTTGCGGTTTCGACTTTCCTCATGAATTTGAATTTAAATCTTTAAGAACTGTTTAGTCCACGTCACTTACCTCTTTTCGATGTTCATAACTTTACGATCCATTGCCCCATTGACATAATTTGTTCATGTGTCCTCTGATGACTGGAGACCTTTTACTACATCCTCAAAGTTACCCTTGATGCACACCACGTGTCCAGGCTTGATTGACTGATCAAAATATATGACCTAACAAAAATAAAAATTGAAACTAGATATTGTATTTTTGTTTGAATTGAAGCTCACAGTAAGGGCAATGGATGCTCTCTTTGTATAACTTGTTATTTTTAATAATTGTTTTGAATTTGAAAATTTGCATAGGAGTTACACTTGTGGGTCCACATGTTAAAAAGTTAATTTGAGTTGGTTCGTTAAGATAAATAAGTGAGACTTTAAATTATTTAAAAGTTATTCGATAAGTTTATACGTATTATAAAAAATCTTGTGCTTGATTCGATAAAATATTTATTAAATAAAAGTTTTTTTATATAAGCATGTCAAATTTAAATATATTTGAAGTTCAAGTTTGAAATAAACTTAATATGAAATGTCTGGTCCTTTTCCTTGTTTATTGTTACTCTTCCTCCTGTTTCCTAGCTTATTGCTACATTTTTCTTCCTTTCCTAGTCCATACCACTGAATGGTCTATCACTGTTGAACAAAAAATGAATCAAATTATTTAAATGCCCATTTTCAATTAGTTGTAAGAAATATGGATTAATTAGAATTGATACCGGGTTTTAAAAATTAAGAGTTTAAATTGAACCAATTAAAAAGTATGGATTTGAAAAATTGTTTTTTCCTTTGTTTTTTCCTTTTATATAATTTAATCTCTAATATCATATATTGTCTTAGATAAAAAAATGGGAGAAATTATAATTCAAAATAATAATGTATTATATATATATTTTTTTAAAAAAAAATTAGAATTAAAAATAATAAAACTTAAAAAACATTAATAATAAAATTTTAAATTTTTTTCATATATCATATTTATTTTTTGAAAAGCACCACTTAATGTAATTTTTTCGTATAAAATTTGATTATTTTGAAAAATGTAAATTGTAAAACTATAAAAACTAACGGTCGGATGGAAGGGGCAGTTGGATCCCCGAATTGTTTCTGACCTTCTCTCCTCTCTCTCTCACTGAACCGAAGACCCCCAAACACCGCACCAGTTGCGAAAACCTTAACATGTTTCTCTACTTTAAAACCCGGTGTTTTGTTGAGGGATAAGGGGGGGGATTATTACTGGCGGATTGTAATCCGCCACAGTAAATCCAATCCGATGTTTTTTTTTTTAGTCCGCCGGACATGGAGTCCGGACCGGACTCACTTATATGGGGGATTATATTTCCTAAGGGGGGTGTGGGACAATTTTAGGGAGATTATTTAAAAAAAAAAAATTGTTGGGATTAAGGTTGAAATGACCATTTGACCTTCTAGCTATTTTAATTTATGTATTATATTTAATAAAAATTCAATAATTTTAACCATGTCTCAATTTAAAATAAAATAATTTTATTTAAATTTTATTGATGTTTTATTTATTTAATTTTTTAAAATAATTTTTTTATAGATATTTTATTTGATGTTTTTTTTTAAACTTTCGTTTATATTTTTATTTATTTCATTATTTAAATGTTAATAGATGTTTTTATTTAATTTCATTGTTTAATTATTAATTATTTTTTAAAACAAATTTATTTAAAATTTTAATTAAAAAAATAAATAAAATTTTATTGATATTGTTTATTTATTATTTATTTAATTTAAAAAAATAATTTATTTAATTGTGTAAAAAATAAAATAAATAATTTTTTATTTAATCTAGCTAAAAATAATTAAAATATTAAAGATATGTTTAATATTTCCATTATTAGTAACAATTGAAAAAGTGTAAAAGAGTCTTTTGTTCATTTAATCATATCCTAGTCCGTCCAACCAACGTTTGGATTCACAAAAATAGTCCATTCCAAACATGCGAATCCCATGAAAAAAAAAAACATTGGATACATATCCAATCCAACAAATAGTCCAGGAGATTCACAGTTTCCTCAAGACTCAAGTCCGATGAATTCTAAAGTCCTCCCTCATCCAGTCCAATCCAATCAAAACACATTAAGCATTACTCTCCTTATGTGTGAGTTTTGTTGTCAATTTGTACCAATTTGGGAAATTTCATGAAGAGTTATGGAACACAAATTGATCCGCATTGGTGAGTATTTTTTGTATTTATTGCAATGTTGTAGGTTTTAAAATTTAAAGGTTTTTGTCCCTTTACTGATTTTGGGTTTGAAATTTAGAGGTGTTCTTTTGATATATTCTGCGATGGCTATACAAAGGGTCAATCAATGAATAACTAAAAATATGTCTAAAAAGTGTTGAAAATTAAGTAAAAAATAGCTAAAAAATAAGCTAAAAACATGGAGCAAGTTAAGCTAGTAAGTCAAACAACAAGGAGGGGAGGCTACCCTCCATTTTTGAACCTCAAAACATGAATTTTTAGTTTCTGAAAAATAAAAATATAAAATAAAATATTTATTATATATTGTATGCTAGTCAAAAGTGGTAAGAGTCCTTATTTAATTTGACATAAAGTGGTAAGGTTCCAAGTCCGCCTCCGACTCATACTAATCTAATTTTTTTTTTTTATTTTAAATAAAAAAGTGGAACACATGATCAGCATAAGAAACAAAGGTTTAGGACACCATAACGAATAATTTTTTTTTTTTTTTGTTTTTTTTTTTTATTTTTTTGTGCTCATAAGGACAAAGACTTCAGGACAGCATAAGGGCGGTTCACTTTATAATAGTACTAAACGGTTGTCCACACGCAATGCGTGTGCTAATTGCAAAAAAATAAAAAATAAAAATAAAATAATTTATTTATATTGCAATGCTTGTCAAGTGGTGAGTCTATTTCATTTGACATTAAGTCCCTAATGTTCATGTCTTCTCCACTATCTATCTAATTTTTTTTTAAATAAAAATTAGACCACGTGTCAACATAAAGAAATCAAAGCCTTCAACAAAGCTTCAGACACAATAAGGGGGTGTTGACTTTATACTATAACTCGTGGCTAAAGGCACACGCGATCGTGTGTAAATTTTTTTTTATAAAAAAAAATTTATTGTAAATGAGTCAATAAAATTGGATTAAGGAACACTACGTTTCAATTGATAAAATTAACACATCCTTATTCAATTTTTTTTTAATTTTATATTTCATTGCATAATTTTTTTTTGACATTTGATATGATAAGTATAATCAACATTCTCATATATTTCTGTTCCATTATCTCAATAAAATATAAAAATATACTCACCAAGATGGTCAATGGTTGGATGAGCCCACGTTCGAAGCGTCGGTTGTCCTCTACATAAGCAGCGACCACTTTCAGTAGTCCCAGCGGGGATAATAGTGATGTCCCAAGTGTGGAGGAGTTTTATTATTTGTAAACTGTAATATGTAAGTTATCTTTAATTAAAAAATGTGTACCACGAATGTTGTTTATATATATATGTGTGTTGTGTGTTGTGTTGTTTGTAAACCCAAATGATATGGGTATGTAATAATCTTGAATTTTCTTGTAATGTATTTGAATAAGTTGGAGGAATTAGAAAAATAGTTTTTTTAATGTTATATTATTTTCCTGGGTGGAGCGTGTAATTGGCTTGTGATGTCCTGGGTTGATTTATGTTACTTGTTAAGAGTAGGGGGTTATTTTCTCGTTATGGCTAGTCTTTATGTGGGCAAAGAAAGAGGCTTGTATAGTGTTAATGTATTATTTTGGGGTGGTGTGATATCCTGTGAACCATGGGGTTCTGTGTAGATAAGTAGGGTTCCCTGATTGATGGTGAGAGTGTGTAGAGGGAATATAGACTTGTGTCTGTAATGGTAAGAGTTTGTTGTTTGTATTTGTGGGGTGTTTGGATTGGTGTCATAGGAATTGTAAGTTGGTTGCGATGTTTAAGTTGTTGGGTGGTGTGTTAGGTAGGTTGGTTGTGGCTGTTTTTTTAACGTATCGGGGATTTTGGTGAATGGACCGTTGACCTTATCGGTCTTTTAAATGGAGTGTGATGAGAACATTTTTCCATATAGGCATTATATGGTGGTTGGGTTTTGGTGACAAGAGTGGTGTGTCTAATCTTAAGGATCCGGTGTGATTCAATAAACATGGTGGTTTGTGTTTAATAACTCTGTTTTGCAGTAAACAGTGCTAGTTGCCATGTAGTGTTGGTGCCAATTGTTGAGGTTGTTAAGTTTGGGTAGTCGATGATTGTTTGTAGGAATTGGGTTAACATATTCCTCACCTCGAGAGTAGCTTGGAATCAAACATAAGGATGTAAGGTTGAGCAGGCGCTTGTACGGTGGATTTTGTGAGTGTTAAGTCTCATGTAGGCAAATTGTGAAGTTGGTGTGAAGTTGGTGGTAACTAGGTTGGGATTACGTGTTGAGTCGTTCGTGTTTGTGAGGCAACTTTGGCGCCATTGTATGATTGATAGATTGGCGATGAGATAACGAGGCTCTCAACGAATATGAAACTTTATTTGTGCTTTCTGTATTATTAGCAACGGTTATTAATTTCTATTAAATTTGTTGTTATAGAATTGTTGTTTTGGTGTTGAGTGCATACTATAAAGGTGTTGTTGGATGACGGTTTGAGGTTTCACCAGTTTATTTTATGTTGAGAGGCAAATTTTAGAAAATGTTTTTCGCTTGTATTGTGGCCTCAAAATGGCAATGTATGAACTTGTAATGTGGAAATTAATCTAGTAGTCATAAAGGATTTCGATCCGTGGTTTATTTGATTTAAATAAAAGTTGAAGTCTAACAAATGCATGAGTAATGTGAATGTATGTGTTTCTTGAATAACACTTTAATTTTGTTTTCGGAATGATGGTTGCAGAATTTAAGTTTTACGTGGAAAATCAAAACGTATTTTGGTTGTGGTCGGTGCAATTTTGAGCAACCTTTTGAGAATTTGTTATACAGGAGAGACATTTTCAAAGAAAATGAGAATTAAGTTTTTTTTTTTACATGGAAAGTGTTGTGTAATTATGTCATCTTTTCATTGTTGTTTGTGTAGTGAATTAGCTTGGATTGGCTACGTCTCATGTGTTTAAGGTGTCTTGTTTTAAGGAGGGTTTGGTGTGTTAGGGCTATTATGTCCCGGAGCGTGTCTTTTGGGTCATGTTTTTGTGGTAAGTCCTCATCTTTTATAAGAGTTGACCAAAGAGTTTTGTGTAAAAGATGGTTTCTTTTCCTTATGCTCGGTGTTGAGTACATTGGTGAAAGGTTGACAGTCCTTGGAGTGCACGTAAAGTCCGTTGTTTTGTTATTCTCATCTCACAGACCCAGCAGGTATGTGGGTCGAAGAATCATTCGTGACCTATTTCTTGTATTCTTGCTGTTTGGTTTTTTTGGGGCCCAACGCTGACCGGGATCCAGAAAATTTTCAAAGTATGGATTTAGGGCTTGGGTTGTGGTTGTATTTATTTTTTGTGGTTGTTTGCCTCGTGTTGCGAAATATTTCTTAAATTTCGAGGACGAAATTTCTTAAGCCAGGAAGATTATAACGGCTTGGGTACACCCGACCCTTTCATGTTTTTGGATTGGGATCCACACCTTTATCGTTGTCTTAATACTCTTTTTTGTCTGTGTTTGGTGTAGCACCCCATTTTTGACCGTTCTCACGACTTGGATGGTCACGCTTGAACACCCGGTGTATCATCCTTGTTTGTGTTTGCCTTGATTCCCGGAGAACTTCGGCTAACGTGCCTGCCTCAGTCTCTCGTCTCGACTGTTTTTGTGTCTGGTTGTTGCACCAAACACTTGTGTTTTGCTTGAGGGGCAGGGAATGCTTGTCAGCCATCCCCACACATCACGGCCATGGCTTGAGGCCAACCGGTTGTGGTTTTGTTTCACCGGCCAAATGTTTGGCCGGCCGGCACATATATGGTCGATCGGCATCTATCTTGGCCAAATTGCATTTTTGGCGACCGACCACTGAGTTCATCTGCTTTTTGCAGATTTTTATGCTAGCCTGGCATACACTTTTCTCCCTCCATATGTATGGAGGGACTCCCTCTTGTTGGCTTGCCTTGGAGTAGCTTACAATTGAATGATCTATAAGGGAGGCCTCTCTCCTCTTAGGGGAGACAACTTTTTTTCAGAGTTTGTTCTAGGGTTAGGGATTTGCATATATGCCATCTTTATAATCTCTTCTCTCTTTGTCTTTTTTGTGTGTGTTTGTCTTACGTTTACACAACACCTTCACCATCATCACCTTCTCTGTTGGTTGCTGAGGGGCCAGAGGTCTTTCTTGAAGTTTTTTCGACTGGTTTTGAAGCAAAAAAAGCAGCTGGTGTGCGTGTTCTTGAAAGAGGTCTTCAAGGGTAAGGACTATACCTTTAAATACCCATTTTGCATAGCTTTTTTACCTATCCTTGCAACTGTTTTAGGCGTTTGCAATATAATATATAAAAGTTCTATTTTGGTCTTTTAAATAGTGTTAAGATTGTTTTGAGGCTATGGGGTTGTTTGAACCCCCTCTCAAGCCTTGTTAGGCTCCCATTTTTGTGCATTTTTGGTGAGCTTTCCGGGACCCATTGTGTTGGGCCTCCCTCACCAATGACATCTTGAGTGATTTCAGTGGAGGATGGTGCCTTGAAGGTCCCAAGAAGGAGAGGGCCACC
>NW_021025995.1:1841035-1873613 GCF_004153795.1 Camellia sinensis | reverse complement strand
AAAAAATGTACTTATTTAGGTCATCCCAAACAACCCCTAAATTATTCATACCTTTTATTTATTACTTGAATTTGAAAATTTAATAAAATTTAATGATAAAATAAATATGATTTTTAACAAATATTTTAATTTAAAATATAAAATAATATCATTTATAATTTAAAAGATATAATTATAATTAATATTTTATAAATTGGAGGACCAAGCTGGCTTGGGCTAAAACTCTTTATCCCAAGTATAGCCCAAATATTAAATAGGCACAAAATCACAACCCAACCCAATCTTATATGGACAATAATTTTTTCAAAGTCTAAAAATATTGACTCAAGCTAGGCATGTTGGGCGAGCGATGGGAAAATTGGTACAAAATATTTTTTAAATTCACTTAATCAAAACACACTTACAAATTACAAATTACAAATTTTTTTATTCCACTCAATAAGAGCTACAAAAATTCAGATTTTTTTTTTTTTTAATAACTCAACCTCTACAACGTTATAGGATAAATGCACTTACATTATAGGGATGGGTAAAAAGTAATTTAGTGCATTTCTCATGGCCATCATATGATCGTTTTTCTCATTGAACCCAGTTATAGGATCGCTGGTGCCTGGGTTGAGTATCCTCATACATGGCTCCTGCTATATTCAATGGGCTTTAACCCCATCCCCCTCGATGTATTCCAGACTCTATCTCTTGCTAAGGCCTTAGTTAATAGATCTGCAAGATTATCACCAGATTTAATATAATCCACATTTATCATGTTGTTATTCATATAAGATCTCACAGTATTGTATTTTCTTCTGATAGGTCTGGATTTACTGTTATAATAACGGTTATTAACTCGACCAATTAATGCGGTGCTATCACAATGAATCAATATAGGTGTAATCAGTTTTTCCTAACAAAAGATTTCATTTAACAAATCTCTTAACCAATTTGCTTCTTCACTGGCTGTAGCTAAAGCAATAAGTTCAGCCTCCATTGTTGAATTAGCAATAATGATTTGTTTTTTTGATTTTCAACTTATAGCACCACCTCCCAAGGTAAATAAGTAATCAGTGGTTGATAATGAATCACCTGACAAGGTATTCCAATCGGCATCACTGTAACCTTTAAGTACTGCAGGATACTTATTATAAAACAAGCCATATTTTATGGTACCAGATAAATATTTCATAATCCACTCAGTGGCTAGCTAGTGATCACTACCAGGTTTGCTAGTAAACCTGTTAAGTACTCCAACTGCATAGGCAATGTCAGGTCTAATATAGTCAGTCGCATAATGCAGGCTACCAATCATATTAGCATATTCCTTTTGATTAATTACATCCTTATCATTTTCAATAGGAAATAAACACACATGAGAATCAAAGGGAGTATGAACATGCTTGCATTTAAAAATATTATATTTTCTCAAAATTTTCTCAACATAACGCGACTAATCAAGAAATGTACAATCACAAGTTTTGGTAATTTTCATTCCTAAAATATAATTAGCCTCACCAAGATCTTTCATATAAAAATGGCTACTAAACATATTTTTAGTTTCTACGATAATATGCAAATTAGAGCCAAATATAAGTAAATCATCCACATAGAGACTAATAATGACATGTGATTTTTCTTCAGATTTATAGTAGATGCATTTATTACATTCATTCGTTTTATAGCCATTCTCAATCATGCATGAATCAAATTTCTCATGCTACTGTTTAGGGGCCTATTTTAAGCCATATAGGGATTTAACTAGCTTGCACATTTTGCTTTCTTAATCGGGTTCCACAAAACCCTCAGGTTGATCCATATAGATTTCTTCACTCAAGTCTCCATTTAAAAAGGTTGTTTTAACATCCATTTGATGAATTTTTAGATCATGAATTACAGCCACTGCAATTAATAATCTAATGGATGTAACTTTAGTAACCGGAGAAAATGTATCAAAAAAGTCAAGATCTATTTGTTGTTTCTTACCTTTTGCAACAAGCCTTATTTTATATTTATCAATAGTTCCATCCGGGGTAAGTTTTTTTTCTCAAAACCCATTTACAGCCAATAGTTTTACAACCTGGTGGTAAATCTACTAATACCCAAGTTTTATTGGATAATAATGCTTCCATTTCATCATTTACAGTCTCGTTCCAAAAAACAGAGTCAGGAGATGCCAAAACTTCTTGTAAAGTTAATGGAGTTTCCTCCACATTAAAAACATGATAATCAGGGCCAAAATCTTTTTCTAATTTGGCTCTTTTACTCCTTCTAGGTTCAAAAACTACAGTATCTTGGTTTTGTAAAAGAGGAGTAAAGGAACCGATTTCAGATAAAATATTTTTTTAATAATTTTGACCCCCACTATTTTTAGATTTAAAATGAAATTTTTCTTCAAGAAAAATTACATCATCTGATACACAAATTATTTTGTTTTCAATATCAAAAAATCTATAGACTGTACTATTTGTTGCATATCCAAGAAAAGCACAAGTGGCAGCTTCCACACATAATTTAGGTTTTTGAGGGTCTACAAGTCTAACAAAATCTAAACAACCTCAAACCCTCAAATATCATAAATTTGGCTTATGCCCTTTCCACAACTCAAAAGGTGTAACTTTTATTTTTTTATGTGGCACTCTATTCATAACATAACATGCAGTTAAAATTGCTTCTCCCTACAAATTTGAAGGAGCACCTGTTTCAATTAGTATAGCATTTGTTAAATCAGTTAAAGTTCTATTTTTCCTTTCTGCTACACCATTAGATACAGGTGAATATGATAGAGTAGTTTTATGAATTATTCCCAAAGACTGAGCAAACGAGTTGGATCCAAAATATTCATACTCCCGACCTCTATCACTTCTATATCTTTTAATCTTTTTACTGAATTGATTTTCAACTTCAAGAAGGAATTCTTTAAATTTTCAAAAGCATCACTTTTATTTTTCAACAAGTATACATAAATGTATTTTGAAAAATTATCAATAAAAGTGATAAAATATCTATTTCCACCATGTGTTAAAATTCCTTCAAATTCACATAAAATCAGTGTGAATTAATTCTAACAATTCAGTATTTCTCACCACACTTTTATAAGACCTTTTAGTTATTTTTGCTTGACTGCAAATTTCACATTTCTCAAACTTATTTGTTAGTCTGTGAATTAATCCTAAACTACTCATGACTTCCACATATCGGCTATTAATATGACACAAATGAGCATTCCAAAAATTCATAGAAGACAGCATGTAAACAGAAACATGTGCTTTCTTATTCTCAACATTTAATTTAAATATTCCATCACAGGCATACCTTTTCCCCACAAATATGCCTTTTTTAGTGATTACATATTGGTCTGATTCAATAGTCTGCTTGAAGCCAGCTTTGTTGAGCAAATAACTCGACATCAAATTTTTCCTCATAGGCGATGTGTACAACATATCTTTTAAAACAAGCACACGTCTAGAGGTAAATTTCAGCTCAACAACCCCACAACCGAGCACCTTGGTTAAATTGGAGTCACCAAACATAACAGTCATCTCTTCATTAAAAGGAGTGAAATATTTGAACCAATCTTTATCATAGCAGACATGCCTATTAGCACCAGAGTCTACCCACCACTCATCCACAGATGGAACCATAAAAATATCTGTAATCATAGAAACAAATGGTTCCTTGGTAACATTAGCCTGTGGTCGAGACTATTGTTTCCGAAATTTGCAAGGTCGAGCAATACGCCCACTTTTGCCACACACAAAACATGTCACATTTGTCAGATCTTGTGAAGAGGGTTCTTGGTTCCATTTCTTTTGCCTCGGTTAATTTTTATTTTGTGGCCTTCTAGTATTTTTCCATATTTTCTTAACTGGCTTCAGGTGACTATTTTTATGAAATCGACATTTAGGTAAAGTATTTCCAAAAGTTAAATTTACCTTTGTAGTAGAATGCTTTTGTGTCATAAGCGCATCTTGTCCTTGTGCTTCCTCCTCCACCTAAATCCGTGTGATTAAAGTCTCCAAGGACGTCTCTTTTTGCTTGTGACACATTGACTTCTGAAACTCTCTCCAAGATGATGGTAGTTTGTCAATAATACCTGCCACAACAAGATTGTCTCCAATTTTGATGCCTTTGGATTTAACTTTAGCCACTAGCATTTGAAAATCTTGTACTTGCTCCACCACTGATTTTCCATCTATCATCTGATAGCGAAAAAAGCAGCTTGCAGTATATTTTTTAGCGCCTACATCTTCAGTGTCATATTTATTCTGCAAGGCTTTCCAAATTTTCTTGGCAGTGGTGTAAGTAGTATCATAATAGTCATAAAATTGATCCAAAAGATAATTCAAAAGATAATATTGACATGTATACTCATCTGTGTTGTATTTCTCGATTTTTTCAAGATGAGCGGCATACTCCTCGTCAGTTATCTCTTTAGTGGAGACTTTGTTCGGATTTTTTTCAGTCAGGATATAGGCCACCTTGAAGAGACTAAGGTAGAAAAGCACATTACCTTTCCATCTCTTGAAATGGCTCCTTTGAACCGGAAGGGCTTGTTAAAATCGCCGATATTCTCGTTGGGCTTCTCCAATATTGGCTCCATGAATTTTACTATTTGAATCTCCTTAAAATTGTTGGTGATAATTACAAATAAACACCAAAAAATAAAAAAAAAAATTATAATAACTATTGTAAGGGCTGAGGCGCGGAAAATTCGCTCTCTTTAAGGAAATTCAAGCCCTCTGCGGTTAGGAAAAACCTCACACTGGTGCAGCAGAAAAAAACCATGACTTGTCCCCCCTAGGATACAACAGCCCGACTAAGTCTTATGGTTCACCAATACTGCACAATTGGTTGAACTCAAAACTTCATCACATACACCTTTTATTTCTTTGCCTGATAACCTCTTGTAGACGTCCCCGAACGCACCGAGAGGGTGAGCTCCCGTTCGGTTCGATATTGGGGTCACTACAGCTCAGGACTCTCAAATTGTCACGGTTCTAAATCTGAACCAAAGAGTTCAAATTCGGCAAATCGTTTTGAGAAAATAGATTTTGAAAGAAGTGCCAAACATGGACTGTTTTGCCAGATACAGAGTCGCCACCTAAATATTTTATTTTGGAGAAATTTAGGAAATCCTGACTCGTTTGCCTAAGGCCACGTGTCCGTCATCACCAAAGTTGCCTCGGCTCGGGAACTTGGGTACGATTGGGGAAGGTCACTTCGTGAGAACCCCCGCTCGCCCGATCAAAGATCGGCCTCTACTAACCATGATATCAAGTTTTGAAAACATTGTGTGTTCTTACTCCGGTTATTAGCCTAGATTTACTATGTGATGCGCACAGCATACAAGTATAGACTGGATCGCTTGAATTGGAACAAAACATTTCATGTTTGTTTGTTTAAAAATGGTTTGATGGTGCTACTCGCAAGTAGGCTAAGACGTGGATTTGCCACCCTCGGGTGGGCTTAGAAAAACATGATTTTGCCACTATCTAGTGGGCTTAAAACACACATTTGATGAATTGTTCCAATCCAAATAACCCAACCTTCACCCACAGGCATTCAGGTAGATATATCACATAAGCAATTAGCCTCATGGTAAGCATGTTATTCATGGCAGTCACTCACACGCATGCAAGGATGCTAAAGCATAAAACTTACCGAGTACTCCAAGCCAAAACAGAAGCTTATTAGAAATCCATGCATGATCCTAACTATACAGAAATGCCTAATGCAACACATGCAAAATGCAACTAAGATAGGCTCGGCTATTTTAAACATGGCATATGAAATGCTACAGCTAACATGTATTCAACTTGAAATTGAAAATACAATGCAGTTAGTATGATGTGCTGAGCCGGTGCATGCAAAACAGATGAATGAATACAAACATGCTATCATACTGTATGCTAATTGAAACATGCCCTAATCTAACCATCATAAGCGGGTAAATAAAAGGGAGAAAGACGTGGGGTTGGAAGACATACATCACACACAGGCACACTTATTACAATATTGCCCTTGTGCAGAGGGTCCGAATAAATAATACAGTCCCGAATAAATAATTACAATCCAAATAATTACTACAGTCCAAATATGTATAGAATCCAAATTGAATAACAAATTTAACTAGGAAAGCGGTAAACTAGCATGCAAGCTAGGGACTGCCTTGACTCTGTTCCGAATGATGGATGATGTATGCTCGGGTTACTTGGCACGGGAATCCATTGCGATGCCCCAATTAGCCTCTATTTGTGATTGATGCCGGAATGTTGTGCAAGGCCTTTGAAAGGCTACTGATTCTTGATTTGCTGCAACAAAGAGCAGGAAAAGGGCATGGCAATGTATTTTCACAAATGTATGCATGTCTCGATCCTCGTGCCACCAATCACGTATCTCGATGCATGATGGCCGAGGAGTCGAATTGTGCAACTCAATATAGAATGAATGCATATGAAAACACAACAAGACCTAACTCCATCATGGATAATCCGGAGTGCCGGTGACTGGGAATTGAGACACGTTCCGTCACTCGAAGTATGAAACGTCCCTCGTTTCCCGTGCTCGGGCTAACTCCTATCCCATGCACAATGCTATGAGATGGCATACACAATGCACGATGTAACAAGGCATACGCAATGCTCTAACATACAACCTAGCATACGCAATGCTATAAAATGAAATGGCATACTCAATGCATAATGGATTTACACCAACATGAGTGGACCTCAGCCACACTCACATAAGAGGCCATTAGATGAAAATGAGACACTCGAAATGCGTGCACACATGCACGCAAACTGAGGACCGATCCTAAGGCACCAAATGCCACTCTACCAAGACATGGCAAGGCATGGAATATGGCATACTAGCATGAAAATTTCAGTATCAAAACATGATGCAAAACAGCCCCGAAACATGGCAATATGGTACCCGATGCATGAAATGAGACCCGAAACTCGAAACTAGGCATGCGCAATGACCTATAGCTATACAAAACATGCACTATTTGATCATGAAGTGTGAAGACAAAATCAAGACAGTCCCAAAACAAGCATATTTAAAGTTTTAATCAAGGCCAAAAAATGAACACAAATAGGACTAAGCTAGCATGCAAAAATGGCCCCGTAAGAGAGGTAATGAAGCAAGTAGCAGCTGCTGGCCCTAAATGGCCAAGAACCCTTCAACAAAGTTGAAGAGGGGCTCAAAATGAAGCACTTTACAGTTTACAACAAGCCACAGATCTAAATACAAACAGACCTAAAACAATGTGCAAGAAATGGGCCAAAAGGGAGACAAAGAAGCAAGTGATGGTTTCTGGCCTCAAACAGAGGAGTGCCCTTCAATGAAGTTGAAGAGGAGCCCAAAAAATGGTATTTTACAGTTAGTGACCAAACCCAAAACAGTGCACATGCAAGCCTAAAATACTATGCAAAATAAAGCCTAAAAAGAGGTTTAAACACAAAGAGCAAAAATGAAACCTCAAACAGCAAAGGTCCCTTGATAAAACATGAATAGGGGGTTAAAATAAGGCTATTTACAGTTCGGACCAGAGCCCAAAAATATAAGCACAAGAGGCTAACAAAACATGCAAAAATGAGGCCAAAAGAGGGATAAAGAGGCAAGTGACAAAAGGAAGGCTCAAACAGTGAAGAGCCCTTCAACAATGTTGAATAAGGGCTCAAAATAAGCCACTTCACAGTTTATAACCAAGCTCAAATCAGTTTACAAATAGGCCAAAAATACTATGCAAGAAAGAGGCATACAAGAGAGGTAAAGAAGAAAGTGTTAAAAGGAAGCCTCAAACAGGGAGAGGCCCTTAAACAAACATGAAAAGGAGCTCAAAATAATGCTATTTTCAGTTAGGGTTTGAGCCCAAATATGCAAGAAAGTATAGCTTAGATTGTATGCAAAAATAGAGCCAAAAAGATGAGAAGGAAACTTACCCTTGAAGACCAAGTCTTTGACAACTCTTGGACCAAGTTTGATGGCTTCTTGGCTCTAGAAAACAGCTCCAAGCTGCTGGAATGGAGGGTGGAGGCCTTGTGCTAAGGGGTGTAGGGTAAATGATGTAGGACTTGAGAGGCTTTGGTGCTTGGAAGAGAAGGAGAGGGAAGATAAATGCAAGGGGCTTAGGGAAAATTTTTGTAACCCTCAGATGAGAGCTGGAGCTGCTGTTATATAAGCAAAAGAGGGGAGAAAAAAGGGGGGAAATGGGGGGGAAAGAATTCAAGTTTCCCCCCAAAAGTGCAGCCCCCCGGATACAAAATCTGGGGGGAAACAGAATGCATATCTGTAAAGTACCTGGAGAGAGGATCATGGCCGGCCGGTTATTGAAGTTGCAGGTGGCCGGCCGGCTCTCCCCATGGCCGGCCGGCCAAGGGTCAAAAGGGTCAATCATGATTAGTGGCCGGCCATCCCAGATTGGTGGCCTCCCATGTGTGCACAACACAACCATGTGGTCAAAAACTGGAGAAAGTGAACCAGGAGAGAGAAAAGGCCACTTTTAGGAGGGGTTCAAAAGGGTCACACAGAATTACTGGCCGGCCATGTGATATTGGTGGCCTCCCAGGTGTGTACAACACAAATATGTGGTTTGAGGCAAGAAAAAGTGACCTTAGGGTGGTCAACATTAGCTTTCGAAGGAGAAAAAATGAGCGACGGAGGGCGATGGAGGAATAAAACTGGTTGTCAGAACAATTGCTGGCCTCCCACCCTTCTACGACCTTCTTAACAATGAAACAGAGGTCCCTACCAAAATTGAACCCAAACCGATGCAAAATGAAGGTTTGAGGGCTGAAACGCGCAGCCCGAGGCCCGAAAAACTGACTGTTAGGCACCGGAAGTGGTGTTCGACCACGAAGTTGGTCTCTCGAGCCACAGTGTCCCTCAAAAGGGAGCAAATAAGATGCATGCCAAAAACCGGAGCAAACGGAGGTGGTTAAGCGGTCCCGAACCGAGGCACACGGCCAACGGTTCCGAAAAATCGGAAACCGGACTCCAAACGGGCAAAATGGCCTACGACCACGAAAACGTAGCCTACGGCCACTGAGAGATGATCTATGAGACCTCTCCCTCCCTTCGGGAAGAGAAAACAGAGAAAACAAAGCCTAGTTCGCAAACCGAGGCAAAGCATGAAAGAGTCCGGAGGTCCGGAGGCAAAGCTCGCAGCCGAGACTCTGAAACTTCTGAATGAGCACAATATGCACTATCACCGAGCGCTCAATTAGTGACGTCTGAGTCTTAAGGTCGGTCAAAAATAGGGTGTCTACACCTTTCAAATAAGAAATTTGAGCTACCAAAAAGAGAGGTAAAAGGCTCAATTTATAGGAGAGGAAAGCTTGGTTACCAAGAAAGGGGTTAACTTGGAGGAAAAGTATACGAGAGGAAATTGGTGGGCAATTTCCTTGGAAGACTTGGAGAAGAACACTTGACTTGGTGGGCAAGACTTAGAAGACTTGGAGAAGAAGAAAAACTTGACTTAAAGGCGAAGAAAACTTGGAGAGAAAGAAAAGAAAATCAAACCTATAACACATTATAATATTAAAATATCAGCTAACACATTCATATGTATGCATAAATGTGTTTTTCAGAAAAGATCATATATATTCATCACGAACACAAAATATGAGAGCCAGTACAAGAAAATTAAAGCAATCATGGGTATTGATCATGGTATATGAGCTCATTTTCTCAAATTGATAGAACAATGAAATACCCAGACAGCACAATGAAAGATCGAAAGATTAAAAACTATACCTTGTGAAATTAATTGCTACTGAGACTCCTACGAGAACATATAATAAGACACTAAAAATTCTATCAAAATTTTTATCAAATGTGAGATCCATGCAATTATGAGACATTTAATAAATTTTTTGAGATTTCTTACAATTTTTTATACATAAATATGAGAAATGCAAAACGTTCGGTTCAACCTTTGCTCTGTTTGTTTTGGTGGGAAAAGTTGGCCAAAAGGAAACATTTTCCCACGAAATTTCGAGAAAAAAAATCCCCTGAAATTTTGAGCGGTTAGGTTTGCATAGGTATGAGGGGGGAAAATTAATAATAAACAGCTTTTTTTTATGTTTCTTTTTGAATTTTTGCTAATTTTAAGCAAATATTTTTTAAAAAAATTACAAATCAATAGTAACTTCTCAAAATATTTATAAATTTATAAAAACTTTATAGTTATAATTATTAAACACTACAAAAAATTAAGGTTTTAAAGACCAAAATTTTGAAACAAAATTATTTTTTAGTGACTAAATATTTTTATTGTGAAAAATATCGTCATTATATTTTTAGTAACAAAATTGGACATTAATGATGAATTATTATTTTTTTGGAACTAAATTTTTTATCTCAAAAAATAAATCATTTTGAGATCAAATCATGTTGTCCCTAAAAGTTTTTATTTATTAGTGACACTTTCAAAATTTTGTCACTAAAAGTCATATTTTTCACAATAATAGAAATTGGTCCTTAAATATTTTTTGCAATAAAATTTTCACTTTTAGAGACCAAAACATTTGGTCTCCAAAACTCTTATATGTTGTAGTGAAAGTTGATAAAATTTATCACTGATTTGAAATTAGTTTTGAAAAGATTCACTATGTGTAATTTTCTTAATCTTTTTTAAAATTGTAGAAAAATTTTAGTATAAAAATCCCTTAATTTTTTAATAAAAATTTTAAAAACTGCTTAAAATGCTATTTTTTAATTAAATCATTTCATTTTATTTTTAGTGGACTATTTAAATTCATTTATTATATAAAATTTAGGGACTTTTAGACCAAAAAAAAAATAGTGAATACTTTTTTAAAAAATCTACTAAAACAAAAAACCTAATTGAAAAAACTACTTTCAAATGAGCCCTTATGAAAAAATAAAGGGTGCCCACTAAATCTTCTTGTTAAAATTTCACTTTTCCTTCTTGTAAAATGTCCAATGTTATTATGAAGGGTATTTCACTTATTAATTGTTAGATAGTAATCAAATTTCATCATGTCATTATTCTGTAAAAAGAAAAGAAGATAATCTAGGATTTTTTATTTCATGTATTTTTCAAAGATAACATAGTGAAATTTCATTATTTAAATGTTATATTCAAATAGTAAAATTTATACTAATGCTATCTCAGATAGCGAAATTTCACTATATCTTTTAAAATTTCATATTCAATATAAATCTTATTTTATTGATCTCAACATGAAGATTTTAGTAATATTAATTTTATTTTAAAACAAATATCTAAATTTAAAATCACTAAACTTTAAAATTTTGTAACAATTTAGAGTAGAAGTAATACAAGATGTTTCAGCAAAAGTCCTTTTATATATTTTTTTTGATCGGCAAAGAAAAGTTTTATTGATATAAGAAACAAGTACACAGTACAAAACAAAAAACATCAATAAAGGAAAGGGAGATGCAGAAGCATCACAATGAGCTAAATTATCCCAACTAAGTTAGCACCAAAAAGCCCATCCTATCATTTGCTAGCACTCCCAGAGTTGGTGAGAAACCAACGAGAAAACAAACCAAACACCAACAATAAAGACCAGCAGACTACTACCTAATAGCTGAGAAATTTCAAATGCAACCACCAATGCAAACTTGGAACTAGAGTAACTTGTAGACCTCAGAAACACTTCAGCTTGGAACTTGAATAATTTCCACCAATGCAGTAATAGGCAACAAAACATAATAACAAAGAAACAGAACTGAGCAAACACCCAATTTCATTAGAGCAACAGAGCAGACCAAACACCCAATTTCATCACAGCATCACAACACAAACTAGCATCAGCTGAGCAGACCAAATCTGCTATTGGCTGAGCAGTCCAACAGAGTTGAGCAGACCAACCACTTAGTAAAACCAACAGAGCAAACATCAGCTAAACATATCTGTTCAACCGCATTGAACTTAGTAGCACCAAGGATATTAGACCACCATACACCAGAACTTAACACCAGAATATCAGACCACCATACACCAGAACAAAACTTAGCATACCAATCTGAGAGCCAACAAGCCTCAGCCATTACATAGATACTGGTATAGGGGTTGACCACCCTCAGCCATTACACAGATACCAGTGAATACTGCTCCCATATGAAGCGTCAGCAAATTCAGTGAACACTGCTCCCATACTAATATAAAGGCAGACCAACCCAAGACAGGAACATACCATGTTTAGACCACCCTCAACCATCTCTGCTGACAGCAAACAGATCACAGCAAAGTAGAAGAGCAAAGCACTCAGGCTCCACAGGGTAGTTACAGGCATCTTCTAACTTGTTGAATATTGTAAACAAATTCATCCACCGCATAACCTTGGCCAAATGAATGAGCTTTCATCCATAAGGCTACTCTAGTTTTAATTAACTGACAGAGGTCTTCACAGATGGGCTGCAAATCATTGAAGAGGCAGTCATATCTGCATTTCTAAAGGGACCACAACCTAATAATTAAAACTGATCTCCATAATTGTTTCTCCCTTTTCCTATAAGTCCAACCAAACCACCAGTGCATAAGCATGACCACAGTACTAGGGAAGGCCCATTGCAAACCCCACCATTTGATTATGGAAAACCAAGCTTTCTAAGCAAAGGAGGAAAAGCAAAAGAACATGATTGAGTGTTTCAACCTTCGCATGACAAAACACACACTTATTACTAACTTCAACACTTAGGATACCCATTCTATGCAGATAATCTGAGGTCTTTAACCTCCCCTTCCATACTAACCAAGAGAGAAATTGGGCTTTAGGAAGAGAGAGATTATGCCAGATCAGATCAGGAAGCTTTAGAACAGGACCAATAACAGATTCACACCAATTAACAGCATGTTTAATAGTAAAAATGCCTGCAGGGTCAGCTTTTCACAAAATAGTGTCATTAGAACCGAAATTCAAAACAGGGCCCTACCCTAGAACATCATAAAGCCTCAGAAGTTCATCTTCCTCCTATGCCAGTAGAGGTCTTTTGAAATTAAATGCCCAGATGTGCTGATTTCTGGCCCTAGACCACAGTATATGCAAAGATATGTCCCTTTCCACTGATAGGTAGTATAATCTAGGAAATTAGGACTTCAAACAACTAGTTCCTAACCAATTATCAACCCAGAAACTAAGTCTTTCACCATTACCAATCCTGAGTTCAACATTGTGCAAATAATAGTTAAACAGGTTGTTGTTAGATTCATTAACAAGGATGATGTCACTCCACACTCTTGAGATATTGGTGGCCTCTGCATGAAAAGGAACCACCTTCCCTCCTCTAACTTATACTTATTGCAGATGAGTTGTTTCCATAAAGAGTTGTCTTCTCTCCCAAATCTCCACCACCACTTAGCAAGTAAGCAATTGTTTACTACCTTTAAGTTTCGAATCCTCAACCCACCTAGGTTTTTGTCCATGGTTACATCTTTCCATTTCACCAAGTGGACTCTCTTCTTGGCCTCAGAATCACCCAACAAGAAAGTTGCTTGGATCTTATCGATCTCTTTACCCACACTACTGGGCAAAGACAAGTAATAAACAGGTGATGAGGACAAAACCGATTTGATTAGTGTTACTCTACCTGCAAAGGACAACAGCATCCTCTTCCAACCAGATAGTTTCTTTCTAAATTTCTCCATCACAGGCTTCCATGTTGCTCTCCTTGGTGGATTGGCCCCTAAAGGCATTCCAAGATACTTCAATGGGAGCTTTTGGCATGCCAGTAAAGGTCTTTTGAAATTAAATGCTCAGATGTGCTGATTTCTGGCCCTAGACCACAGTATATGCAAAGATATGTCCCTTTCCACTGATAGGTAGTATAATCTAGGAAATTAGGACTTCAAAATTGATCCTCAACCCAGAAATAATCTCAAAGCATATGAGAATTCTCTTCACAATCAACACTTCCGACCACTCAGCTTCACAAAAAATAATTGTGTCATTCGCAAACTGGAGATGGGAAATATTAATGCCATTAGATCCAATGGTTATCCCTTTAACCAAGCCTAACCCCTTTGCTCTTGTAAGAAGCAGATTGAGACCTTCAGCCACCACATTAAATAGGAAAGGTGATAATGGGTCACCTTGTCTGAGCCCTTTTTTAGAGCAAAACTCAGGTGTAGGTGAACCATTAACCAACACAGAAACTTTAGCTTAAGAAATGCAAGTACGGATCCAATTCACCTACTTAGCACCAAACCCAAAGTTGGATAGCATTTGGATAAGAAAGTTCTAATCAACTGTATCATAGGCTTTTTGGAAATCCAATTTCAAAATCAACCCTTTTCTTCTAGATTTCTTCCACCAGTTCACCACCTCATTAGCTATCAATACTCCGTCCAAAATATTCCTTCCCCCTAGGAATGCAGATGGGGCAGTATCCATCACATCAGGAAGAACTCTTTTCATTCTGTTGGAGAAAACCTTGGAAAGAATTTTATATGTGGAATTTATAAGACTAATGGGCCTGAAATCTTGGATGCCTAATGGGTTGTCTGTTTTTGGAACCAAAGTAATGAAAGAACTATTTAAACCCCCAACCAAACTGCTGTTAGTGTAGAATTCCTGCAGAAAGAGAGGATATCACCTTTCATGAATTT
Source organism: Camellia sinensis (assembly GCF_004153795.1). Lineage (NCBI taxonomy): Eukaryota > Viridiplantae > Streptophyta > Magnoliopsida > Ericales > Theaceae > Camellia > Camellia sinensis. The sequence continues at coordinate 1,859,020 of NW_021025995.1, read as the reverse complement.
TCATCCTTTTTGGAAGCAGGTCATATTGAACCCATCAAGGCCAGGAGCCTTGTTACTATTACAATCTGAAACTGCAGCGCTAATTTCATCTTCAGAGAATTCAACTTCCAAACTACTGAACTGCTGGCTCTATTGGATTACCTTAAATGGGCCCATTTTCTTGGGTCTGTGATGCCAATGTTCAAGGAAACTACATCTGAAGTGATCATACACAGCTTGTCTCACCTCCATAGGATGCTTCACTACTGCCCCATTCACTAACATAGAGTCAACTGTATTAATATTTTGTCTTTTCGTAACTATGATGTGAAAAAATTTAGTATTTTTATCTCCCTTTAAACTCCAGTTCAACCTTGACTTCTGCAACCAAATTCTTTCTAGCATCTTTCTGAGCTTCCATACTTCTCCTCTCACCTCTCTGCTCCTCCTACCTTCATCCTCATTCAGAGTTCTACTTTCAGCAATTAGCTCCAGAGCATGTAATTTCCCTTCAGCTTGTTTTAGTTTAGACTTCATATTCCCAAACACTTCAACATTCCACTTCTTTAAAGCTTGTTTAAGTTCTTTGAGTTTGGTTTTTATTTTGTAGCCAACCCAACCATCTACCTGGTTGCCCTTCTAAACTTTTTTCAGTTCAGACATGAAGGAATGATGAGCTACCCAAGCATTGATAAATCTAAATGGCTTTGGGCCCCAATTTCTCTCATCCTCCATCAGGATAATTGGACAGTGATCTGAGATAGACCTAGTCAGACCCCAGAGTTTGTATCTAAACCAACCCAACCAATCTGAGTTAACCAGGAACCTGTCTAACCTACTCCATCTCTCACCTTCCATTGAATTACACCAGGTATATCTCCTTCCCAACATAGGCATGTCAATCAAAGCCAAGCTGCTAATGAAGTTACCAAAGTCTGCCATACCCCTATCCCTTCTTACACAGTCTTTCCTTTTATCTAGTGATTTTATTTCATTAAAGTCCCTCCCACACACCAAGGATTGTGATAAATAGCCTTAATATTGATTAAGGAAGACCATAATTTTTCTCTTATCAATAACATCATTAGGAGCATACACAATCACAATCACACACTCCAGACTGTTATACCTGATAAAATGATGAAATTCCTGTTATAGCAGCAGTCAGCCAAGGAGAATATTTCAGGTTTCCAAACACAAAGCAAACCCCAACACTGCCAACAGCATCCACAATCATGTAACTAACTAGATCACGAGGCCAAATAGATTTCACAAATTGCTCTGAGACATTAGCCTTTTTAATTTCCTGCAACAGCACCATATCAACTTGCCTCTCTTTTATAACTTTTTTGATTTTCCTCATCTTCTCAAGTCTGCCAAGCCCTCTAATATTCCAAGAAAATACCTTCATAAAAAAAAAAAAAATTGTTGCTCTACAGCCTCCCTTAATGCTACTCCAAGCCCAGCACCATTGTGCTTTTCAACAGCTTGCTCCATGCCCTTCTCTTCCATTTCAACAATTTTCTGCAGGACTTCATCATCTTTGCCTTCAAAATCTATTCCTAGCGTTTTCCCAAGCTGTATGGTAGCTTGAGCCTCCTACAGTAATTTATTTTCACTGCTTAAGCTACTGGAACAAGACAGAGACGATGAGATTACAGCAGTAGCTGCTCTAACGATGGCTCCTCTTTGAAACCCAGACTTCATCGTTAACTTTCACTGGTTTTTCCTTATCTTTCCCCTGCTCACTTTACCTTTTACTAGCTCACAGATATGGATTTCTTGATTACTTTGACTTATCCTTTCAGATGTGCCCACAACAATGCCCTTATTCTTTACCAGCTGGACTTCCAAATGTGATGAGTGAGGGAACTCAACATTCTTGTTATGAATAACCACCACACTACTACATCCATGGTCCAACCCAATTGGTTGAGTCCTGCCCAAATTAGTTTCATGCAAAAGACCATCAAACTGGGCTTGATCCAACACTACCTCCAAGTTAAAATTGGGTTGTGAAGGTTCAGTCCAACCAATACTACTTAGAGGCCCATCAGAGGCCACAACACCTACACCCCTTTTGCTGCCTTTGTCAGAGTTGTGGACCAGATTTCTTTCCATGCTTCCTTCGACCCTCGTGCATTGGCTGCCCCCATCTCTATTCCTCACAATACTACAGGTCTCACTTATGGCTGAGATAGATAGGTAATCATTTCCTTTATTTACCCCACCCCCCTCCTTGCAGACTACTCCCTCATCACTATGTACAACTCCATCATAGATTGCCAAGTCACCCCTTGCCCCTGCCACATCAGCTTCTTCTTCCTCTCTTCCTCTGTAATTCTTTGAACTGTGGTCTTCAATAATCATGGCCTTTCCAGACTCAGTGGGTCTTTGAGTGCTAAAACTATATCCGCGAGATAGGTAATTGGGCTTTACATCTTTGCATACCCAAACTGGGTAGGAGCAACCTCTACTTTCCAAATAAACAATATTATTAATAGACTCCATCTTTAATGTAAGGACTCTAAGCTTACCCCATTCCAGAGAAGCCATATTAGAGATATTCTTATCTAGTTCCACCACTTCACCCCAAATCTGACCAATTTTTGGGAAATTGGAAGTGTTCCACAGATTAGGAGGGACTCCGAAACAAGATAACCAAACATATCTTTCAAACTCAATCTGCATTCCTTTTTTCCATTCCATATTTGACTCACACCAGTCATGGATCCAGCCCTGAACAGCCTTCATGCTATGCATCATTTCTTCTATTAAGGGGAATAATAGGTAAACTATTCTTCCACCCCCATCCTTCACCTGTATATCCTTCAGCCCTCTGCTTAGTAACTCCTCCTTGAGTGAACCACTACTGTATTTCAGGCATAGTTTTGCCAGCACACTTGTGTACAGCCATCCATTTCCATACGCCCCTGCTTTCACAACCACTTCTTTTGCTGTTGGATCCATCTCGCCTTTAAGGGCTTCAGCATAAGACACTTTCCTTGCAGTGCCTGTAACTGTTGGCACCCTTGCGCCCAAAGCTCTTGGTGGTACTTGAAAGTGAGAGGCAGCACTATCCTTTTATATATAAAGGGGCATTTATGTCATTTGAGTTGTACTTACTTAACGGATGGACCTTCTATGTGAAATTTTTTTTCATATATGATGCAATTTCAACATCTTGGCTTCTTCTTTTCTTGTTGTTGTAATACTTTGTACTATCTTACCCTTCTTTAGTAAATTTTATTTCTTTAACGGATGAAAAAAAAAATTCTTTGAACAAAATAGGAATATCATAGTACATAACTTGGATAGAAGTAAAAAATTTAGGGAGGAATAAAATTTGGTATCTGATATAATTAGGTTTTAGTGTCATTTGGTGTCTATTTGTTGGCCCTGAGGTCAACAAATAAAATTAGCAAACAAAATAATTATAGGGTTAGTGAAGCAAACAAAATTAGCAAATAATTATAGTGGGCAGTGGCTTGCCTCCAGTTCATCTGGGGGGTCCAGTCCGGTCCATTGGGGTTATTTTTTGGTTCTTTTTTTATAATTCGAATCGTTCACATTTTAGGGTTTGTAGAGTACATTATTCCTGTAAAAAATTACGTTAATCGGATAATTGATACTATATATTTGAATCATTTTTTTATAAATCGTTAATTTTCTGACCGTCTATTTTTTTCAAACAAAAGTAATTCAAATACATAGTATCTGTTATCCGATCGAAATGATTTTTTACAAGGATAATTTACTCAATAACCTCTAAAATGTGAATGGATCATATTATCGAGAAGGGACCCAAAAGTGAGCCCAATGAGCCGAACTAGACTGGACTATCCTATATCTGGACTAGAAGCAATCATGGCCAATAACGGTAGGGCATTTTCATAGCAAGAGTGAACGACATTCCCATAGAAATAAACGGCATGGGATGAAATATATTATGAAAATTTGACATAGCTAGGTAGAAGAATTTAACAAAAATTGTGTTGAATTGATCAAATAATTGCATTAAAAGAGGGATAAATTACATTGATATTCCCTGCATTTTTCTTGTGTCATTTTTGTCTTTATAATTTCAATTCGCTCGATTGTGACTCTTAATTGTAGATTTTAAGTCAATTTAGTCCAATTAAAAAACACTGACTAAAATCTTTCAAGGAAAATTATTAATGAGTTAGTTGAAGTTAACTCACTGAGTAGAACAAATTTATAATTTTGTACATAACAACATAAAACATATCACTTATGTGCACATTTTTCATCAATAAACTCTAAAAATTATGATCAATTGGACCAAATTAAGACAAAATCATAAACTTCAAAGTCAAAATCGAGTCAATTAAAATTATAGGGATCAAAATGATATAAAGATAAAAATATCAGAACTGCGAATATAATTTTTCCTTAAAAGAGAGAGAGAGAGGATTCAAAAAAATAAAAATAAATTAATTAATAGGTCTCATTGATGATGGAGGTGCAAGTAGTTCACAGATTTAATTGATTGTAACTGTGAAATTATCTTTATTAGTTATAATATAATATACTAATTATAGAAAATCAATGCCAGTATCATGTTCACTGAATGCCAATTTTTTGGTTTACTATTTTATTAAACTCAATTCCTTGATGTGATATTTTTCCATTTTAAAAAAAAAAAAAACCACGTTCTTTAGAATTTTTCTAGGATTACAAAAATTTATATATCACTTGGCTTGATCTAGGCATGAAACATTATATTATAATAAGATGGATTAGCAGTCTCACTAACCAGTTACATTTTTTTTGTATTAATTATATAATACATATATGCTATAAGATGGATTTACACAGTGGAACTGACCTGTTACATTTTTGTAACTTTCCTCCATTAACTTTATAGGAGACCTTATATTTGTCTTGATTAATAGAGCTTATTGTATGTAAATTTCACATATTATTAAAATCCAGCGAAAAGGATTTGTCACGCCAAATATCAAGAATATCCTTCTAAATGATAAGATCGATAATCCAACTGTATCGTATTTGAATGTGACAGATAATGAATGGATTAATTATAATTTATGTTGGAAATGGTTAATTTTTTCCTAAGTTAGGTCTATTTTTTAGGTGGGCCCCGAGTGTCTATTAACTCGGGTCAAAGTGGTAACGCGTTCTATGCCGCGTTGTGATTCACGTGGTATATTTGGTTGCTCAAAACCATTACCGAGTGAATGGGAAATTGAAGCCAAAGTGTGCTCCATGAAAATGGAGTTTTGGTGGAAATCCCTTAAGGTTGTAAATTGGCTTGTTGCTTTCATATTTTTCCAATTAAAAAAAAAAAAAAAAAACCACGTTCTTTAGAATTTTTCTAGGATTACAAAAATTTATATATCACTTGGCTTGATCTAGACATGAAACATTATATTATAATAAGATGAATTAGCAGTCTCACTAACCAGTTACATTTTTTTTGTATTAATTATATAATACATATATGCTATAAGATGGATTTACACAATGGAACTGACCTGTTACATTTTTGTAACTTTCCTCGATTAACTTTATAGGAGACCTTATATTTGTCTTGATTAATAGAGCTTACTGTATGTAAATTCCACATCATTAAAATCCAGCAAAAAGGATTTGTCACGCCAAAAATCAAGAATATCCTTCTAAATGATAAGATCGATAATCCAACTGTATCGTATTTGAATGTGACAGATAATGAATGGATTAATTATAATTTATATATAACCTTGTTAGTCACCAAAAACAAGAGGAGAAGAAAGAGAAGAAGATAGCGTACTGGTATTAAACTTATATTACTAAATTTAAGTTAAACTAGTTTAAGTCAAGGGTAATGCTTAAAAAATATCTTCAATCGAATAGGACACGTCAATAAAGAGAGACAAAAACAACATAATTAGTAAAGTTAAGCATAATGATTAGGAAAGTTACTAGTTACAACCTGTCTTTGAAACTTGGTTTCATGCAACAAATCAAGATCAGTGTTTCTTGTTTAGGTCGCAGGCCAAAACAGCTATGTCATATGGAGGACCATTTCTTCGTCAATCATTTTTTGTCCAACCATTAAACAGAAATATAATTCAATCATTGGTACTTTAAAAAAAATAAATAAATAATGGTATATTCAACAAGGACACTATAGAACATCTGTTAGCTTCCAAGTTTCATACTTATTTTAATTACAATCTTCCAATCCCGGTCATCTAAAATTCTTGTAGTACTCATTTTCTAACTACGAATGAAAGCTTCATGGCGGATGGTTCGTGCTCTGGGACAAGAAGAAACTAACAAGAAAATGAATTTCAGAGCTAATTGTCATTTATTAATGACACAATACTGTCCTTTTCTTTTTTCTACGTTTGAAATACGGAGAATTTGATTGAACACCTTGTCTGAATAGGCAATTATGCGTCGTTGAAAAGTAGCAAAATACATAAACATTTTACCGCCTTACTCTTTTTTTTTTTTTCCCCCTTTTATTTTGGGCAACACATTTTATATACTTTTTTATTTTTATGTGTTGGAAGATTGCCCAAACCTTTTATAAACATTTTATACACATTTTATAAACATTTTGCCCCCTTTTATTTTGTGCAACTCATTTTATACACATTTTATAAACATTTTACCGCCTTACTCATTGAATTACAATTGCCTCTGATTCTCGTTAATAAAGAAGAAAATTTATTTGTTCTACTAACTTCAAAATAGAATCAATAAATTACTGCCGCCACTACAAGAAAAAACATTTTTGGCGACTAAAAATTCATTTTTCGTCGCTGAAAGTTGTATAATTGGCGACTAAAATGGATTTAGTCGCCAAAATTGAAACCTTTTGCCGACTAAAATAGTTTAGTCGCCGAATACCAGGCTTTTAGCGACTAAAAGGCAAATTAGTCGCAGAATGTAGGGGTTTTAGCGACTAAAGGTTTTTTGGTAGCCAAAAGTGACTGTTTTTGGCGACTAAAATAATTTAGTAGCCAAAAGTGATGGTTTTGGCGAATAAAAAACATTTTAATTCCATATCATGAACCAAATGAGCCATTGATTAAATGCTACTAGAATAATATTATATGTATCAATTAGTATACTAACTACTGTATTAACAGATGATGTGGCATAATTTTAAAATTTTTGAATATTTATAATTTGTATAATAAGTGGGATCAATAATAATGACATAACACTAGTTGGTACACTAGTTAGTGCACTAATTGGTGCATGTAGCACCACCGAATGCTACCATGTTTCTACTTTTCACTTTGTTTCAACTTTTTTCTTACGTTGTGTTTGGTTGGGGGATTTGGAGAGAAATTTGGAAAGAAAAATGGAAAAATGTGTGAAATTAAGTGAAATGTAAGTATATTTTATTCACATTCCAACTACTTTTTCTATTTTCCTTTTCAAATTTCTCCTCAAATCTCCCAACCAAACACAGCATTAATGTGTGCACAAAATTCCCAGTCGCTCGTTCAACAAAAAGAGCCAAAATGAATTTTTTTTTTTTTGATCGGCAAATAAATCTTTATTGATGAAAACATACAAGGTATGATAAGGTACATCAATAAAGAGAAGCTCAGAGCTAACACAAAGCTCCAAGTGCCAGTTGGTGGGAAACCAACAAAAAGGAAAGCAAAAGATACTGCCACAACAACAAACAGAGAAAAAGATAACCAAAAAACTAGATAGAAGCAGCTGAGACAACTCCAACAGCATAGTAGCATACAGACTAGCATACAGCCCAAACAACCACCCAACACATTGACATTCATCCCATTTAGCCAGCAAATAAGCATAACAGCACACAGCCCATTCAAGCATCCAGCATGAACTCCTTACACAGCAGCAACCAGTCCAAACACAGCAGCACCAGACCAGTACAGCAGACCAGATCAGTCGTAAACCAGTAGAAGAGCTACCTAGCAGCAGACTACCAAAAACTAGTTACAGTCCTCACTAAAGCAGTTGCATTCCACTAAAAAACACCCATCAGTTGCATCCCACCAAAAAACACCCCACTGAAACCATGATCTCCCTTCAAATGCAAATGAATATCTACAATTTCTAATCAGAATATCAACTGATCTCCATTCACTTTACAGCAAACAATCAGCAAACAGAGCTCTACAAATAATCAATCAGAGCTCTGCCAAGCACTCAGCAAACAATCAATCGGAAAAACAACTCTGAGAACACACCTGCAACACCAAACAGAGCTCTGCTTCCATGCATTGATAAACAACCCACCAACATAATAGTCCAGACCATTTAAGCCTCCATTGAAGCATCTAATAACACACATTGAAGCAGCTGAATCAAACACCCTAAAGTAGAGGACCTGAAACAGAATTACAGAGGGCCTGAATAGACAACCTAATCTGATTGAAGTTGAAAACAATATCATCAACTGAATAATCAACCTTCAAACTCCATTTTACCCACAGAGCAATCTGTACCTTCACTTTATCACATAAATCATCAAAATTGGGTTGTACCCCTTTGAATATACATTCATTTCGCAACCTCCATACAGACCATAACATAACAGATGGAACTATCTCCCATAATCTAGAAAGCCAGTGCTTACTCTTACAGCCGATCACCACTGTAAAAGGCCCTGAACTGATCCAGGGATTGCCCAAACCAGATCACTGCATCTTACCATTTGAGACCAACATTTCCACACCAGTGGACAAAACAGGAGCACATGATTCAAGGATTCCACTTCAGCTTGGCAAAACACACACATATTATTTGCTGATACAGGTAGCACCCCAATCCTCTGAAGAAAGGTTGCAGTCTTAACTTTGCCTCTCCAAGCCAACTAGCAAAAGAACTGCACTTTTGGCGGAGCTAAACCGACCCATACACCTTTAGGCACAACCTGACCAGTCCCTATTGTAGCATCCCACCATCTTCTCACAGAAGAGACTGAAAATAGACCTGAGCTATTTACTAACTAAGAACAAGAATCAACATTATCAGACGTCACCAATGTAGATGTTTCCAACAGATCCATCAGTATCTGTAGCTCCTCAATTTCCCATACAAATAACTGTCTTCTAAATTTAAGCTGCCATAGCCCCAGATTATTCTTCTTAGCACTAATTTGCTGAAGGGTCTCCTCTTTCTCAGTGGATAAACTATAGAGTCTAGGGAATTGAACCTGTAAGTCTCTATTGTTAAGCCATTTATCCTGCCAGAACCTAATTCTCCCTCCATTCCCAACCTTAATTCTAAAATGATCACCATAGAACTCACCCAATTACTGATTTCCTAAGAGCAGTTTCACAATGTCTAACCACACTATAGACATCCCACCTGAAAGGCTCAGAACTGGAAGCCAACCTCCTCCATTCCTACCATACCTTGAACAAGCCGCTGCTTTTCACAAAGTTGTATCTTCATTACCATACCTTCGCCACCACTTTAATAACAAGCATTCATTCACCTCACCTAAATCTCTCACACCCAAACCTCCTTGACTTTTACTTTTTGTGATCTCCTTCCATTTGACCAAGTGCATTTTCCTTTTATTAACATTCCCTCCCCACAAAAAGGATGACTGCAACTTGTCTAAGGCTTTAACAACACTCTTAGGCATTCTAAAGAGAGAAAGAAAATAGATTGGCAAATTACCAAGGACTGCCTTGATCACAGTTAACCTCCCAACATATGATAGTAGCTTCCTCTTCCAAGAGGACAGCTTTTTCTTCACCTTCTGCACAACTGGGTTCCAAGTACTCTGTTTCCTAGGATTGGCCCCTAAAGGGAAATTTAGGAAAGAGAAAGGTAATTTCTTAGTTAAGCAATTCAAAACCTTAGCAAACTCCTTAATTTGATCTTCTTAGAAGCCCACTCCACACACTACACTTTTATGATAATTAATTCTTAACCCAGACATCACTTCAAAACATCTCAACACCCTCTTAATGTTCAAAATATCCTCATTATCCCCTTTACAGAATATAATAGTATCATCAGCAAATTGAAGATGTGAGACACTCACATCATTGGAACAAATAATAGCACCCCTAAATAATCCATGTACTTTAGCTCTAGCTAGTAACAGGTTAAGCCCTTCTGCAGCAATAATGAACAAGAATGGAAGAAAAGGATCCCCTTGCCTTAACCCCTTTTGTGGCTGGAACTCCTCTGTAGGTGCACCATTAACAAGAACTGACACCGAAGTTAGAGAAATACAAGCTTTCATCCACCTAATCCATTTGTCACAAAATCCAAAATTTCTCATCATTGCCAACAAGAATTCTCAATTTATTGAATCATAGGCTTTCTCAAAGTCCGATTTTAAGATAATGCCTTTCTTCGTAGACTTTTTCCACCAATCTACAACTTCATTTGCTATTAACACTCCATCTAGGATATATCTACCACTGACAAAAGCTGACTGCATTTCATCTATCACGGAGGGAAGGACCTTCTTTAATCTTCTAGATAGCATCTTGGCCAAAATCTTATAAATTGAGGTAACCAAGCTGATGGGTCTATAGTCCTCCAAGCCTATGGGATTATCCTTCTTGGGGATAAACACCATGAATGAACTGTTAACACCCCTTGACAGCTTACCATTTGTGTGAAACTCATACAATATTTGCAATATATCACCTTCCATTATTTTTCAACATTTTTTAATGCAAGCTAAGTTAAAATCATCTGGGCCAGGAGCCTTGTTCCCATCACAGTGCTGAATAGCTACGCAGATCTCATCTTCAGTGAACATTGCTTCTAAACCTACTGCTACCTTTGGAGAAATTGTAGCAAAAGGTCCAGAAATCTGTGGCCTGAAAGTCTAATTTTCAACAAAATGCTTTCTGAAATGGCTAACCACTGCTTGTTTCACCTGAGTTGGATCCTCATGTCTCACTCCCTCCACTATAACAAAATCTATTAAGTTCAATCTCTGCCTATTACTTGCCATAAGATGAAAAAATCTAGTATTTCTGTCACCACACTTAGCCCACAGCATTCTAGACTTTTGATGCTATATTATTTCCTTGTTCCTACTAAGTTTCCAAGCCTGACTTCTAATCTCTCTTCTTCTTGTTGTTTCCAGCTCATCCAAAGGTCTAGTCTCTGCCTTCAAATCCCATTCATGTAGTTCTTGTTCTGCTGACCTCAGTTTAGTTTCTATATTGCCAAACACCTCTCTATTCCACACCCTTAAATGATTCTTTAGAGAGGATAAATTCCTCATTAATCTATACCCTGCCCACCATGTAACCTGGGTGGCCTCCCAAATATGCTTGACTTCAGCCAAGAATGTAGGATATGATGTCCAAGCATTAATGAAGTTAAATGGCTTAGGTCCCCAATCCCTATCATCTTCCTTCAACAAAATTGGAGAATGGTCTGAAATTGTTCTGGATAAACCCCATTGATTAAATGAAAAATTTTCCAGCCATAAAGAATCTAACAGAAAACGATCTATCATACTCCACATATCCCCTTCCAATGCATCACACCAAGTAAATTGTCTGCCTAACATAGGCAGATCAGATAACTTCATCTGGTCCACAAACTCATTGAATTCCTTCATCCCCCTCTCTCTTCTTGAACACCCTTTTCTCTCACACAATAATCTGATTTCATTAAAATCACCACCCACACACCATGGGTTTAGAAAATGGAGTTGTAAGAGAATCCCATAATTTCTTCCTCTTCAACACCTCATTTGGAGCATATATATTAACAATCACACAATCAAAATCTTAAGCCTAGGTATCTAAAAGTATAATAAAATGCTTACTGCTGCAGCAGTCTTTTGGCTCAAAAACTTGTGGCCTTCGAATATACAACAACCTTTCTGCACTTCCCTCTGAATCCACCATCATATAACCCATCTCTTCAAAAGGCCACATGGATCTCACAAAATGGTCCTCCATTGAATTCCTTTTTATTTCTTGTAAAAGTAAGACATCCACTCTTTTATCCTTTACCAAATTCTTTATTTTGCCCCTCTTTTGTGGCCTTCTCAGCCCTCTGACATTCCAAGATAAAATCTGCATAATAAACTTATATTTTCCCCTTAGTCATCTATTAGCAATCTATTAAAGTCTGACTGCCCCTTCTTCACCTGCAATTCTTTGCAGATCATTTTCTTTAAGTTCCACTATTTTGTTGACTAGCTCATCTTCTTGACCTTGGCATTGCAAACCCAACAATTTTCCAATCTTCACTGTTGCACGTGCTTCCTCTATTAAATTTTTCCTCCTTTGTATTACATGACTCTGAGACGTAGACAAAGAAGTAGCAGTTGCAGCTGCTACTGCTGATGCTCTGAACAGGGCCCCTCTTTGAAAACCAAGCCTTCCAACCACGCTTTTTTGTTTGCTATGGCCTCCTACAGAACAGATGCCTTTCTTTATCCGCATGTCCTTCTACCTTGAGATACTAACTTTATTACCAACTGTTGCCTTGCTCTTTGTGTTTTTCCCAGCCCTTTTGACCATACTGGAATGTGATATATGAGAGAAATGGGTCACAAATAGTCTAAGTTAGGACTGGGCCACACAGTCACTCAAATCCGAGCCTATCCCCAATTTTAATCTGCTAGTCTCAGGCCCAACCTGCAGGCTTTCAAGTAATACTTCCAAATTTATGTTGGGTGTGACCCCTTCCGGCCCATTCACAGCACTTACAAGTCCAGTATTGTCAACAGCCCCATCCAATTTTTGAATTTTGCTGATCATTATCTGTTGTGAGTTAACTTCCTAAAGCATACCCTCTTCTTTAGACCCAGCACCTACCTTACCATTTCCCATGCTCACCCCTATGATAGCTTCGGCTGGTGCATACTTCCCATCATATCCCCTACATATCTCATCTAATCTACCTGCCACTGTTTCTTGAACCCTACTAACCTCATCATCTTCACCTATTACCTCCTTCTCCCTTGCTACAGTACCTCTGTAATCACACTTTGTCTTCCCACCATTGCCAGACACCTGATCCACCTCCACAATCTCATAACCTTTGGATTTCAGCTGCTGCATCTCCTTCCCTCGGCTTTTAATGGGACTAGGAAATAAACACTTTGGAAGTTCTTCACAGATCCTTACAGGTATATATTTACCTTTGAATTCCAAAAAAACTACCGAATTAATCAACTCCATGCACCTTGTGATTACTCGTACTTTTCCATGTTGAAAATTTTGTGGGCTATTAATATCTTCTTGGAATTGAACTACAGACCCCCAATGGCTACCAATGCTTCTAAAGGTCGTCACACTCCAAAGATTAATTGGGATACCAAAGCAGTTTAAACAGACACATCTCTCTTGCTCCTCAAATTGGCTCTTCCTCCACTCTTCAACTGAATCACACCACTTCTTACCCCACCTACCTATTTGCTCCTTTCCTTCCTGCATATGTTGAATAGAATTAAAAGTTAGCACTACTATTCTTCCTCCATTATCCCTAATAATCACATCTCTCATTCCCCTATTATATAGTTCTACCTTAAAATCTTCCACAACTAAAAAACTACTCAACTTCACCACTAAACTTTCATAAAGCCAGCCGTTTCTTTCTTCATACGCTCTAATCACCACTTTCTCGCTGTCACTTGCTCCTCCTCTTACTAATGCTTCTGCATATGATTGCTTAACTCCAATACCCTGCCATTGTTGCCTTTGAGGCCGCTGATACATCAATCTGCAATCATCCCCTCTGTTCAACATCCCCTTCTCTTGGTAGCCCAGAGCATGAGGTTTTTGAAACTTTGCTCTTTTAACTTTCAGCGCCTTGTTATCACACCACAAACCATCAGCCTTCAGAATTGCCATCTCTGCCGCCACCTCACAATCATATCGAACAAAACCAAATCTGGAACCTAATACTCTTCTCCTCTTCCCTGGTATGAACGCATCCTTTACCACACCAAACTTTCTAAAAAGATTAAATAATCCTTGAGCATCCATGGACTCAGGGATGTTGTCCACAAAAATGGTAACCACCTCTGTCTTCTTGCGATATCCATCCTGATTTCCTACCATCCTCTTTCTGATCACTGGAATCCAACCTCCATTCACCATCCTAAACTTTAAACTTTTGATAATTGTCTGGATGTAATGGGGGTATTTGTTTCAGCTTTGCAGAGCTAACTTATTGCTTTTAGCTTTGAAAAAGTTATTTTAGACTGTTTGGTTAAACTTATTTCAAACAACTTCTGATTCTAACAACTTATTTTAACTCAAAAAAGCTGATTCTGAGAAGCTGTTCACCCCTTACTTCTGATTATCAGCTTCTGCTGTGGACATGTTAATTTTTTATTCTACTCTTAAATTTTTTTATTTTTTATTTTTTAAAAAATAGAAAAAGACCTAAATGGACTATAGATTATTATTATTATTTTTTATTAATTTTAGCTTTGAAAAAGTTATTTTAGACTGTTTGGTTAACTTATTTCAAACACTTCTGATTCTAACAACTTATTTTAACTCAAAAAACTGATTCTGAGAATGTTCACCCTTACTTCTGATTATCAGCTTCTGCTGTGGACATGTTAATTTTTTATTCTACTCTTAAATTTTTTTTTTTATTTTTAAAAATAGAAAAAGACCTAAATGGACTATAGATTATTATTATTATTTTTTATGAGAAATGTAGACAAACAAAAATAAAATTAATTGAAAAATCTATTTCACAGCTTATTTTAACAAACACACTCAACACTTAAATCTATAACCAACAGTTACACCAAACAGATTAAACAACTTCTGATTAAAGTTATAATTTATATCTGTTAAGCTATAATCTTAAGCTGTTTAACAGTTAACCAAACGGGGCCAATGAACCTTACCTCCAAAAATGAAAATTCACCTTGCTTGTTTTCACTTTTCAAAAAACACTTTTCAGAAAATTCTATTTTCTTATTTTTCGTGTTTTTTTATTTTTATTAAAATTTTTTAATATTTTAAGCAATTTTTTTACTTTTTAGACACATAACAAATACACCTAAAAAGTAAAAAAATTGTAAAAAAATCTTTAAAAATTCACTAAATACCAAAAATACAAAAAAATACAAGAATTCAATACATTTTTTGTATTTTTATGCATTTATTAATTTTTTAAAAAATATTTTTTTACAAATTTTTTACTCTTTAGATACATCTAAGTAAGGTGCATCTAAAAAAATTATAAAAAAAGTTTAAAAATTTAAAAAAAATATTCATTAAAAACAAAAAAACACGAAAACAAAAAAGTCAATTTTCAAAAACTTAATTCAGAAAACTCAACAAAACACACTGAATGTTATACCTGCATTATTTTCTGGATAAATTACAAAAATACTCCTGAATTTTTGCTTAAAATATGGATTGTCCCTGTACAAATAGCCCATTGTCATATATTATTATTTAACAGAATTAACATAAAATAAAGATTTCTAATTGTTTTCTTTATACAATATTAAAAATTACTTGAATTATTAATTGAAATAAATTTTTGATATCATTAACAACTGTTAATTGACTTGATAAGTTTATTCATAAAATAAGTTATTTTTATAAAATTAGAAAACTTTAAGGTACGGAATATAATTTTCAAAACCAAGAAAAGCAAATTGTATTTTGAGCAAACTTTTTGGGAATGTATTTATAATTTATTCTATTTTTTTGTACTACTTGTGCTTTTTTTAATTTTTAATGAGTAAAGAAAATTTTGTACCAACTGATTTCCCCAATATTAGTTTGGTACAAGCATCAAAATGGTATGTGCCAAAAAAAGGAGTAGGTTACCCTTTAAAAAGTTCATTTGCAATACCCACAGGACCCAAATTTGAAGCAACATTAAATTTCACTCTACTCCAGTGATTCTGAACTCATTTGACAAGTTACTAGTACTTATCATAGCAAATTTTCCAATATTTTCTTAATTTTTTTATTTTATTTTCCCCTATTTAAATTTTTAACTGTCATTAATTTCTTAATTAATTTTTCTTTATCATCGCTTCTTCCTCTAAAGATGTTGTCTTCAAAATTTCTTACATAGGCGTTGTGGCCAATGTAAGAAATAATTGTCTCTACATACAGCCAACTAGATTGGTGTCCATGTTATTATATTCAAAGTCTCTCTCTCTCTCCTATGACTACTAAAAATACAAGTAGTTATTTTAAAACTTGGTGGATATGCCGGTGCTAGGGTTTTTTTTGTCTCCATTTCCCACTGTAAGCCCATCCCTCTATTTAACCTCTACTTCACCCCATTTCATTCCACATCACCAATATATCATGGCTACTGAGCTCAAAAAATTATCTCTAATCTCAAAAGCATCACCACAAACCCTAAACCCTAACTCCGCCACGGCTCCTGGATGTGGAACCCTAAGCAACAAAGCAGCCCAAGAGGACGACGATTCTTGGGAAGTGAGAGCCTTTGAAGAAGACTCAATGATGCCATGGGCACCACGTGGCCGCCGCGGTCATCACTTGCTCTTTTTGTAGGAGGGAGTTCCGGTCCGCCCAAGCCCTAGGCGGCCACATGAACGTGCACCGCCGTGACCGGGCTCGCCTCCACCAAACGCCACGAACCCCCACCCCCCCTCCCCCACCCTCATAATCCCAACTCGGGAATTCGTTGCTAATGGGGCGGATTATGCCTTCTCTACTCATTGCCAAACCCTAATGTGTTTTCACTCCTACGAAGATGAATGCTTGTATGGACTCCTCATCACCTCTACTCTTCTTTCCATTTCACCATATCAATCAACGATCAATTCCTC
Source organism: Camellia sinensis (assembly GCF_004153795.1). NCBI lineage: Eukaryota > Viridiplantae > Streptophyta > Magnoliopsida > Ericales > Theaceae > Camellia > Camellia sinensis. The sequence continues at coordinate 1,842,285 of NW_021025995.1, read as the reverse complement.
CTATCTGTCACTCTACTACCAACACTGAACCTTCACTGTCATTCGATAACGATAACAATCGAACAACAATGCTCAGTCATTGAAGAAGTTCTTGATCTAGAGCTCCGACTAGGGCGCAGTTTGTCGCCGTCATGATTGGAAAGAGATTAATTAACGTGTGTGAGTGATTTATCTGTACTCAACTTCCTGTTTGCTAAGAGTGCCACGAACTGTGGAATATACAGCTTGGTTTCGTAGACTTGTGTGAGTCTTTTTTTTTCTTTTTTGAACCTTGTTTGAATTATTTCCATTGGCGTGATTGAAGCTTGAATGGCCTAAAAATAGAGGGTCGGGAAAAGCAATCTTGTAAATTTTGAAGAAAAAGAAGGATTAAAGTTTAAAAAAAACAATGAAAAAGAATTAGGTTTGAGTGACATAGTGTTATAGTGATAAAAGCTTGCAGTGCAGTGTCCATTTTCTGTTACAGAATTGTCTTGAGTAAAGTGTGGGCATAACATATCCGCTGGGGATTATTATAGGTAATGGGTCAAGCTCTGTTGGGCGTGTGGACCGATTCCAGGACCATCTCGATGATTTCAAAATCGTATAAGCTCGTCGAGTATATACATTCTTGTAAAAAATTACTTTTAATCAAATATCGAAGCCACTTGATCAAGCTTGCAATTGTGTTTGCAATTTTTTTAAAAATCATTATTACCGTTGAAACAAAATGTCACTATCAAATAGCTATCGATAATCCAATCAAACTAATTTTTTTACAAGGATGATATAGTTTACAAAGCTCTACATATTGAATGGTTTTTAATTATCGAGATTGGTCTTGGAATCAGATCACCATGGTTCAATTAATCCGTCGAATTTAATTTCAAACTGGGGAGAAACTGTGGCCTACAGCTAATGGAAAGGGGAAAGAAAAAAAAAATTCATTTTAGATCAAAATCTTAATATTATAGATCATAATGACGATGTTACCATTATCATATCTTTTGAATATATATATATATATATATATTTGTATACAATTATGTTTTGTAAATTATTTTTTGATTATTATATTAGTATCTTTTTCACAAAATAAAAAACGCAATTTACACCTTTGATAGAAAAATTATATAAATGCAATTTTTTGTTTATCTTCTCAAAGTGGATTGAAGAGATAGGAATGGCAACATGGCAGGTGTAGATCATAAATCTCTTTATCTTACCTTTTTCCAGTTTAGTGAACATGCCTTGCTCTCCATCCCGTCCAC
>NW_021025995.1:1801451-1841010 GCF_004153795.1 Camellia sinensis | reverse complement strand
GCAAGAATGCCCGAGGTGAAGATGGGGTTGAACAAGACCTCAAGATAGTTCTAAGTACAAAGGGTCAAAGGCGGACTAAGCTCAAGATGATCTCCTGCTGACATCACGGTTAAACACGCCAAATTGTGATTGATGGACAAGACAAGTCTCTGACAAAGCTTATGCAGCAAGCTCGGGTAAGACACATCGGCAAAGAGATGACATCGGCTCAAAACAAGGATCCAACAACGGGATGGAAAAACATCGGCTAGGGAGGACGACACTTGACTAAGCTGTGCCACACCTTGGCCGGGGTGCGCCACATCTCGGCCTAGGCCATACCTGCCTGCGGACAAGGTTCAAGTGCGAAACATCTCGGCAAAGAATGCCCGAGGTGAAGATGGGGTTGAACAAGATCTCACGATAGTTTCAAGTACAAGGGGTCAAAGGCGGACTAAGCTCAAGATGATCTCGGCTACGCACACGCACTAAGCAAGGAACAAAATCGTGTAAACAACTTAAGCGAACCAAGGCAAGATAAAACCTTCAAATTAACATAACAAGCAAGACCATGCAAGAATGTATGCAAGTATGGCAAGAGTAAGGTGAGGGTTGTTACATACTTCCTCCGTCCCAAAATATTAGTTCCTTATTGCATTTTTCATTGTCCCAAAATATTAGTCCCTCTTCAAAAATCAAGTACAAAAATAATATAAATTTCCTATTTTACCCTTCTTTTAAATTAATAAACAACATAAAAAGTACAATTATGCATTGATATTCCCAAAAAATGTACTATCAAAAGGATAATTTTGGAAAATTAACTTTTTTCAAATGCAATAATTGTACTACCAAAAAAAGTTGAATTCCCCAAAAGGGACCATTATTTTGGGACGGAGGGAGTATTAGTTTGGTACAAGCATCACAAAATGGTATGTGCCAAAAAAGGAGTAGGTTACCCTTAAAAAGTTCATTTGCAATACCCACAGGACCCAAATTTGAAGCAACATTAATTTCACTCTACTCCAGTGATTCTGAACTCATTTGACAAGTACTAGTACTTATCATAGCAAATTTCCAATATTTTCTTAATTTTTTTATTTTATTTTCCCCTATTTAAATTTTTAACTGTCATTAATTTCTTAATTAATTTTTCTTTATCATCGCTTCTTCCTCTAAAGATGTTGTCTTCAAAATTTCTTACATAGGCGTTGTGGCCAATGTAAGAAATAATTGTCTCTACATACAGACAACTAGATTGGTGTCCATGTTATTATATTCAAAGTCTCTCTCTCTCTCATGACTACTAAAATACAAGTAGTTATTTTAAAACTTGGTGATATGCCCGGTGCTAGGGTTTTTTTGTCTCCATTTCCACTGTAAGCCCATCCCTCTATTTAACTCTCTCTTCACCACCATTTCATTCCACATCACCAATATATCATGGCTACTGAGCTCAAAAAATTATCTCAATCTCAAAAGCATCACCACCAAACCCTAAACCCTAACTCCGCCACTGGCTCCTGGATGTGGAACCCTAAGCAACAAGCAGCCCAAGAGGACGACGATTCTTGGGAAGTGAGAGCCTTTGAAGAAGACTCTAATGATGCCATGGGCACCACGTGGCCGCCGCGGTCCTACACTTGCTCTTTTTGTAGGAGGGAGTTCCGGTCCGCCCAAGCCCTAGGCGGCCACATGAACGTGCACCGCCGTGACCGGGCTCGCCTCCACCAAACGCCACCGAACCCCACCTCCCCCTCCCCCACCCTCATAATCCCAACTCGGGAATTCGTTGCTAATGGCGGCGGATTATGCCTTCTCTACTCATTGCCAAACCCTAATGGTGTTTTCACTCCTACGAAGATGAATGCTTGTATGGACTCCTCATCACCCTCTACTCTTCTTTCCATTTCACCATATCAATCAACGATCAATTCCTCTATCTGTCACTCTACTACCAACACTGAACCTTCACTGTCATTCGATAACGATAACAATCGAAACAACAATAGCTCAGTCATTGAAGAAGTTCTTGATCTAGAGCTCCGACTAGGGCGCAGTTTGTCGCCGTCATGATGGAAAGAGATTAATTAACGTGTGTGAGTGATTTATCTGTACTCAACTTCCTGTTTGCTAAAGAGTGCCACGAACTGTGGAATATACAGCTTGGTTTCGTAGACTTGTGTGAGTCTTTTTTTTCTTTTTTGAAACTTGGTTTGATTATTTCATTGGCGTGATTGAAGCTTGAATGGCCTAAAAATAGAGGGTCGGGAAAAGCATCTTGTAAATTTGAAGAAAAAGAAGGATTAAAGTTTAAAAAAGAACAATGAAAAAGAGATTAGGGTTTGAGTGACATAGTGTTATAGTGATAAAAGCTTGCAGTGCAGTGTCATTTTCTGTTACAGATGTCTTGAGTAAAGTGTGGGCATACATATCCGTGGGGATTATTATAGGTAAGGGTCCAGCTCTGTTGGGCGGTGGTGGGACCGATTCCAGGACCATCTCGATGATTCAAATCGTATAGAGCTCGTCGAGTATATCATTCTTGTAAAAAATTACTTTAATCAAATATCGATAGCCACTTGATCAGCTTGCAATTGTGTTTGCAATTTATTTTAAAAATCATTATTACCGTTGAAACAAATGCCAACTGATCAAATAGCTATCGATATCCAATCAACATAATTTTTTACAAGGATGATATAGTTTACAAGCTCTACATATTGATGGTTTTAATTATCGAGATGGTCTTGGAATCAGATCACCATGGTTCAATAATACCATCCAATTTAATTTCAAACTGGGGAGAAACTGTGGCCTACAGCTAATGCTATATAGGAAAGGGGAAAGAAAAAAAAAATTCATTTTAGATCAAAATACTTAATATTATAGATCATAATTACGATGTTACCATTATCATATCATTTTGAATATATATATATATATATATATTTGTATACAATTATGTTTGTAAATTATTTTTTGATTATTATATTAGTATCTTTCACAAAATAAAAACGCAATTTACACCTTTTGATAGAAAAAATTATATAAATGCAATTTTTGTTTATCTTCTCAAAGTGGATTGAAGAGATAGGAATGGCAACATGGCAGGTGTAGATCATAAATCTCTTATCTTACCTCTTTTCCAGTTTAGTGAACATGCCTTGCTCTCATCCCGTCCACCCCAACCTATTTAACTTTGCAACTTTTACTTTTAACATTGAATTTCGAGAATATGGTTTTATAGATGAAGATAACAAATGATTGATAAGATTCAAAATACATAAACTTAGTTTGATTGACTTTGATCTGTTGTGAAATTTGCGAGTAAAATGAGAGAGATAAGAAATAGTGCGATTGCAAAGTGAAAGGGCAATTGGTGGTGAATTCAAGAAAATTGAAACAAACCAGGTAGCTGGCATTTTGGAGAGAGAGTTCTCGGTAGAAGAAGTATGGGCTGCCATTAAAGAATGCGATGGCAACAAAGCCCCGAGCCCGGACGGGTTTAATATGCTCTTTTTCCAAAAAAGCTGGAAATTTTTGCAAGAGGACATCATGAAATTCATGAAGGAGTTTCACAGCAACAGTAAATTGGGAAATGGGGCAAATTGCTCCTTTGTTACTCTTATTCCTAAGATGGAAAACCCTAATTCTCTTACTGATTATCGCCCTATTAGCTTGATTAATTCTCCTTACAAAGTGCTGGCTATAGTGTTGGCCAATAAAATCAAGCAAGTTCTGCCTAGTGTGATTGACAAGGTTCAGTCTGCGTTTGTGGGGGGAAGGAATATTTTGGATGGAGTGCTTATAGCAAATGAGGTGGTGGATTGGTGGAAAAAATCAAAGAAGAAAGGTCTCATTCTTAAATTAGACTTTCAGAAAGCATATGATACGGTTAACTGGAATTACTTGTTTCAAATGTTATCTAGCTTTGGGTTTGGTTCTAGATGGATGCGTTGGATGGAAGAATGTGTAGGATCGGTTCGCATCTCTGTCTTGGTCAATGGCTCACCATCTGCTGAATTTTGTTCACAAAAAGGGCTTAGACAAGGTGATCCTCTTTCACCTTTTTTGTTCAATATTGTTGTTGAGGGGCTGAATATTTTGCTTTCAAGAGCAAAGGAATTGAGGATTATCAAATGTGTGGTGGTGGGTGGGAGAGGGGTTAATATATCTCATCTCCAGTTCGCTGATGACACTATCATTTTTTGCAAGGCCGATTGGGCTGAGATTGTGGCTGTAAAACGCATCTTGAGATGCTTTGAAGTGGTCTCGGGATTGAAGATAAACTTTCACAAAAGCCTGATTTGTGGTGTGGGCATTGAAGTTGGATTGGTGGAACAATTTGCAGCCCAACTGAATTGCCTTAGTCAGAAACTTCCTATAAAGTATCTTGGATTGCCACTTGGTTCCAACCCAGGTAGGAAGCAAGTTTGGCAACCTGTGGTGGAAAGGATTAAAAAGAAACTATCTGGTTGGAAGCGTAGGTTTCTTTCTTATGCCGGGAGAGTTACTCTTATCAAGTCTGTTTTATCCGCCCTACCTATATTCTATATGTCTCTATTTAGGATCCCGGTGTGTGTGGCTAAAGAAATTGATAAGATTCAAGCTAGGTTTTTGTGGGGTGGAGATGGTTCTCATAGGAAAATTCATTTGGTAAGATGGAAGGAGGTGCAGCTGCCTAGGAATCAAGGAGGCCTTGGAATCCGTAACCTCTTATTGACTAATGAATGTCTGCTTCTAAAGTGGTGGTGGAGATATGCCTTGGAAGATGAGGCCATGTGGAAATCAGTGATTTGTGCCAAATATGGTGTATCCGGAGGAGGCTAGTATCCTTCATTGAATGGAGTTGGACCTGCTTCTATTATCTGGAGAGACGTTCTGGCGATGGTACATGCTAATCCTAGGTTGCATAATTTTTTTGTTGAGAATGTGGAACTTAAGATCGGCGATGGGAATAGGGTGAAATTCTGGGATGATATCTGGAGGGGATCTCTAAGCCTTAAATCCCAATTCCCTAGGCTGTATCAACTGTCTGTAGACAAAGAGATCACTGTGAAGTTGCAGATTGCTCGTCGGGAGAGCAGTAACAATTGGTGCTTTAACTTTCGAAGACCCCTCCTTGGCTGGGAGGCGGATGAGGTGATTCGGTTGCAAAATATGCAGTGATCGGGGCCTTGCCTGCACAATGGTCAGAAGAACTCCATTAGTTGGAATGCTCACCAATCAGGAGTGTTTAAAGTTGGAGATGCCTACGATTGGTATGTGCAAAGTCTTGGCCGTGTGCATAGTGTAACAGATTTAGTGTGGAAGAACTTTGCACCTCCAAAGGCCCAATTCATTACTTGGCTTGCTTGGAAGGGTAGGCTGAAAACCTCTTCATTTCTTAGCAAAATAGGAGTCTTAACAGGGTCTGAATGTGTGTTGTGTAAAGCTGAGGAGGAAACTGCTAGCCATCTCCTTCTGTTCTGTCCCTTTTCGTGGAATGTTTGGTCTAAAATCATGGTCTGGTGGGGAATTCAGTGGGTAATTCCAGGCTCGGTTGATGACCTGATGCATTGGTGGTTGGGGTGGAAATCTAGGAAAAAGACAAAGCAAGTCTAGAGAGCTATCTTCATCTCTGTGATTTGGTCTCTGTGGAGATATAGAAATGACTGCACGTTTAACAACACCTAACCTGATATTGATGAGTTGTGTGAGGTAATAAAAGTAAGAGTGGCCATATGGGTAAAGTACTATGGGATGGGATGTGCATACTCTATTCATGAGATTATTGCAAATATCAAATGGGTGAGCCAACATATTTAAGGGTGATAGTGTCTGCTGGGGAGCTACTGTTGGGTGTGGTGTGTTTGCTGCTGTCTGATGGGGAGTTTGGGTGTATCTAGCTACTGTTGGAGTATTTGGCTTAAGTCTGTTTTGGGTATTGGTTGTCTCTCTGCTGGCCAAGGTTTACTGCTCTGGAGTGTCATGCTGCTGTGTGGTCATTATGGTGCACATGCTCATTCTCACATTTCTGCTGATATCTATTGGATGTCTGGTGGATCCCCCATCTGTTCTGCAGAATTTGTTTCCATCTGTCATGCTTCAAATGTTATCTAGCTTTGGGTTTGGTTCAAGATGGATTCGTTGGACGAAAGAATGTGTAGGATCTGCTCGCATTTCTGTTTTGGTCAATGGCTCACCATCTGCTGAATTTTGTTCACAAAAAGGGCTTAGACAAGGTGATCCTCTTTCACCTTTTTTGTTCAATATTGTTGTTGAGGGGCTGAATATTTTGCTTTCAAGAGCAAAGGAATTGAGGATTATCAAAGGTGTGGTGGTGGGTGGGAGAGGGGTTAATATATCTCATCTCCAGTTCGCTGATGACACTATCATTTTTTGCAAGGCCGATTGGGCTGAGATTGTGGCTGTAAAACGCATCTTGAGATGCTTTGAAGTGGTCTTGGGATTGAAGATAAACTTTCACAAAAGCCTGATTTGTGGTGTGGGCATTGAAGTTGGATTGGTGGAATAATTTGCAGCCCAACTGAATTGCCTTAGTCAGAAACTTCCTATAAAGTAACTTGGATTGCCACTTGGTTCCAACCCAGGTAGGAAGCAAGTTTGGCAACCTGTGGTGGAAAGGATTAAAAAGAAACTAACTGGTTGGAAGCGTAGGTTTCTTTCTTATGCCGGAAGAGTTACTCTTATCAAGTCTGTTTTATCCGCCCTACCTATATTCTATATGTCTCTATTTAAGATCCCGGTGTGTGTGGCTAAAGAAAAGCTAGGTTTTTGTGGGGTGGAGATGGTTCTCATAGGAAAATTCATTTGGTAAGATGGAAGAAGGTGCAACTGCCTAGGAATCAAGGAGGCCTTGGAATCCGTAACCTCTTATTGACTAATGAATGTTTGCTTCTAAAGTGGTGGTGGAGATATGCCTTGGAAGATGAGGCCATGTGGAAATCAGTGATTTGTGCCAAATATGGTGTATTTGGAGGAGGCTGGTATCCTTCATTGAATGGAGTTGGACCTGCTTCTATTATCTGGAGAGACATTCTGGCGATGGTACATGCTAATCCTAGGTTGCATAATTTTTTTGTTGAGAATGTGGAACTTAAGATCGGCGATGGGAATAGGGTGAAATTCTGGGATGATATCTGGAGGGGATCTCTAAGCCTTAAATCCCAATTCCCTAGGTTGTACCAACTGTCTGCAGATAAAGAGATCACTGTGAAGCTGCAGATTGCTTGTCGAGATAGCACTAACAATTGGTGTTTTAACTTTCGAAGACCCTTCCTTGGCTGAGAGGCGGATAAGGTGATTCGGTTGCAAAATATGTTGGGATCGGGGCCTTGCCTGCACAGTGGTCAGAAGGACTCCATTAGGTGGAAGGCTCACCAGTCAGGATTGTTTAAAGTTGGAGATACCTACGATTGGTATGTACAAAGTCTTGGCCATGTACATAGTGTAACAGATTTAGTGTGGAAGAACTTTGCCCCTCCCAAGGCTCAATTCATTACTTGGCTTGCTTGGAAGAGTAGGCTAAAAACCTCTTCATTCCTTAGCAGAATAGGAGTCTTAACAGGGTCTGAATGTGTGCTGTGTAAAGCCGAGGAGGAAACTGCTAACCATCTTCTTCTGTTCTGCCCTTTTTCGTGGAATGTTTGGTCTAAAATCATGGTTTGGTGAGGAATTCAGTGGGTAATTCCAAGCTCGTTTGATGACCTGATACATTGGTGGTTGGGGTGGAAATTTAGGAAAAAAGCAAAGCAAGTCTGGAAAGCTATTTTCATCTCTGTGATTTGGTCTCTGTGGAGATATAGAAATGATTGCACTTTTAACAATACCCAACCTGATATTGATGAGTTGTGTGAGGTAGTAAACGTTAGAGTGGCCATATAGGTGAAGTACTATGTGTTGGGCTGCACATACTCTATTCATGAGATTGTTGCAAATATCAAATGGGTGAGTCAACATATTTAAAGGTTGCTGTTGTCTGCTGGGGAGTTGCTGTTGGGTGTGGTGTGTTTAGGGGATATATGAATGGTCTGCTATAGTTGATTTTCCCAGTTGAGCTGCTAGTGCTTGGTGTATTTAAGGGTTGTGTTGGCTGTTAGACTATTTGGCTTAAGTCTGATTGGGTACTGGTTGTCTCACTGGTGTGTCATGCTGTTGTGTGGTCATTATGGTGCTCATGCTCATTCTCACATTTCTGCTGATGCCTGAAACAGAGTTAGCACATTAATTTCTACTGTTCTGATCATGTGGTGCTCATGCTGCTGTGTATGTAGTTTGCAGATGGTGTACCTTGCGTGGAATGTCTCATGCTGTTGGGATGCTGTGGTGCTCATGCTGTTGTGTATGCATTTGATTGGCTGCTGGTTGTCTATAGGCTGTGTTTAGTTAGCAGATTTAGTAGGTTGTGTTTAGCTAGCAGTTTCAGCCTTGTGTTTTCTTGTGTCTTTAGTTTTTGGTTTGTTTGCTCCGTATGTTTGGTTCCTCACCAACGTAGAGCTTGGAGTTGGTGCTGGTAGATGATTTGGTGTTCATTGAGGTGCCAACCTAGTTGGGATCTTCGTGTTTCACTGTGATGCCCTTTGCACTCTCCTCTTTTTTTTGTTGTTTGTTTCCCATACTTTGTATGTTTCTTCATCTATAAATCTTTCTTTGCTGATCAAAAAAAAAAGAAGTGAGACATACAATGATCATAGAATAGAATAGAATAGAATAGAAGAAAATCCTAAATATCATATGGTCAATCATTAAAGGAAATATATTTAAAAAATAGAATTAATTTGTAATAGTACATATAATTTGGGGTCATAACCTCGTGTCCAGGTTGTTTTGAAAAGGATCCAGCTTGTCTCAAGTTGAGATCAAGACTGGACCCGTCCAGTTCGGTTCATAGGGCCCATTTTTGGGACCCGTTTTGATAATCCGAACCATTCAATGTGTAGAACTCGCCGAGTGCTACAAGCCTATAAAAAGTCACGTTGATCGGATATCAATAGTTATGTGATCAAATCAGTTTTGTATTAAAAAATAGACGGTGAAACAATTAACGGTTGATAAAAAACTGTTTTGTTCATATAGCTATCGATATCCGATTAACGTGATTTTTTACAGATATATAGTACTCGACGATTTTTACACATTGAACGGTTCAAATTATCAAAACGAGACCCGTAATGAACTCTCACAAGCTCAACACAATCCAATCCAATCTTAAACTGGACGAAAGCCACTGCCTTTTAAAAACCCTACCAAGTGCAGTCCATTTATATGATTCACTGAGAAGTTCATGTCTCGTGGGTCCTGGCGAAATGCTTTAATTATCTGCAAAAACAGTACTCATGTGATCAGCAGTTATATATCTCTCAACCCTTTTTGATTCTTTTGATGATCAACTGAAAATTTTCAGGTGGCTTGGGAGGAGATAATTATATTTGCTCATTAAATTTTAAGACAAATTACATTTTACCCTTTTAATTATTGTCCCCCATCACTTTATTTTTTTAAACTAAAATTGTAACACTTACCTTCGCGCATCTACTTTTTTTTACTTGTTCTTCAAGTGGTAACTCCATCATTATCTGAACACCCCCACCACCCATGTGTGACCCAATCACTTTCATCTTTTTAACCCAAGAATGGTATAACATTTCAAAAATAATGAACGATAATATAACAAACTAATAGGGAATCTACTGTAATTAACTCATTATCAAGGAGTGAATGTAATTTTCCCTAATATTTGCTTACAACTCATTCCATTACTTGTTACCTTCTTTGGATTTTGCAAACACGAATAATAGTTACACATAATTAAAACATAAAAAATATAATGTGTCTTTGTATCTATTTTGTTTTGATTGTTTGCTTGTTAGTTTCTCACAAACTTTGAGGTTTGTGCTAGTAAATGATTGGGCATGCCTTGCAATGTCAATTTAATTGGGATGGTATAAGCTTACTGTGATACTTTTTACATTTTTTCCCCTTTATTTATGTATTTCTATAGTTGTATGTTATAAAAACAAAAGATTTAAAATAAATTTGAATCACACAATGTACTATTTATGTATATTTATATATTGAGTAAATTACAAATTTAACCCTTGAAATTTTGTTCAAAACACAGATTATCCCACGTGGTTCCAGGAATTACAAATACCCCTTATCAGAATTTGTCATTTAACAGAATTGATTAGAAAAATAAAATTTTTAACTATCCTCATGCACAATTATAAAATTATCAAAATTATTAATTGAAATTATTAATTGACTTAATGATTAATTAATAAAAAATTATTTATTATTCAATTAAAAATTTTAACAAACATGATATAATTTTAATAATCCCATCAAAAACAATTAATATTATAAATATTTAAAAAAATATATTTATAATTTACTTATATATATTTTAATTTTGTACATGTAACACTACTGATTTTGCAAATGAATAAGAGTCTCCCAAGGTAAACAAGGTCCTTGAACCTTGGGTAGTTAACTAACTATATTTGGGTAAGTCATCCAACTATGACTTTAACATTTGTGGCCCCCTAATATAATTGTGTATATAGACAGACATAAAAGCCAGCTAAGAGAGCACGCACAATAGGCCTTCATGGTTTTTTAAGTACTTTTTTTAACATAGAATGCCTTGGTCCCCTCTTCTTCTTCTCCTTACCATCTCTCTTCTTGAATGAGATGCTCTATAGATCTATATTGTACATCTCAGCACAACTATGGATTCAGTGTCCACAGTGAATGAGTGGTTCTCTCTACATTTGAGTGGTTAAAGCAAGAAAGAGAGAGAGAGAGAGAGAGAGAGAGAGACAAAACACCTTTGGAGATACCGAGATATAATAGTGAGAAAAAGAAAGAAAGAAAAAAAAAACAATAAATGAATAAATCAAAGGCCCTTTTCCTAAATACAAACAAAACCCAATTCCAGTAAAAGCCTTAATTTACAATACATGGCTGAAATGAAAAAGCACTGACAAATCGACCAAGATCCGAAAAGTTAAGAAAAGTGGTATCTTTGTGTGATAGATAGAGAGTTTGGAGTAATATCGACCAAGATTTTGACAGTTGACAGACAGGAGGAGTAAATGACATTTATATAATATAACATATATGTATTTACTTCTTTCGGCTGGAATTGTTTATGGGATTAACAATCATTAAATTGCAATTTTATGAATTATTTAGGCTCGATTTGTTTATGTTTTTAAATTAATTTTTTATATTAGAATTTGAATATGATATTTATTTAATATTTTAAAATCACGTTTTAAAAGTTCTACGGAGAGTTCTATCTCAGCCGCTTTCTCAGTCGCGCTTTTCAGAATTTTTTAAAAAAAATTTTGCCTGACAAACGTCCGGTCTGTCGTCCGGCCGGTTGACCGGAATAATGATTTTTTTTTTTTTTTTGCAATTGATATGTTAATTTTTATATAATCGAAAAAAATATTTTCTGAAATTTTTAAAATTTTTTATGTGGTTTAAAATAATTTTGAGTTGTATGCTTAGTTATGAATTGTAAATTTTTGTATCAAATATCAAATGTCACATCAATAATTCTCCACTCAAATCAAACTCTTTTCAAAACTCTTTACCAAATAAATTTTCTACACTCAAATCATAATTTCAAATCCCACAAACTCAAAATACAACTCATACTCTCAAATCATAATTACAAAACACAACCAAACGCAGGCTTAGTTTTTTTTATTTTTTATTCTAGACTCAAATTTCTTATTTTAATGGAAATTATATAAAGAGTTAAGTATAAATGTGCGTGCTATGTGTTGAGAGATATATGTAAATTTTTTTATAATGTTAAAATTATTAAAAGTAACACTTTAAAAAAAAATTAGTGTATTTTTTTTAAACGTAATACTCCAATGTAATATTAGAAAACGGTTTAGTATACTCTTATCAAACGTAACAACATAACATTCTAAAAAAAAATTTAGTGTATTTTTTTCAAGCATAACACTCCAATCAATATAACACACAAAAACTCTTTAATGTATTTTCTCAAACGCAATACTCCAATATAACACACAAAAAAACTCTTTAGCGTACTTTTTTTCAAACATAACCATGTAATATTCTTAAAAAAAAATCCATAGTATATTTTTTTTTTTCCAAATGTAACACTCCAATCAATATAATATACAAAAGTTCTTTAGTCTACTTTTTTCCAAACGTAGCACTCTAATGTAACATATTAATGTAACACCAGAAAATCACACTAACAAAAATGTAGATTTTCACGCTCAACAATCAACACTTCAGCCACCAATCCCTTCAAAAAGAATCTTTCACACCTCATATTTCCAGTTCCATCCAAAAAATGAATTAGAAAATTGAAAAAAATGAATCATAAAAGGACATTCACTTACACTCAAATAACACCAAATCAAATAAAATATAACTTTTCAAAACAAAAAGAACTAACTAGTTCATAAAAAAACTTTCAAAACTAAATGGATCGATATTCTCTATATAAGATTTATGAATAAATTTTCCTTTATTTGACATGTAAAATAAGAACTTAAAAACAGTATATGTTTGCTTTTGTTGATAAAAATAATAATAATATACTCTCGTACTTAAAAAGAGCATAATTTTTTTTTTTTATTTTATTCTTTTGTTCTCTATTTTACATTACAGATATATTAACTAATGTAAATATTTTGAGAGATGCTAGCTTTGGAGATTAGATGATGAAAGTCATTATGAGGTTAGTCTTCTTAATGGGGCAATTTTTCATGTTAGGAGGATTTTTTTTTTTTTTAAGTCAATTGTTAATTATTAAATTATAACATTTGAATTAACATGTTATAGTACTTATGTGAATTAACTTTTTTATCCTTATAATACATCTAGTGTTTGTCTCTTAATTTAACTCTTCTTTATGAAGAGTTGAACTCATGACATCTCATAAACTAAAGCTAGGCCTAATTGGTTATTAGAAAGATATTTCTATGGGGTGTGTTCTTCCATTTTGATTGGCTTTCAAGGTATCATTATAAATTGATGTTTGAAAAAATAATATCATAAATTAATAATTTGTAATGGATGAAGGACATCATGTGACCCATCAGGCATACATTTTTTATTTTTTATTTTTTTTAAAGACAACTTATGTTCACAGTTCTTATAATTTAGAACTTGTGTCACTTTAATTCTTAACTTTTTAATTATAATATATTTAATTTTGAATTTTAAATCTCGTTCTAAATAAGAATCATTGAAGATACCGTTACTCTATTTCAAGGCAAAATTGCCAATTTAATAAAATATATTTTTAAATTTTTAAAAATTATTTCTACCCACCAAAAATAAAATTATATAAAAATGATAAATCTTTTATATATTTTTTTTTTTACCAAATTAATTTTTAGTAGGTGTTTGGATGATGATCATGTAATGAGTCGTTGTTTTTGTTGATATTTTTTTATGGTTATCATGTAATAGATGGTTATATTTGTTGTTAACATATATTTTTGGATGATTCTCATGTAATTGATTGTTATTGAGTTTTTAATATATAAAATATTTTTAGTTTTGGATTTTTTGATTTAATGAATTAATTTAATAATGATATCAAAATTATTGTCATATTTAACTTTTGAAAAAATATAAACTAATTTAAAGAAAATAAATATTAAAAAATTATTTTAAAATTTTATTTCTACCCTCTCAAAAGATAAAATTATATAAAAATGAGTGTTTTTAATTTTTTTTCACCAATTTAATTTTTAGTTTTTTAGAAAAAAAATTCTAAAAATAGATTCTGAAAACAAAACTAAACAGAATTTTATAATCAAGAAAGTTCCAATATTATTTATTAAAAAAAATGTCATTACATTTCAAATAACATACAAGTTGACCAACACAAAATAAGTTATATGATAACTCTGCCCTTGAAATAAACCATTTGTAAAGAAAATATCTTTGTTTGTCTTTCTTTAGTATAAAATTCAAAATTCAGAATCAAATATATCATAATTAAAAAAATAATAAAAATTCTAAACTACAAAGACAAGTAATGTAATTCGCCCTTTTTTTTAGCTGTTATATGGCATCGATTTTTTATCATTTTATGTTATTCTTTACCTGAATATTCATATTATTGACATTGCCTTGTAATGCAATGATATAACACAGTGAAAATATATATATACATATTTTTTAGATAATTAAGGTCTCGTTTGATATGTGAGTGTTTTAGTTTAAAAATTAAAAAAATTACTAAAAACATATTAAAAAGCTTGTAACTTATACCAAAAAATTAAATATTTTCTTTTATTTTTATTTTTTGCACATCTTTTCGTAAAAAATCAAAAAGTCATTCTAAATATAGTAATTTTTTTTATCTCATATTTTAGTCAAAAAGTCAAAAAATCACTTAGATAGCATGTTCCCAAACGAGAGTGTCCGAATTAGTTTGCCAATATTTCGATTAATTTTGAAATTTTAAAGTTAACAGACAAATCTCTAAGTAATTATTAGGATAAATTATAAATACATCTTTTGAAATTTATTTAAAATATGAATTATTCTTTATGATTTTGAAAATTACACATCACCCCTTGAAATTTCTAAATTCATAACAGATGACCCCTTTTATCAATAAATCATCAAATTTATTAACTATTTTTAATGATATTATAAATATATTTCAATAAAAGGTAAATTACACTTACACCCTTGAAGTTTGGGTTTAATACATATCACCCTATGATGTTTGGAAAATTACACTGATTCCCCTATTATTGTAATTATTTAGACGGAATCAAGACATTGAACTCATGCACTCTCTCCTTTTTTATTTTGTTTTACTTTCTCTTTTTTTGACCTTTTCTTTTACTTCTTTTTTAAATATAATTTTTTCTATTTTTCTATTAAGAGTTGTTACCTTTTATATAAGTAGGGGTTTGTGAAATAAGACTATTAACCACAAGGGTGGGAATGTAATTTCCAAAACGTCAAGGGGTTGGTAGTAATTGAACCAAACCTCATGGGGTGTCAATGTAATTTACCCTTCAATATTAATGATTCAACTAATTTTATTATTGTATAAAAAAATAATCAAAATTTTTATTTTTTAATTAATTATATTAAATAAAAAAATTTAAAAAAAATATTTATATCTTTTAAATCACATAAAATAATTTATATTTTAAGTAAATTTTACAAGTTGAATACATAGAAGTGTTTTGAAAAATTGGTAAAAAAATTAGTTTTTTTATTTTTTTTAATTTATTTTATTTTTTTATAAATAAGAAATACGGGAAATAATATGACTTAAAATGAATAAAAAATTAAAAATTATTTTTTTTTTTAGTACTTTTCGAAAGACCCTATAATTTACCCAACTATATACTATTGAGTGAATCATCTCCCTGGTGCATGGGCTCGGATTCCCAGACAGCTCCTATCACAGTAATCATTACGTTTTTTTCTTATCTACAAATGCATGGATGGCCTTTTTCTTTTCCCACACTGATAAAGGCAATTAAAGGACTGTTAACTACAGTGACACTTCTCTACAAAACTCCAAACAACACAACGCAACGCAACGCAACGCATTACCCTCACCCAGAAACTCACTGTTCTCAATGGGAAGAGTTCATTTAGGTTCATTTGGCTCTTTGAGTTAAAAAAAATAGAATAGGCTATTTGAGTCACAACAGAAAAAACATCACATTCAACCCAAAATTATTATACTCTTCTCTTACAAAAAAAGTTTAAAAAGTCAAAAAGCCAAAAAATTCTTTCCAAATCAAGTTTTTGAGCCCAGGCTCAAATAGTCAAAAAATTCAAAAAGCTAAAAAGTCAACCCACTTCTCAAACGGAGGCTTACTGTCTTTTTAATTGCGTCTTTTCTTTTTCTTTTGGCTTTTTGAGTTAAAAAAAATAGAATAGGCTATTTGAGTCACAACAGAAAAAACATCATATTCAACCCAAAATTATTATACTCTTTTCTTACAAAAAAAGTTTAAAAAGTCAAAAAGCCAAAAAATTCTTTCCAAACCAAGTTTTTGAGCCCAGGCTCAAATAGTCAAAAAATTCAAAAAGCTAAAAAGTCAACCCACTTCTCAAACGGAGGCTTACTGTCTTTTTAATTGCGTCTTTTCTTTTTTTTCATATTAAAAAAAATAATAATAATAAAAATAAAAATAAAAATTGAGGTAGAGGTACCCTTTTATCTGACTTTCTATTCACAAGTTTTTTTTTGTACACAATAATCAAGGTATTTTGTTGGCGGTTGCCCCTTTTTATTTATTTTTATGAGTGAGGACAAACTTACTATGTGCATTTTCAAAGCCGTTGTTGGAAGAAAATTTTGGTTGCGTTTAATGGAATTTTTTAAATATAATTTGAAAATAAAATTATATTTTGATTTTGTGAGTTTTAAATTATGATTTGAGTAAAAAAAAATTGTTTAGTAAATGAGTTTTGAACAAAGTTTTGAATTGAGTGAGAAATTTTTAATGTGACATATGATATTTGATACAAAAATTTATAACTCATAACCAAATACACAACTCAAAATTTTATTTAAAACTCATAAAAAAAATTTAAAAATTTCAGAAAATATTTTTTATTGAATATATAAAATTAACATGGGTCAATTGCCAAAAAAAAAAAATGCACTGTTCCGGTCAACCAGCAGGACGACAGGTAAGACGATCGGCTAGCCCAAATTTTCCCGTTTTGGCCAGAGTTTTCAAAAATGAGTGTGAAATTAATTTTTGAAAGCTATAAACAAACACCACGTTGAAAACAAAAGGTAGAATTAAAGTTTGGAAGCCTTACCAAACAGAGCCTTTATTTTTACACAGCTAGTTATCTCAGTCTATATAGTTAATAAAATATTATTTTAATAATAATTATATTTTAAATTAAAATAATTACAATGAATATTTACCAACACTTATAATATTATATTAAAATATTCTTTGTGCACATCTTTTAGAAATAAAAAAAAAATATCTCAATGTACATCTTTTGAGTAAAAAAAAAAAAAATTAAACTCTAGTTTCTTCATTATTTGCCACTTTTTCCATTTGTTTTTCACTGTGCTTGCTATATATTCTATACTCCTTTATTGATTGCAAAGCATAAATTACCATAAAAGTCAAGTTTGTAGGTGTTCCTGATGAACCTTTGGCTAGATTTGCATCTATATTGAACTGCAAGACCAATAAGCTGCCTTAGCAGTATCTAGGGCTGCCCTAAGGGGCTAATCCTAGTTGTAAAACAACTTGGAAATCACTGTTAAACAAAGTTAGAAGCAGACTAGCTGGCTAGAAAAGAAAGCTTTTATCCTATGCTGGTAGACTTACTCTAATCAAATCTGTCATTGCATCATTGTCTTTGTATTATCTATCTTTGTTTAAAATGCCTGCTGGGATAGCTAGAGTGATAGAGAGGTTGCAGGCTTCATTTCTTTGGGGAGGATCAGAAGAAAAAAAGAAAGGTACATATGGTCAAGTGGGAGAAACTGACTAAAAGCTTGGAACAAGAGGGTCTAGGGTTGAGAAGAGTGAAGGTGGTAAATTCTTGCCTACTAATCAAATAGTGGTAGAGATTTGGGTATGAAAAGGATGCATTATGGAGAAGAGTTATATGTAGTAAGTATAAAGTAAACTTCAGTGATTGGATTCCTTCTTCTAGTACCACTAGTACTATGTCTAGTGTTTGGAAAAGAATAATTACCATTGTAGAGTCAAATAGTACCCTCTTTGAGTATTTTTTGAACAACTTTCAGATAAAGATTGGGGATGGGAATAGTGTTAGATTTTGGGTGGACAAATGGTGAAATAGTACTTGTCTTAAAGAGGAATTTCTTGGTTTGTACTGCTTGGTGGTGGATAAGGAGGAGTCATTTAGATCAATGTATGAGAAAAAGGTTTCTGAAAGGAATTGGGTGTGTTAATTCAAAAAAAGGTTGTATGATTGGGACGTTAGTGAGGTTATAAGGCTTAGAAACTTCCTTGTAGCAGCACCAAATATTGTAGCAAATCAAACTGATTGTCCAATGTGGAAAACAATATCCTTAGCGGAGTTCTCAGTGTGCTCTGTTTATAAAGGTAAGTTAGTTTCAGCAAGCCCTCAGTTAAAATCAAGTAAAACTGGTGTGGATTACTTACATGCCTCCAAAAGTCCAATTCTTTACTTGGCTAGCTTGGAGAAGTAAAATTAAGACATCAGTCTTCCTACAAAGAATTGGTGTCCTACAAAGTAATGTATCAACCTTGTATGTTTTCTATAAGGCTGAGAATGAAACAATGAATCATGTGTTGGTCTCTTGCCTCTTTGCTTGGAAGGTGTGGTCTGCAATGCTGAATTAGTGGGATATTGAAGAGGCTTTACCTAAATCTGTTGAAGGCATTCTCTTATGGTAGGTATGACAATGTTTTAGGAGTAAAAAGATGAAGATTTGGAGAGGAGTACCTCTGGTTATGTTGTGGTCTCTCTGGAAACACAGGAATGATTGTGTGTTTAATGCATATATTCCAAATTTGGCGGAGCTTTGTGAAGTGATAAAGGTGAAAATTGCATTATGGTTGAAACCATGTTATTCTAAGCACCATTTTTCAGTGCAGGACTTTGTGATAAATCTAAGACAAGTGAGAAGTTGCCTTAGAGGGTGAGGAGTGTAACACTCACAAGTATTTAGAGTCTTGTTTGCTGTGTTTTCTTTGTTTTCTTTTTTGGTTGGACTCTCTCCAACTTTGAGTGGTGCTAGTAGATGATTGGGCTAGCTAGCTGGTGCCAACCTAGTTGGGATTGACTAGTATAACTTTGATACTTTTTGCACCCTTGATCTTTATTGATGTTCATCTTTGTAATTGTTTTGTTTGATTATCATCAATAAAGGTTTTTTGACTGTTTCAAAAAAAAAAAAAATAAGTTACTCTCATATTGTTTTACTCTAGGTTTATACTCCTATTTATATCGTTTTCTCATTAGTTCCATAATTATTCTTGATTTTGTTATGGAAGAGTTACAAACCAATAGAAGTTCAAAATTAAGTAAAAATATGCCCGGTGATGGCAAAAGCAATAATGAAAGGGCTAGTTTTTTTTTTGTGCAGAAGTTTTTTTTTTTTTTTCCGCGATTAATGCAGAAAACAAGTGCTGAAATATTCTATTTTATTCGAAACTACAGTGTCGAACAAATCAATCTATTTCAGAAACCAAGTGTTGAATTAAAAAATGAATTTAGGAAACAGTGTCGAATTCCCAAAATCACAACTCTTCAAAAAAAAATGAGGGTTTATTCTAATATGTCAATGCACTCGACACAGAAAACGAAATGGTACCAAATGTGATAACGAAATCGAAACAAAGTAATAGTTACCTTCAACAGATTTCGAAACTAGAGTGTCAAATGGAGGAGAAGGGTCTTTAATAGAGTTAGTGTCAATGGAGGTTCTTCGATGGAGGGTCTCAGATCTTCTATTTCTTCAATGGAGTTTCCTTTACTATTTTCACTGTGAACCGAAATAGGGTAGACTATTGCTCTTCAATTTTAAATAGGTGTGTGGAAAAAAGGTTGAGGTGGTGTATGTACAAGATATGAGTTAAGGGTATTATTAGAATAATTGGTGTGTGGAATGAGAACAAAAATTAATAATCAAATTATTAAATATGTACATTGAGAAAAGATGTGTACTAAAATAATTAGATGTGTAGAAATAGAATTTCCCGTTGTTGGATCATGAAAGGCACCAAATGTCCAAAGCAAGTTTAATGGAGAGTTAATTCAAAACAATTTTATTTGTAATATATTTTTTATTTTAATAAATTAAATATAAGAATGAATATTATGAATTAAATTATTATTTAATTTCATTTATTCAAGTAAACCAAACAAAGGCTTCGTTTGGGAACAGACTAATTTGTAATGTTTTGGTTATTTGGCTAAAATATGAGCTAAAAAAAACTAGTATGTTTGGAATGACTTTTTGACTTTTTATGAAAAGATGTGCAAAAAGTCGAGAGAAAAAAAAAATCTTTAACTATTTGGCATAGATTATTGCCTTTTTTACTTTTTTAACAACTTTTTGACTTTTGACTAAACCGATCGCTTCCCAAATGAGACCAAAATATAAAAATAATATCTTATTGATTTATTAGAATGAAATAAAATAATCATATATTTTTTATAATGGTAAATAATATTCCATTTGCTTTTTTTTCCCATCAATTTGTAGTGAATCGTGAGAATCAACATTCCAATGAAAATCCTATATAAACAAATGATTCCCAATCAACATTGAGGTTGCCCAAAAAAATTTAAGAATTAAATAAACCATTAGCACATTAAATGCTAGCATTTAAAGGATTGGAAGTCATAAATTGGCATAATATTGTTCATTATAGAAGTAACAAGTTTTGACATCCTTCATTGATATACTTTGATTTGAGTTGCAGTGAACTCAATTTTAATTAGATTTGTTAGGTTTATAATCCATTTGAACTCATTTATGAGTTTTGCCGAGTTTAAACGGATGCAATTGGATAGGTTCATGTTTTCAGATTGAGTTTACCGTAAAACCAAAGGAAGCTGCACAGCAGTTGGGCTGGACCCTAATTGAATAATCGAAACTTCAACTTGCCAATATCTGACATAAACATGGTCAGTCCCAAAAACAAATGTAATATATGCAAATGTGAAAATTTGTTAGAGAGTCTCTTGGTTACAAGATCGTCTTTGACAATGGAAATCTTGTCTATACAAATTCATAGTCTTATTCAACTGCTACATTATTCGTATACAATATGTTTGGTTCTATATATCTGTCATATAGCAGGATCATCAAATTTCCTTCAAAATTTACCATAGTTTTTTCCTTCTCGCTTCAGTTGCTGGATTCTCTGGTGTAGTCTATGTCTGTGATCATGAATCTTCCAAAGTCCGTGTCCCAATATAACGGCAGAGTATATGCCGTGTGTGATAATGGGTGCGAGAATATTATTTGTCTGTCACATTTGCATCCGCAGATATTGAAAAATAACCCGTCATTCCTTGTCCTCTGAAAATTTAATATGGAAAACTAGAGAAAGGGCACAAAGTTATATTGTGTTACCTGTATCCATTCGAATCCAAGGTAGAGGGCTAAAAGTCCTTCTAGGAGGGGAGAGTATATCTTTTTCAATTGCCGCTTCTCATACCAGGCTGCAAGATGTCAACCATAAACAGGTGAGAGAATGTGAATATCCGAGAAAGAATTGGGTATTGTAAGTCACCATGGTTCCATACAAAGATACCGACACATATCTATGTTGGAGGTTCTTCTCCTTCAGTTCTTGGTAGAAATTAGAATCATCTAACAACTATTCTAAACCTGGGAGTAGCAGAGTTCCACAACTACTACCATGGTTGGATCTCCGATTTGTCAAAGGGAAAAGAAATAAAATTATTTGTATCATTTTTTTTTATGGGTAACCAAACAGAAAATTTACAAATATCTATTCATTTGCTTCTCATTTTCCTAACTCAAACAAACAAAAGAAAGAAATTTGTTTCTTTCACTTTGTTTCATTTTTTGTCTTTTCCTTCTTCTACTTTTTTCCTTCTCCTTTTACGTTCTTGAAAATGAAATGAAGGAAAAAACAGGGTGTTGGTTAGTTCATGAAAGATGTTTATAAACTCCATGAGCTAAAGGACATATCGAGCCATCAATAACCATTTCTGAGGGTATGAAATAAATGTCAAGTCTTTTTCTTATAATTACTACAAAAATAATATTATATATTTTGGGCCGTATGACAACATCCCTCATAGGATAACATCCCACATGAGTTGGCAGTCTACAGCAGGGCCAATCACCATCATGACTGAAATGATAGTAATAAAAGAGAGGATATATTTTTTGAAATATTAACATGGTTTTCCTCAAGGCTGGCACTCCGAAGTTTAAATAGAGTGCCAATAGTGTTACCCCTAAATCAATCATATCAAAAACATTAACATTATATGCCTCAAGAAAGACCTATTATTTCAAACGCCATATGTAACAAGCAAGATTTGGAGGTAATTAGAATTTCAAGTTAGGGTAATAAACCTGCAAAGAGCTTTTTCAGATCTTCACGGCCAGAGCGGGATTGTAAGACGGGTGCAACTACATAAGTAGGGTCTGCAAGAAAAATAAACAGCTTGCATGTAAATAAGCATCATGGATACAAAAGCAAAATGTGGTCACTATGCAAAACTCCCCACAATAGAATCACTAGAGGATCAACCTTTCGGAGATGCTGCCACATAATAAAGAGAGCCTGTAAGAGCAGCTGTGATCACAGCTGCAAATGCCTGAGCAAACGGGACGAATGAAGGCAGCACTCCCGTCTACATGTCAAAGAAATGAAGCATTATCAGTAATTGGTTATAATTCAAAGTACTGAATCAAAGAAGAAATAGGTTGACAACGATGCTCATACCAAAGATGCCATTCCGCGTGCATCTGTCACCAAATCAGTGCTCCTCAGAAATATTTCAGCCAATGCTCCCTAAAGGCAGAATAAAAGACAAGGGTCATTTTTCTAGCAGATTTCACACACTGTTAAGTGTTTATGGTTTTAGAAGGTATAATATGGAGAGAGGGATCCCCTTTAGTAAATAGAATAAGAGAAAAATGGGAAGTTGGATATTTTTACATATACAAGTTTCGAGATTTCAACACAATAATTGTAAATATTTAACTTATATAAATTTCAAGATTTCAATGCCTATAATGTTGATCAAGAAACTCAAGCTTTATCAAGAAAAGAAGTTAAAATAATGGATTTCTTAGCTCACTTGAGGCATACAATTAGGCCATTGAGACATTCCAAAAAACCAACAGAAAGTCACCCAGTTGACGTTATTGAGTTCATTCAGGTGCAAGGGGCTGGTACTACCAAGAGGAAGATCAAAAGAGTCCCATGGAACCATGATCTGACAACCGACAGCCAGTAAAGGCCTTACTAAGCAGACTAGGAAAATAAGATTTGGTAGCCAACCGTACAAGGCTTGATTGAGCTCAATTGAACAAGATAGTCAGATTAACAAGTCCAGTTCAGAGAGATTGGAATATCTTTTACACAATTACTATATCTTTGACATCATATGTTACGAGGCCAAATGACAGGTTGAAGCTAACCTGAACAGCAGCCCGGTAGAAAAGCTCCTCACCAACAGAGCTTGCAGCAACAATAAGTACAAACTGCAACATTTTAGCCAAAAGGAATCAGTTTTTCCTAACATTGTCCAACAATGCAGACATGCAAAACAAACATGCAATTTTCAGCTGTTCTTTACCTGCCAAGGTGACATTCCATAAAAGAAGCTCCTTAACTCCTCATCCTCTACATCTCTAATAGCACGAGCATGAGGCGATAACTTCACAACTTCATCCTGCAGCAGTTTTTGAACAAAGAAAAATCAAACAACGTAAAAGAAAACAAAAAAAGTTCAAACAAGATATGCTAGTTCTTGTTCTCAACCCACTTGAAATTTTACCAGTAATTCCTTGGGCTTCAGAAAGTAAAATGATATATAGCCAATCCCATTTATAAAAAAAAAATTATAGATCCCACCAAATATAAAAATATTATCATCATTTTAATAACTAATCAACATACATCTAATATAAACAGCAGAGCCATAATTGGAGGAGCAGCATATCCCAGTCCTTCTACAATTGCATCTAATGACGGATAGAAACCTCCCAAGCAATCGATTCCTGTCATGGAACATATGAACCTCCCCGCTAAACCCATCGCACCATATATGCCTGGAAAAAATTATAAAAAAAAAGATCTGAGAGTTCAAGTACATTCTTCTTTTCACAAATAAAAGCATTTATTTTACCACTGAAGTCAAAAAGAAAAGTACAACATCCACGTGCTGAATAACTATGTTAAGTACAGCAATAACAGATACATTGGTAAAACTCAGCATTTCCACAAAATAATGTATAAAGCTAAGATAAACAAAATGAAGTTAACTAAATTATTTTCTCATCTTACTTTTTCGGTCTTTTGATAAATTACTCCTAGAAAATTTTTGAAAAGTGCAATTAGCCCTCTTAAAAGATCAATTGAAGCAAATTGCCCCCTGAATGATGTTGAAAAGTGCAATTACCCCCCAAAAGATCAATTAAATCAAATTGCTTGTGAAAGATATTCAAAAATGCAATTAACCACATAAAAGATCAATTGAAGCAAATTGCCCCCTAAAAGATAATCGAAAATGCAATTGGCCACCTAAAGATCAATTGGAGCAGATTGTCAAATATAATTTAATAGTGCCAATAACCTGTCTACAATAACTATCATTCACATTTCTATCCATTTTCACAACTAATCCCACCAATGCTATTTTTCATGAGAGGACAAATTTATTGGATTTGATGTGTCGAACTGTCTAGAATGTTGGTTACTAGTCAGAAATCAATTTCTTTTGTATTTTTTGGTGTCACAATTTCTTGTCATAGTGCCATGTTTATATGTTTTTATCTTTTTGGGGGGTTGAGGTAGTACCCCTTAAAAAAAAAAAAAAAAAAAAACACCAAATCAACAATAAGAAAAATTTTAATCAAATCAACCCATTGTTGTTTTTCTTCTCTGGGGGTGTTATGAAAAATAGACAGAAATGTGAACGGTGGTTATTTTAGACGGGTCACTATTAAATTAAATTTAAAGGCAAATTTGCTCTCCAATTGAACTTTTTGGTGGCTAATTGTACTTTAGAATATCTTCTAGGCGGCCATTTGCACTAATTGATTTATTAGGGGGCTAATTGCACTTTTGAACATCTCTCAGGGACAATTTGCTTCAATTGAACTTTTAAGGGCTAATTGCACTTTTCAACATCTTCCAATGACCAATTTGTTTCAATTGAATTTTTTAGGGGGAATAATTATACTTTTCAACATCTTTTGGGAGGCAATTTGTCAAAATCCCTTCTTTTATTTTTATTTATTTATTTTTTTGCTCGTTTTAATTCACGCACTATAAAGCAATTGTTGAAAAGCATGGATTTTTCGATTTGCAATAATTATTACTTACCTAAAAATTGAAGCTTAAAGGTCATCAAGGTCCATTGTCAACTAACCTAAAACAACCCATTTTTTCCTCACAAAAAAGGGAGGAAAGGAAAGGAAAATAAGTAATTTCAATTTAAAACCCAAGGGGACTAGCCTTGAAATGAAATTAGACGATCCTAAAAAATAAATTCATAACATAGCAGGATTGGGAACTTAATCATAACCTTCCATTTGGTTGCTGAGAAAAAAAGAAAGAAAATGCAAAATGTCTTTCCCGACGTCCTAATTTGTCTGTCAATTTTCTCAGCAACCAAACAGAGACCCCAAAAGTAAAATAAAAGTTGGGTTTGTTGGGGGCCTACCAATTCCATAGCTGAGTCTAACAACAACTCCAATCTTCTCCCAAACAGGGAACTCAGCTTCGCCGAACCCCCGATTGAATGTGGTCACCTCCATGGCAGAGCTCGTGTACCCTCCTCCTCCTCCTCTACCCTCTCTCTCTCCTCCTCCTTCACCACTCCTCTCCGCCGAACCCCTCACACTCACTACCCTCTTCTTCGTCTTCGTCTTCTTCTTCAGAGTCAAGTCACAGAGACCGACTCTAGCCGAACAAAACGACGTCGTTGGAGGGTTCGGGGCCCGGGAAATCAACGGAAACTCCATGAAATTAATGGTCTGATTCACCGGTTGAGACCGAGCCCACGATTGCTTTGCCGAACCATTCGAATTTTTGCTCGTCTTCTTCAAGGAGCATGGTTGATAATGATGATGATGATTATATGTACTATGTGTTGTCTCTGAGTGGTCCGTTGTGATGTGGTTTTTGTGGGGACTTTGATTGGTCAACGGGGGTATTTGATTGGAGAGAGAGAGATCGGACGGTGGATATTTGATGTTGGTGAGATTTGTGGGACCTACTCGGGGCGATTCTGGGCCCTTGGCTCTTTTTTATCTTGGGTTGAGAATATCTGCGGAGCCAATTAGATTGTGCCACGTGGAGATAATGGTGCGAAATACTACGTGTGTTATAGGCAAAAGATTGGGAGCTAAGAGCATATTTAATAGTATCTACTATAATACTATTCAGTTTGGTTTCAATTTTTAAAAAATTCTATTTTCTTATTTTTTATATTTTTTTATTTTTATTAAATTTTTTTAATATTTTAAATAATTTTTTTATTTTTTAGAGATACCTAATATAAATACACCTAAAAAGTAAAAAAATTATAATTTTTTTTTTAAAACAATTTACTAAATACCAAGAATATAAAAAAAAATACAAGAATTCAATATATTTTTTATATTTTATGTATTTATTAATTTTTTAAAATATTTTTTACAATTTTTTTACTTTTCAGATACATCTAATTAAGGTGCATCTAAAAAAGTAAAAAAAAATGTTTAAAATTTTAAAAATATTCACTAAAAAAAAACACGAAAACCAAAAAATTTAGTTTTCAAAAAACTTAATCTAGAAAACTCAAACCAAACATACTGATTGCTATTGTTATAATTTGGTAATGAATAGTAATAATTTGTTAAATTATAGCAATGGTACTCCAGTGGTACACGTGTTATTTTGACAAATCTCAATCAATTTTTCCTCTAAGTTTATAGATATTGTTTGGATATAGGTTTTTTACTTTTTTTTTGTTTATTTTTTTGTCTTTGTGACCTTTTTTTAACTGTTTGTAAAAAAAATTATATATTTATATTATATCTAACTAGACAAATATAAAAAATGAAAAAGAAATTAAAAAATTGAAAAAAAATTAAGGAGTGGTTTGAGATAATCTAAATAAGTGTACTTTTTGACTTTTTATGAAATATGAGTTGGGTATGTGTTGGGTTTGAAGTGATGTGGTAGAGAGGTGATGTGACTTAAATAAGATGGTGGGACTTAAATAAGATAGTGACTTTTTAACTTTTTGAATTTTTTAAGGGATGCCAAACAAGGCCTTAATACTAAAAATTACAAATTGAAATAGAATCTACGTATAATCCAAAATTATATATTGGATTAGATTACAGATTGAAATAATCCAAAATATAATCTATATATAATCAAAAATTACAAATTGAAATAGATTAAATACTCAAAATTAAATACCCAAATTGATATATAATCCAACGGAACCACCTTCCTCACCATTGGATCTTTATATAATCCAACGGCTGATATTTTCCGTCTAGAACCATCTTCTTTTTTTTGTCTCTCACTTTCCAACACTCTTTAGAGTAGAGGTACTCTCACCGATCGTCTTCCCATAGCATCTCTCTCTCTCTCTATTTTCTCATCGATCGTCTTCCTCTCTCTCTCTCTCTATTTCTCTATATCTCATGTTCTTTTCTCAGCAATCGTCTTCCTCTCTCTCTCAATTTTCTTACCGATCGTCTTCCTCTCTCTCACCCATCGCTAATCATGAAATTCAATGGAACACCAGTGTTTGGAACACCATTATTTGGGTTTGATGGAACACCACCGATCACGAAGTTCGATGGAACAAGCCCTAGAGGTCAAAAAACTGTCAATTCCCTCAGTGATCCTGTCCCTCTCACCATCAAAGTATGTCACAGATCTCCTCTTCTAGGTTTCTCCTATTTCATATTCTGTGAGATTTACTTCAAAATGCCTGAGATTTGTAGAAATTGTTTCAAAATTGTTTGAAATTTCTTGATTGATTGTTGTTGAATTTGCTGAATTTGAGAATTGTTGAAATTATTTCAAATTTGTTTAGATTTATTAATTGTTGTTGACTAATTCTGTAAATAAATAAATAAATAAACAAAACAAAAAAACTTTGATGAATTTGGGTAAATTTAAAAAATTGGGTCGGCTGATTTTGCAAAAATTTATCTGTTTTACAGAGAGGGAGGGAAACAGCTGGTTTTGGCTTAGTTGGCACAAATGGCAACTGCCAAAACTTGTATCAAATTTGGCGTAAGTTTTAGCATTTGTCAAATTTGGTAGCTGCCATATTCAACCATTGGAGCATCATTTTTTAAAACAGTTGTTATATTATAACACTAGCAGCTCCAATGGCAAACCATCGGAGATGTTGTAAGAGCTCTAATAGCTCTGATTGGTGTGTGAGTCCCATGTGATGTGATGTTTTGGCTTTAGTTTTTTTTCCACATCATTAGTACTCTTTTAGAGCTCCTAAATTAGAGGGATGTATCATTTCTGATGTGTTATATGGGGTTTATATGGTTCATCAAATCAATCATCAAATTTAAATTTGATTTTTAAAAAAAAAAAGGTTAATTTTTGTTTCTTTAATGATTCATCAAATTTATCATTAAATTCATATTTCACTTTTCTTTCAACAAACTGAGGGTCAATGTGTCTTTCATTAAATCACTGTTCATTGTCGTTGGATTTTCATCACCGAATGTCCCCTGGATGATCACCTCAAGGCAAAAGTTTATGAAAAAATTACACTGGTCGGTCGACCAATGGTTTAATAAAACTACAAAACTCTCCGCTGAACCACTTGATACCAAAGAAAGCTTTTACTCAAATTTAATAAAAAA
The DNA here is from genome assembly GCF_004153795.1 of Camellia sinensis. NCBI lineage: Eukaryota > Viridiplantae > Streptophyta > Magnoliopsida > Ericales > Theaceae > Camellia > Camellia sinensis. The sequence goes on along the minus strand of NW_021025995.1, from coordinate 1,812,449 downwards.
ATTGATGCATCGTTTGAGATGCCATGAGTGCACACATATTTCTTTGCACTAATTGGATTTTAATTTAAAAAAATATTATGTATATAGAATTTTGTATTTTGAAAATTATTTTAAAAGTAAAATGTATATTGTAAATTTAAAGTTTGTGTGATATGATCTATAATGAATATGGTCTATTAATATAGTTTTTTAAATCATTTTTTTGAACATGTAACGTTGTTATTTTAATTTTAATTTTTTGAATTTCACTAACAAAAAATTAAATCTATATTGAATTTTATGATGTGATAATTGTTTTTCAAAAGAATAAGTTACATTGACAAGTTTTATTTTTAAATTATTGTGTGAATTTTTTATTTTTATTATTATTATTTTTTAAAATATAGCACTATTCTTTCTTTTAAACTGAAAGTGTCCCTTTTAAAATTTGAAAAATATTTAGTAGATTGAATTTGATTTTTTTTTTTTTTTGAATTGTTCAAATTTGTGCATGTTGGTCAATTATCTAAGTGACCGGTGCAACACTTGTCTACTGGTTGTCACCCTCGTCGACCATAGCTATTACTTTGTTGTCGAATGACTGGCTGAACAACTGGCAAGTCAAATTTGGGCCGAATGTTGGCACCATGAATATGCAATTTTTATTATTATTTTTTATTTATATAATTGTAGGACATGTGACATTCTTCTACTCATTTGGAGGTTATGAGAAGTTATGAAATGTGAAAAGATGATGGAGAATAAAGTGAAGAACATGGAACATGAAATGGAGGTTGAAGGATGTTATGGAAGATCATGTAGTATAAAATGGAGGAGATAGAAGATTAGGTAGTTTTTTCCTACAAATGTTTGCCTACAAATAGTCATTCATGACTACATTGTAAAGATGGAAGAATTCAAATAAAAAGTAATTGATTTATATTTTTCTTGTTATGTATATTTCTTGCACTTAATTTTCTATATTTCATTTTCGAAACATAGAGTAGAGGTAAGTTTTCTGCACTTTATTTTATGCACTTCTTTTTCGAAGTATAAGAGTAGAGATAAATTAATGGTTAATTTGATTGTTCACTCAATCATCTTTCTCTGTCCCCTTCTTTCTTCTTTTAAATTTTCTTTTCTTTACACTTGGCAATTTTGAAATCCTCTTCATTGCATAACTTCCTTTAACCTCCACTTCATACTTCATGTTCTTCACTTTATTCTCCATGTAGTATGAAATGGAGGAGGTGGAAGAGTAGGTAGTTTTAGGTAGTTTTTTCCTACAAATGTTTGAATATAAATAACCATTCAAGGCTACATCGTAAAGATGGAAGAATTCAAATCAAAGACAATTGATTTATATTTTTCTTGTCATTTATATTTCTTGCACTTAATTTTTTGCACTTTATTTTATGCACTTCATTTTCGAAGCATAGAGTAGAGGTAAGTTCTTGGCACTTTATTTTATGCACTTCCTTTTCGAAGTATAGGAGTAGAGACAAATTAATGGTTAGTTTGATTGTTCACTCAATCATCTGTCTTCGTCTCCCTCTTTCTTCTTTTAATTTTTCTTTTCTTTACACTTGGCAATTTTGAAGTCTTCTTCGTTCAGGCAAAAGAACTGTCAATGCAATCGCTTGATAATTGGCTTGAATTTAATCCATAAGGATTTTTCAATCCTTGCTGGCACGCTGGCATTTATGATATTTTCCTTCGTAGGAAAAATAAGCCAACAATTTTTGGCATGCCCAGTGGGACGTCAAGTGTAAGAAATGAAAAATGAATTGGATTTGTCCATTTCAAATAGCCTAGATGAAATATACTGGCGTAAACAAAAATTTTGGATCTTCAAGAAGAAATCCATTTTCTTGATGAAATAAACTTTCATCCCTTACAATATTATTTGATGGAAGAAAAAAGACATCATTTAATTAGAGAAATTCATCAACTTGATATGGAAACTCGCCAATGGAATGATGAGTTATCAACTCTCACCACCAAGTCTTTAACTGAGGCTTTAATAGCCGGATTGGTGAATTTTTTCAGAATTTTTTCATGGTTAAAAATAGCAAAAGCAAAGAGTTAATTTCATCAATGGCTTGAGAGGTTCAAGAGCCCGTTTTTAAATAGCCAAATTATGAAATTAACATAACAAAAGAGTATGTTTTTTAACCAAATTTGGCTAAGAATGATGTTCCATGCATGGCTCGGGGGGTCCAAAAATCAATTTTAGAGAGTCAAGTCATGAAATAACATATCTATGGATGATTTTCATAAGCCATTAATGGCTAACATGGAAAAACAACCCACTTTGCCAAATAATTATGAAAATCAATTCGGCGAAAGTCATGTTTTTAAAACAAACATGGTTAAGAATAATGAACAAGTCATTGTTCATGAATTCAAAATTTTTGACATTTTTAAAAATGTCAAAAAGTATGAATTTTCATGGTCACACTATACCATGACTTTTGTTGTTCAAAATTCATTTTGAATTTGTGGATCACATCAAACGTTGACTTTGATGGAATGACTAACAAATAATATTTCGTTATTACAATATATTGGGCCAAAAATATGATTATTAGTTGATCTATAAAATCATCACCATTTGATTTTGTGGTTACCTTCGAAGCATGTCCCAAGACACTTCGAAGCATGTTATTCATTGAAATATCATTTTATAGCCATTAATGACTAGTTAAAATGTCAAACTAATTTCATAATAATCTAACTCTTTGGATTTGGTTCGAAGAGATGTCGTAAGCACCTTCGAAGGATGATTTTGATCCTTTAGTAACATATGTGACTTTTGAAGGGTGGTTTTGTCATCAATAAACACCTTGAAAATGTAACATGGGACTAGAAAACTTTCAAAATTTATACCTCCCTTCAAATATATGTAAAATGGCAATCAATTAATTGTCGAATAATGGCTATTTTTGGCATGATAATTAGTGGCTTTACGGATAACCATTTTTATAGCCATTTCTTACATGAAAATATAACTAGTATTCTACAAAAGTTGGTTCGCAGAACAACGATTTTGGTGTCTTCGGAGAATTAATAATTAGTTCGAAGCAGAAAATTAATATTTTCATTAATTGTGTGTGAACCAGAACATACAAAATTTGAATAACCACAATATTGGCCAAAAGTTGCTTCGAAGGCCCTTTTGCCATAATTTTGTAAGCTTCGAAACATTCCATATTGCATTAACAGCTTCGAAGAAATAATAATGGTGGTTGGGAACCTTTAAAACTTTGCTGAGTATTTCCAAGGATGTAATTCGTCCTTTGTCAGCACTTTCGACCTTCGAAGGATGATTTTTGTCCTTTATACCACTTTCGAAGCTTGTTACTAGTCCATAATAGCTAGCATGTGTAATAGCTTGTTAAGGTGAATCATGTTTGAATATTGGCTTTGTCTTGAAAATATGAGGTTCTGAATGATTCAAGATGCAAGCAACATCAATCTACTTCAAAAGGTTCTAAGTTTTCTAAGTGTTTGAAATACGAGTAAAATAAAATTGTCTAATTTCCTTCAACGGATTGATGCTGATTCGAAGTATATATATAATATCCCTTCAAGGCATATATATATATATATATATAATTCGAGACATCTAGTCATAATTTCATACTCATTCGAAGCACTTTATTGGTGTTATTATATCATTTGAAGCACTTTATTGCTTAGATTAGTCATGTGCTTGGTTCGGCCTTTCAAAAATTCAAATAAACATCATTTTTGAGGGCCACGTGAGTAATGTTGGCATCATAAATCTGTAATTTTTGTTATTATTTATTATTTATATAATTGCAGGACATGTGGCATCCTCCTACTCATTTGGAGGTTATGAGAAGTTATGAAATGTGAAAAGATGATGGAGAATAAAGTGGAGAACATGAAGCATGATGTGGAGGTTGAAGGAAGTTATGGAAGATCATGTGGTATGAAATGGAGGAGGTGGCAGAGTAGGTAGTTTTAGGTAGTTTTTTCCTACAAATGTTTGCCTATAAATAGCCATTCATGGCTACATTGTAAAGACGGAAGAATTCAAATCAAAGACAATTGATTTATATTTTTCTTGTCATTTATATTTCTTACACTTAATTTTATGCACTTCATTTTCGAAGCATAGAGTAGAGGTAAGTTCTCTGCACTTTATTTTATGCACTTCCTTTTCGAAATATAGGAGTAGAGATAAATTAATGGTTAGTTTGATTGTTCACTCAATCATCTTTCTCCGTCCCCCTCTTTCTTCTTTTAATATTTCTTTTCTTTACACTTGATAATTTTGAAGTCCTCTTTGTTGAGACAAAAGAACCGTCAATGCAATCACTTGATAATTGACTTGAATTTAATCTGTAAGGATTTTTCAATCCTTATTGGCACGCTCGCATTTATGATATTTACCTTCGTAGGAAAAATAAGCCAACAGATATAGATGTTACAATACAGAAGCATACAATCTCTACTACTGCTTTATTCATGGTTTTGGTGGTTTGAATTGTTTTTATATTTTAAGAATCATAGATTGTAATGCTTTATGTGGATGAGGCATGCTGTGATTGTAATATGTGGATGATGCATACAATGATTGTAATATTCTAAAATTTCAAACTTTCTTTCCGATGAGGCATGTAGTGATTGTAATACTTTTTTAAGTCATTGACTGTAATTTTTTTTTTTTTTATGAAGTGCACAAGTTGAATTATATTTAAAATTTATAAAATTTTAAACTGCCAAATTGATTCGCATCCATCCGCCAATCTACTCAATCCACATTCACCAGATTGACAGACAGATACGGATTAATTTTCTTTAATCTATTAATTTAATAGACGAATGATAGATTAAAAATTCTGTGACCACAACCAATCTGCATCTCCCGTCACAAATAAATGAGGCCATAAATATAGACAAACCTAACTTTAATGTTTATTATGCCTCCATTTGGGAAGTGGGTTGGCTTTTTGCTTTTTGAGTTTTTTGGCTATTTTAGTCTAGGCTTAAAAGCTTGGTTTGGGAAGGGTTTTTTGATTTTTTGACTTTTTTGAGTTTTTTTGTGAGAGAAGAATGTAATGATTATGGGTTGGATGTGATGTTTTGTTTGTTATGGCTAAAATAACTTATTTTATTTTTTGTGATTAAAATAACTAAAAAAGTCCAAACTATGACTTTCCAAACGAATCCTATATAAATGGAAGTGAAAACAAAATAAAATAGTGAAACACGCTTTTCAAAGCAACACTTACTACTATGAATGCAAAACTTGTCTGTTCGATTTTTTAAGATTTACCTTTCAGAATTTATTCATTTTTTAATATAGTTTTAGTTTTTATTGAATTTTGTAGCATTCTAAGCAAATTTTTTTAATTTTTTTTTAAATGTACCTAACATAAATACATTCATTTGGAAAGTGGGTTAACTTTTTATCTTTTTTTTATTATTTTAGCATAAAATTAAAAAGCCTAATTTAAATTAGACTTTTGACTTTTTTAATTTTATTTTTAATTTTATTTTTTTTATTGTTTTCAATTTTTTTTTTTTGGAAAAGGCTTTTCATGTTTTGTTTTTTTGAAAATTACGTGGAAAATGATAAACAATGGCATTTTTTTGTTGTCTTTTAAAAAAAAAAAATTATTAATTTGCTTTTTTGTTTTGAAAAAGGCTTTGTTTCATTATTTTTTTTTTTGAATTCTTTTTTTTTTTCCCGAAACGGCTTTTTCATGTTTTTTCTTTTACGCATAAAAATGCTAATTTCGATTTCATTAATGTCTTTTTTTATTTGTTTGTTTTTTTTGTTGGAAAAGGTTTTTTTTTTTGTTTTTTTTCCTCAAATTATGTGGACAATGATAATTTCGGTTTTTTTTTTTTTTTTTTTTTCTGTTTTCCAAAAAGGCTTTTTTCCAATTCTTTTTTTTAAATGATGTGGACAATGCTAATTTCGATTTTATTTACCGTGTATAGACATACATATTGTGCATGATAATATACTTACATACAACCTCTTCCGCGTGGCCTACCAATGTTATAAACCTATGAATATTAGGTGGACTATTATATATTTCCTAACAATTCAATATTACGCATGTACACTAACTTGTCCCATATGCGAAGTCGCACCAATGCCATATACGGGTCCTCGTCCCTAACCATTAAACCATCCTCGTCATGTTCTACTTCTGGTATGGCATTTACAAAAGCCATAGCCTCTTCCTCGTTGAAATGGGGATTAACAGTTGTTGGATTGTCTGTATTTCGACATATATAATTATGTAACGCCATTGATGCACCTACTAACTGAACTTGCATATTTGCAAAATCATACAGAGGCATGTCTCTAATAAACCCCCATCGATTTTTTCAAGCGCCAAAAGGGCGTTCCACCACACTGCGTAATGACGAGTCAACTCTGTTAAATAATTCCCTAGGGGTGTTTGTTGTCCTATGCCATTCACTAATGCTGAATTGTTATTGGTGATACCAGCTGCTTTTGAAAGATGCTAGGTAACCTACCCGGTTCGGATAGCCAGCATCGACAAGATAATATTTGCCTGCAGACAATACCAGATTTTCAAACAAACCACCAAATTGTGTTTAATTTTTAATTAACGACGTTTTCTCAGATATTATGTATCCAAATATTTTCAATGCAATGTGTTACCTTCTTCAGGATATGGAAATGAGACATTGTCATTTGTTAGTATCTCATTGAAGATGCGACTATCGTGCATACTTCCTTCCCATCTAAGCGAAACGAAGATGAAACACATGTCAAAATCACACGCTGACATAATATTTTGTGTGTGACAATATTTCCTACCGAAATATGTTGTGGCATCTGGCCCTGTAACCCATGTACTGACATGTGTTCCGTCTATGGTTCCAATACAATCCTGCAAACAACCCAATTGGCTAAGTGACTCCTAGGGGTACATGTAATCATTAGTTTTCATACGTCACGTCCAATAAAACATACTAAGTGTGGTTTTTAACTAGTACCTTGAACGGTAGGTATTTTCGTTTAGACCACATGTATGGATTTTATGATCCTGACTATATGTGGGCCTGCAATGTACAATAGTGAACTCTTTCATCGTTGTTAATACATTATGCACGTGCCAGGACACAGTCTCTCCCGAATGTTGGAACCATTCTTGGATTTGCCGATTTTGCAACCCTTGCAACACGTGGATAAACATTGCAACACTTTCTTCAACAACTAAGCCATGTGGACGTTACGGTACTTGTAACCTAAAATCAGTTACTAATATGTGACACAAAGCCACAAAAACTTCATTCGGCATGCACATATTTTCCTCAAATCGACCCACATGGCCCGCATATAGTTCGGTTATCCATGCATGCCTAGTCAAAATTGAAATACGACATGGCATTTTGGACATGTGTTTTTCATACCACTTTTGCACATAACGACATGCTTCTACAATTGTCCAATTGTTTTGTTGTTGCAGCTGTATGGCCATTTGGTTAAGCATTTCCCTTAAATCTTGATTGTTGCTTCCATCCCCGGGATTCATTATGTCAACTCAAGTGAAACCTACAATAGTGGGATGGTTTGAATCAATTTGCACGTGATGCAGTAGGTTAAAGGTAACAAAAGCTTATAATTACATATTGCAAACATCGTTGGAAATATCTATGTTGCAAGATAGTGGGAATATATGACGCCTACTAGTAAGGTACAATTGCATGTGAAATGTATCAAATAAACAACCAGTGAATTTGGTGGTAAGTGGTAATACACACACCAATAGAACATAAATTGCATTACCAACACAACCATAGCAACGGAAAAATAACATAATAATAAACAACTAAATAAATCCATAAACAACCAACACACGGCAAGCTGCCGTTGCACATGTAATTCCCAATATAAAAAAAAAAAAACACAACCATCTTGTCCCCTCCGAAAAAAACACACAAACATCCTATGTAAGCGTCTAAAAACGGGCACAAACATGCAAATATTTTTTTCACCAAACCAGGGAAAATATAAATTAGAAAAAATGAAAAAAAAAAAAAACGCACAAACATCCTGTTTATTACAAGTCCAACACAAATGTAAGTAAAAGTTTTTGAAACCAAGATAATGGGAACGCATCTTCAGCAGGAAGGACACCGCTATATCAAATCTGGTGAGCCCCGAACAAGTTCGCAAACGGCGCCGCCGCACTACACTGCAGCTACTTTTGTGTAAGCCAACCGAAAATATGGTCGTTATCAGGCTAGCACATCATCACCTGCCGGTAATCTGCGTTATCCATCAATGTCAAGGCAAAATGGAATAGCGGCGTACCGAAAAGGACATAAATGTTCCTTAGCTGTTACATGTACTCCGAAATTGTGTACAGTGATTTGTTACATGTGAGGTGCCTGGCCGTAACTTGTTGATTCTGGGTACGAACCACATTTGTCAGATTGTTCATGTTTTCCGCAATAACTGACGCCCCACTTGTGGCCTTCTTTGACTTTCCACAGCTTGTTGACGGAGTCCATTTCCTTTTCTTATGACCAGCCGGAACAAGTTCGATTGAAGAATCTGAATCGATGTCCTCTGCTCGTGCAGGTATCGGATCAACAAATGGCTAGGCTCTGAGACTGTCCATAGAATCGGATGAGACATCGGCAACTTCAGTAACTTTCTCTCCCGGGGTCCAATGGTTCTTACTAGTAGTTGATGCCCCTATAAATACCGTCTACATCAACTCTCAATGTTCCAATGTTTTTTTCCTGAACTAAGCTCTTGTCTGTCTGCAAAAATGGATACTGTAGAAAAATAAAACGTTACATGCAATATGACAAATTTTTACTAACACCAAAACCATGAAATACATATTGCTAACAAGAAAATATGAAACCTAACAAACATAAGGAAATTACATTGTACTTACCAATTCTATCATGTCCCACCACTCATCTGACGCCTGAAACATACCAATTTTCCTGTCAAAGCCAATCCTTGACACCCCTCTGCTAAAATCCATTAACTTCCTTCACGCATTCCACTCTTTTTTCAGGACCATGTATTTATTCTTTAACTATTTCAAGCCATGTTTTCTTCCTATTTTTTTTTCGAATTTTCGTGCCAACGACTTGTACCTAGCTTGGCTTAGGACTAGGAATCGCTGATTTCATTTTGTAATCTCATCGGTAATAAGCTAAAGGAAAATTCGGATTGACTCATTGTTCCACGATGCCTTGTGGTTTAACTACTTGTGTGTCTCTTCCACACTGCTTGACTTCTCTGGACCAATGCCTTTGTTTTTTGATTGCGTACGAGGTAAAGTACGTATCAAAGCCATTTGCACTAACCACGCAACAAAGGCAACTAATTTATGGGTGAAAATAATCATCATCACTAAGTTTGCTTGTTACAGACATACATGTATGACCATAGCACAATAATTTCAAATGGTTGCCACATGAACAGTGTATGGCTATTATACATTAAAAGCACTAACGGGATGCTAGGTTGGACAGTATATAACCATTGCACATTAATTAACATAGCAATACAGACACATAACATTCATACAGAACGAATTTAAACATCAGAAGTGAAACAGTACATAAGACTATTCATTAATGTTTACGCCAAACTAGTCATGCAACACAAGGCAAATTTATTTACATAACATGCAACATCTGTATGACCTCCTACAATATTTCTTACATACACAACTACAAAATGACAACGACAATGCATAACACGTAGACAATGGTTTTAAAGAAACGCAATGAATGTTGAATTTGTATAGCTGTTGGCTACATATTTTGTACAAGCCAATCACAGTTCGGCACGTGGCAGAATGATGGCAGTACGGGAAAACAATTCAAATCTTTAATTATAATCACACACGTGGCAGTCAACATTGGTTTATTATAGATCTGCGTAGCACTGAATCAGTAAAGAGATGCAAGGTGACGTGGCCATTAACGGTTACTCATATATTTAAATTCAAAAATCAAGAGGAAAACTTAACTGCATATGGCATAGTGGAGCTAACCACAAGGAAGCATGATCAGAGGTCATGGAGGGATGGTTCGACGGTTAGAAGTCCATATCGACGGTTGTCATTAAGAAGTATAAATAGCAGAGAATGCCTCAGAAAAAGCCCCCAGACTCAGATCCAAAAACCAGTTTTATTCTACTTTATTTCCTTTCCAGTTTTTGCATTTCCTGTTCTTTATATTTCTGTATTTTAGTTACTGCACTGCACTTCGTTCGTAGGAGTAGTTTCAAGTAGTTTGCTGTTGTAAACCTCTACGAGGCTGATTTGAATTTTTGTAAGTTTTTCATTTTACTTAATGAAATGCTACAATTGTTTTTCATTTAATCATTGTTTGTTTAATTCTCCTAAACAAAGCCACCAGTAAAAGTCCTCTTCATTGAGGCTGAAAGAACTAAAACAAAATCGTCTGATAATTGGTTGGCAATTAATATTCTGTAAGGACTGATTGATCCTTGCTAGCACGCTCACAATTACAATAGTAACCTTCGAAAGCCAAAACAGCCAACATATATTTTTGGCACGCCCAGTGGAACTAATTAAAATGGGTAGACGTAAGAGACAAAGAGAAAATGAACGCTTGGAAGAAAGCGTAGAAGGAGAGGTAGAAATACCTAGTCTAGAGGATAATGTGATGACACATCCTGTGGAAGTACTTGTTTTATCAGAACCTATGGTCGAACAGACCAGCACTTCGGAGCAAGTACCACATGTTCAGAGTATTGGACGAGGCCAAGGAATTGGACCATCCACTACTCCATCTACTCAGCTAATGAATCCATAGGGAGGCTAAGGGTGCGTTTGGCAACGTTTATGTTTTCAGTTTATATGTATAAAAATTTTATAAACTGATTTTTGTTTATTTTTAGAAAAACATAAACTACAAACGCGTTTGGTAATTGACAAAATGTTTAAAAAATTTAAAAAATATAAAAAAGAGTGAGAAATGACAAGTGGTGGCAAGTGACGG